>CM026418.1:7755998-7823397 GCA_014858505.1 Corymbia citriodora subsp. variegata | reverse complement strand
ATAATTTTACCAAACAAGGGTCAAGCTCTGCCAACGAGGGGTCACTTTCTCTTTTCTAATTTATCATATGAGTTCTTGGTAATTGAAAAGTCAACCTATCTCATTCTAAAAGATCTTGATGGAGAAAATGGTGTTGCGTAAGTTTGCTTAATACTGATTGCATAGCTGACTAGTTGCGAGGTTATCTTATCAAGAAAGATTGGAGTCTTCTCTTCTACTTTTTGAGAACATGTTGCTTTCTGCTCTAAGTCCAAATGATGATCTAAAAATAGGCCTTGATTATGTCTTGTTCATATGCGTAGGATGATGGTACTGGCCGTGTGCATGTAGTGGGGGCCCGAGGAGCCTCAGGTTTTGAACTAAACATTGCAAGTGAAGTTTTTGAAGAGTCTGGACGATCTCTTGTACGAGGAACATTAGATTATCTTCAGGGTCTCAAGGTTTGTCTCTCTCATGTCTTCCTGTTTAGCGAAGACTTCGTTGATGGATTGTAGGCCAAGCTTATTGAGGATTCAATTGATTCTTTTTTCATATATTCACCTTCTGTTTTTATGCCAGATGCTTGGGGTCAAGAGGATTGAGCGTGTTCTTCCTGTTGGTTCCTCCTTGACTGTTGTTGGTGAGGCAAGTGTTTTGCCATCTTATGTTGTTTTATGAGCTTGTGCTGTTATATGCTGAAAAATGTGAACAACTACTTGTGTGATAATGATGGATTGACCAATGTGTTGCCATTTTCACACACGTGTGCGCATTGTCATTTGATAAAGACTATGTTGGAAGGGATGATCACGGTTCCCGGTTCTAGGGAGGGAGGTTCCGATTCCCGGTTCCTCTTTTTTGGGAACCAGAATCGGTTCCACTTAAATGAAAAAAAAAAAAAAAGAACCTGTTGGACCCTGGAACCGGAACCGGAACCTGTGAGAGGGTAGGTTCTAGGTTCCAGATTTCGACGGGTAGGTTCCAGGTTCCAAAAAATGAGGAACCTGTACCCGAGGGTAGGTTCCAGGTTCCAAGCGGAACCTGTAAGGAACCTGGAACCGCTCACCCCTAAGGAGGAGGGTGGTGGTGGCGGCGGCGGCGGCCGTGGCTGGGGGAGAAATCATGTGGGGCAGCCTTTGTAAGGAAGGAGGAAGCAAGGAAGCGGAGAGGAGTTTGGCAGGGCGTCCATTCCAGATTTTCAAACATGATTGGAATCCTATGTTATTGCTATTGGATGACATCGGCCGTCCCCTTTTAGCCTTTTATTTAATAAATCCACATATAGACTTCTGTACTATATATTAATATATTAAAAATTTCCACTATCTCCCTTTTACATCAATACATTTTAAAATATAGAAGAAAATCTGCTCACGCATGAGTTCCTACACTACGGCGTATGCCAATGATGCCGGCAGTGGGGCCCGCGTCCTTGCGATTACCTGGCTGCAGGCCCATGCACCGTACATACAGCCGGAAGCCCCGCTCAGATCGTTTGGAAGTTAATTTTTCATTGGGCCCCCATGGTCATCCTTCATGGGCGTGAGGGCCATTAGGCTTCGCCTCGGTCGTGAGTCCACATGACTTCTAATTCCACGGCCTGCCAACCCTTGCCTAAAATTTAGGATTCACCAATAAATAGGGAAATAAATGAAGTGACACCAGATAAAGTTGTCTCTAAATCCTTGAAAGTTTGATTCCCATAATCAGATTAAAATTCGTGATAAGAATCAATCAAATACGATTTTAGTACAATCTAAACCTCCAAGTCTCCTTCACAGAGTCAACGACCGCCATGGCCTCTCCACATGCCTTGTCCTTAGCATCGGACAGTGTTTTATAATTGGAGGTATTACATTGGCAAGTTGATTACAAACCTAACCTACTCATCATTAAAATGAGCTAAATCTCACAACGCTCCAAGTCTCCTCCATCAAGTAACGACTACCTTGGCCTCTCCACATGCCTCATCCTTAGCATCAGCATCGCACCACAATAGGGCCGGCAAGAGCAGCGCCAACACTGTCGCAAGGATGAAACTGACCGCCATTGACCCCTAAGCTGCCCTTGGCATACGAAATTTGCCGGCGAACACTTTCTCGGCGGTGATCCCGACGGCCACGCAGAGGCCGTGCACAAGGAAGAAGGAAGTGCCCACCTCTACTCGGCTCCTTACACCCAATATAGCAGAAAATCTGCTCATGCATGAGGCCTAGACTAGGAAGCATGCGAATGATGCCGGCAGCGGGGCCCACCCCCTCCCAATCACCTGGCTGGAAATGGACCTGGTATGAGACAAGGAAGAGAAGAATGCATTAAATATTGAAATTTTGTTTATGTTAGGTTGTGAGACTCTACGAATCAAAAGTGAATATTTTAAATAAATGGGGGTAGGTTGTGAGACTCTACGAATCAAAAGTGAATATTTTAAATAAATGGGGGACGGTGGGCGATCGGAACTCCTTTTAATGGGGCCAACATGCCTTTGCGTAGCTCGAAGCCACGCTCAGATCGCTTGGAAGACTTCAAAGTCTTCAAGCTCACGTTTCCTCACTCGACATACAGCTTGGGAGCTAGGGGTGTACGAGGAGCCAACGATATTCATCTTCACGAAGCCCTTTCCCGGCTGCGATCTCGAACATGGTACATTTCTCTTCAACTTATTCTGGAAGAGTTCAGAACGAGTGCATTGTCCACAATCGAGGCCGGATCTGGTCGTCGGGACTGAAATACACATTTGTTGCGTTCCTTCCTGTGTAATTGGACCAAGAGTCTCCTAGATCAGCTTCTTAACAAGAGTAGACAGACAGTGGATTTCTGAAAAAGATCACGGGCCAATCTCAAACCGTTTCAAAATTTAAGTTTTTTAGAAGAATCAGTGATTTAGTATTTAATTTCACAATACTAAGTATTATACATGTTTATTTGCATATGTTTGAATTGACTTTTATTTTCTACTTTTTGAGTTTTTGGTGTTCTTAAGTCTTGCGGAGCGAATTTGTTGATTGTTGGTCTTTTCCAGTTTCCTAGATTCATATATAATGTTTCGCAATCTTTACAAAAATTTTTAATAGTGTTTCTAATATTGGCAAAATTGAAAAGGGCACATTCTCTACTTACAAAATGCATATACCGCATCCATCATATAATCTCTCAACCTTTTGTTTTTCTCAAAAAGTCTTAATAGAATTTCATGAGTGGAGAAAAGTATATGACAAAAGCAATGTTGCAGTGTTCTATAAGCGTTTCAAAGCGCTGACTTACAAATGATATGGATCGTTGAGGTTTTGAATATAATACGATCATCTAAATGCTTGCCTTTTGTTTTATTGTTATTTAGTAACTGAATTTATATATTGATAATCTCACTAATGATATTCACACGATATGTTCATGGTTGAAACCTTCAATTAGCCAAGGGTAAAGGACCCTCTTGTTCAAAAAAGAGAGAGAGCTACTAAAGCTAAAGTTAAAAAGGAGAGCTCAAAGGCAGGAACATCATCAGGAAGCGAGTATCAAGTGTTCTTGAGTTTTAGAGGACCCGATACTCGTAGCGGATTTACTGACTGCCTCTACCATAGCTTGACCGATGCTGGCATTTGCGTCTTTTGAGATGATGAAGAGCTCCGTGTTGGTGAAAGAATTGATGGGGCGCTCCAGAGAGCAATCGACAGCTCTAGGATCTACATCCCCATCTTCTCAGAAAACTACGCTTCGAGCCAATGGTGTCTAGGTGAGCTCGTGCAGATTGTGGAGAATACCTCTAAGTTGAATGGGGATAAAGAGATCCTACCTATTTTCTTTGACGCGAAACTTGAGGATGTTAAGTTGAAAACCCCGTTGTATCGCGATGCCATCCTCAAGTTGAAGCGCAAGAAGAAGTTGAGCACTAAACAAGTAAATTCCTGGAGAAAAGCTTTGGAGAACGTTGGTGCAATAAAGGGATGGGAAGTCAAGAAATACGATGGGTGAGTTTGCTGCATTCTAAGATCCTTATTTTTCCCTAATATTTTTTTTTCCTGTTTGCAAAAGCTAAGTAAATAATTCATAGATAGAAGCAACATATTTGATGCGGGTAGGAGGAGAGAATTCAAAAACATAAAAATCATGCTAGAGCTACTAAAATTGTTAGTGTTCTTGATTTCACTAGAGGCACTATCGTATGTCTATTTTTAATGAAGAAATAAAAAAATAGAAACGAACACTCTCTTTTTTCCTTCCTTTGATGGTTTATATAAATTTTGTTTCCCTTTTCACCTGTGTCATTTAGTAAGCAACTCTCGGTAAAATTCTAATGCTTCTAGAACTACTACTCAAAACTTAAAAACATAGATATATCACCACAATTGAGGTGGGACTTCCACTAGTAATACTAAATGTGTAAAAAAAAATGTGAAATTGCTGGAAAAAAAAGCATTTTATATAATAGGTGACAAAGTGAAATAATTGAGTACCATGCACGTTACTATCTAATAATTTGATCTTTCAATTAATACATCATACATTTCTCCTCCTGAAGTTACGATGTCCCACTTCTAAGGTTGTCCCATGAATATAACTGATAAAATGCTAATTCGTGATGCATAAATAGTTGTACATTTACCTTGCACAAACAAGATTAACATAATTTGAAGATTGCTAATCACATGTTGCGATCAAGTCAATTTTCAGGTGTCATGACACAATGCAACACGCGGCAATTAGCAATGTGCATAAAAAGCACATTTGAAAGTGACGTAGATTGATATTTTTGATGGTTACATAGAATTAGCCAGAAAAATCAAATCCGAAATCTTTCGGGGTTGATCCCATCTATCTCGTCAAAATGTTTGTGTTATGCATGCTTGGTGTTATTTTGGGACTTTACAGGATCAAGTACATGTAAGGTTTGCACAACAAATCAAATGACAAATGTTAAGTTATCAAAAGCGATAACTAAGAAAACCTTACATTCAATATGAAATTTGAGAAGACACATCTTGAATGTTGATGTCCCATTAGTTATTGAATTATTGTGCGGTTAAGTAGATGCAATTGAGTAACATCAACTCCTAGGAAACAAACAAAATAAAAACATGAGAATCTGTCGAAGTCTGATGGAATTGAATCACGAATAAAATTTAATTGCTATAATTTTTTTTTCCTGCAATTTTCCCCTATTGAATGGTTTTCCTTCATGACAGCCAAGGCAAACTAATCAAGCTCGTCGTTGAGGAGGTTGTGGTCAAGTTGAAGATAAAGCAAAAGTCCATGACTAAACATTTACTTGGGATCGATGATCGAGTGGAAGATGTAAGAAATTTGTTAGATAGACTCTGGAGGGGTGCAGCTCATTCAAATTCATGACATGGGGGGTATTGGTAAAACGACTCTCGCCAAGGTCATGTTCAATTAACTTTTTAAGTACTTTGGGAAGTGTTGCTACTTCCTTGAAAATGTTAGAGAAAAGTCGTTAAGAGCTAAGGGCTTGGTTGAATTGCGAAAGAAGTTATTATATGAAGTAGGAAATGCCACAGGAGTAGGAAGCAGCGATGACCCTGAATATCTAATGAAGAGGATTGAAGAAACACTACACAATAAGAAGGTCCTCATCATACTGGATGATGTTGATAAAAGCGAACAAGTCAAGAAATTAGTTGGGAAAGGTGCTTTGTGTTCAGGGACTAGAGTAGTGATTACTACTAGAAACAAGGATGTTTTGCAAATCAATGGACCTGAGTACCCAATATTACTTTATGAAATGAAGGTGATGAGTAGTGATCATGCGCTTCAGCTCTTCAGCAGACATGCATTTAAAGAGGACTCTCCTTCAAATGATCACAGTGATATTTCAAAGGAAATTGTACATGCTATCGAAAAACTTCCCTTGACTATTGAACTAATTGGTTCATTGCTGAAAAATAAACACGTGAACTATGGAAAGAAAATTTGGAGAAGTTACGCAAAGCACCTCCATAGGGTGTTTTCGAAAAGTTGAAAATTAGCTATGATGCATTGACTTATGAGCAACAAGGAATTTTTCTGGATATTGCATGCTTTTTCATTGGTAAGGAAAAGACAAACACAATTTATATGTGGAACAATTGTGGATTTTTCCCATATAGTGGAATTGCTGTCCTCGAAAACATGTCCTTGATAAAGATTGGAGAGGGCAATGGGTTTCTAATGCACGATCAATTGAGAGATCTTAGGAGGGAAATTGTTCGTAACGAAAGTCCAAATCTTGAAGAGCGTAGTATGTTATGGACTAAGGAGGAAGTCCTCAATGCGATAAGGACAGAGAAGGTGGAATGCTACAAGAGAGAACTAATAGATTCTCTTTTTTCTGTGTTTTCCTTGAGGAAATAGAATGCTGATAACCACTCATTTCTTGCTTTCATTTGCATATAAAGAACAACATTCGAGCAATGGAACTTCATCATGAAGTCTTTATCAGAAGTGAAGATAATAAAAAATTCAAAAATTTGAGGTTCCTTAGTTTATGGAACGGAACCTTTGTTGGTGACTTGATGGATTGTTTTCCCGAATTAAGATGGATTTGTTGGAAATCTCCTTCTAAGCCGACCGAGCTGATCAACACGTGCTTAAATAATGTAGTCATTCTTGAATTTTTTGCAATTGACTTTAAAGACGATTGGACATTCTAGACCTTAATAAATGTGCGTCATATGCTTATTTCTATTCTTTGTCCTTGAAAACAACATTTGAACTACTCTTCCATTAGATAATGCATTCACTTTACATGAGGCAAGCAAATTGAAAGTTCTCCGTGTTGATAATTGTTATGGCATTACAAGAATACCAAACTTATTAGGATGCTCAACTTTAGAGAGGCTGACTTTTTTCCTCTGCCCCAAATTAAGGAAGATTGACGGCTCTATTGGGCAATCACAGCATCTGATAGAGTTAAAGTTTGATTATTGCTTTGATCTTGAAGGTTTGCTTGAAGAAATTGAGGACCTACGGAAGCTAGAGCACTTCTCTTTAAAGACGTGTGGTGAAATAAAGGAACTACCAAATTCTATATTTAAGTGGAAATCATTACAGGAGTTGCAACTTTCAATTTTAAGTCCAGTGGAGTTACCGGATGCTATCAAAAAGCTTGAGAAACTGGAAGTGCTTCAGGTTGAAGGAAGTTTGAAAGTCAACTTTCTTCTGAAATTGGCTTGCTTCCTCGGCTGCAAAAACTGGTAAAAACTGGTATTAGGATGGTGTAATGAAATTCGGGAATTGCTGGCACTCCCAATAAGTTTAACCCATTTGGTAGTGTCATCTACATCAATGCAAGTTGTCCCAAACTTCTCAAACTTGACTAAGTTGGTTGAGTTGGATCTAAATGACGGCTCCGAAATTGACGAACAAGATAGAATTCATACTGGTGACTTAAGGTGGATCGGCAAATTATCCAATTTGGAACAGTTGACATTGTGTCTTCTCCGTGTCCCTGCTTCCATTGAGTTGGCTCTCCTTCCTCAGCTTAACCAACTCTATTTATATAATTTGGACTTGCAACCCTCCACCCAAGTTCCCTCTTCTCTATTAGAGCTAACCCTTGCGAATTTCAATTCAATCCCATTACGCTCCTCCGACTTAAAGAATTTGTCAGATTGAAGGTTCATTGGCTCTCAAATGCAAGCTATTCAACTTGACGGGCATCAACTTCCAAATTTAATGGATCTTTATCTTAATGAATGTGGACCCCTCGAGAGATTCATGCTATCTAACATGAGGAAGCTAAAAGGGTTCTACGTGAGTGGTTGCCCAAAACTATATGAGATCCACATCGCTGGAAAGTTGGAATCGTTGGAGCTTTTGGATATCAAACCCTACGAGTCCCTTAGAAGGTTCATGTACGATGACATGCCTTGGGAATCTTCTCACGAATCTACACTATTCCTTGCATCGGGAGTGTTCGATAAGTTGTGGCGTCTCCAGCTATATAGTTGCCCTAATATACTCAGTATTCAAATTATTGATATGTCAAAATCGTTGAAAGAGTTGGTACTTATTTGTCATCATTTACGTAGTTTTGGTGGTTTGTCAAACTTAAAGAATCTCAGGTCCTTGAAGATATGGTACTGCCATGAGCTACGGATTGTCGAGGGTGTCGATGAGTTGGAGTTTTTGGACAATTTATCACTTATGCAGTATGAATCGTTGGAAAATTTGATTGATGTATCGACCGCCCAATTGCCATATGATTGCCACTTACAAATCGCCCATTGCCCAAAATTACGTGGGGCTAAGCCAAGATTTGATGGCTCCATCCAACGTTTCAAGCGTTATAAGGTGAGTTAGTAAAGCCATCCACAAACATGAATTCGACTTTAGGCAGACTTATAATAATTGTGGAAAATCAAAAAACTATCTTACAAACATGAATTAAAAGCCAGTAGACATATGTGATGCTTTGTCATTCTCTTTTTTTTTTTTTTTTTTCCTTTTTCTGTATATGAGAAAATTACAAGGTTGCATTAAGAGCAGTTTAATTTTTATCACAAATATTTGGAATAGCTTCCTATCGTAGGAATTGCTTAGAGCCTATTATTAAAAATGTTTTCTCTAATGGCTTTACTTGGCATTTTCTCTACAAGATATACTTCACTTTCTTGTTTATTTCTTACTAAATATCAATCATTATAAAGATGAATTCTGTGATTTGCAATATTTATAGCGAGGATAGAACATTCAAAGCATTAGTCCTAAAACTTGTTAATTTAGTGCAATCGAGTTCTTTTTTAACAATTTGGCTAATAAAAAATACTGATGGCACAGTTTTTATTCATTTCACTCTCCTACGTGAAATAGAGTTTAAAAGAAAAGGCCTATGAGCAAAACTGTCCGTCGTTTAAGGTTTGGCCCAAATTTCCAAGCTCTAATTGAGCTTCCTTCGACAGTTTTCTTCACTTCTCCTTGTTCGTGGAGTTCTCTTCTCAAGTTCTTTTCACCTTTTCGTCGGACTTTCTCGTCCATACCGCTGCTTATTTGTCGATCCTGCCGTGCTTCGTTCGAGTGTCTCCCCTCTTCTTCGTCGAGTCCCCAAATTTCCTCTTCCTTCGAGGGCGACAACGTCGAGTCCTTGCGCAAGAGTTCGATGAGGCCGACGGTGATGTCAAGTCCTCTTCGTTGGAGCCCGTGAACGATGGTGTTATAAGCCTCTACGTCGAGCTTAGTCCCCTTGCTTGTACTTTGCTTTTGTTCTGATGGAGATATGTGAACTCATTTGAGGTGTTTTATCTTGTGGATTGACTAGGTCTGTAGTTTGGGAATGATGTCAATGAGTATATGCACGAACGCAGGAAGTTCTTGCGATCTTACAAGTCTTAGCAAATAGAAAGATTAGGTTAATTAAGGTGGGAGCAACTATATTTAATGCTCAATTTCGTGATTCTCTGCTTTGGAAACATGCTAAAAAAATGTAGGGATTTGGCTTGATTATCATGTATGCCCTTGGAAATTTCCTGAAAATTCAATTTCAAATTATTATGAATACATCTTTTGGCCCATGGAATCAAAATAAATGTGTCGTCTTTACTTAAAGTGCCATTTGTTCACTTAGAATCTCCAGAATACCCAATGAATTTATGATTTCTTTAATATTTTCTTTGGGATATTTTCAACTTAGAGCTTGAACGAGCGTACATACTTTATTTGATGATCCGAAGTGCTATTTATTTTGGACTGCCACTTTTCAAGGATAAGCTGGTCTGAGGTGCCAAGTCTGCTACTTGTGAGGACCATTTGTGCTATGGGGGAAAAAGCATGTTTTCAGTGTTACAATCATCAGCATTAAATGGTGACTTAGGGAAGACGGTATTCGTTTTTCTTCTTTCATGTTGCCAAATTTGTTGCTTGGAGCCCTTCAGGCAATGAAACAAAAACCCGGATAAAATGTGTTTGTTCATGAGTCTTGAAATTGATCTAGTCAGTTCTTTGTCAAATCGAATATGAGTAGGGCCAACATGTGGTAATTAGGTGTCCTTCCTCTGGTGAGGCTGCGAAAATGGTGATAGACAATGCCATGGGTTTGCTAATGTCTCCGGTTTTTGCAGGAGGAAGAAAGTGTGCCGGCTGCATTAACAGATCGATTGATGCCTGCAGAGGGCAGCGCAGAAGAACAAATGTGCGTACCAGGAAAGATGGAGGAACCTTTGGCTCCAGTTAAGGTAATTTGCTGTCAGTAGACTAGCCGTATGCCTGAAGTTTGAACACTCGATTTGGTTGCATTTAGTTGGGACTGTAGTGAAGTTTAAATACTTGGTTTATTAGTACTCCTCCTGACAGCAAGATGATGGAATATACGTGGTTTATCAATGGGGACTGTACTGAAGTTTAAATACTTGGTTTATCAGAGTACGCCAGGGTCTCCATTTCTCGAAGATCAGAAAGAAGAAGAAGAAGAAGACCCTGATACTGGCGAAAGAGCAGCAGCCCCTGCAACAGGCTCAGCAGCAGCAGCATCAGCTGATCCTGCAGAACTTGTTGGGGGGCATGATCTTCAGCAGCAACATGTCGCTGTCGAGGGAGGATGAGGCGATGTTGAGGCTAGCGCTGTCCACTTTCAGGGCCAAGCAGGAGGAGATCAAGAGGAAGAAGATTATTCACAAGGTACGCAACATGAAATCCCCACAAGAAAATGGTTTACTTTGGGGCTTTTCTTTTCAATGTTCTGGTGATAGCAAATAAGAGGTGAGGGGTTTTTGTGGTTATACTCATGGAGAGTTTTTTGTTACGTTGTTTTGGGTAAGGAATGGCAAAACGGCAGCGAAGATGACGTGGTGAGGACTAAAGCTGCTGAGGAATAAGAGACAGGTGGTGGTGAAGCAGATGAGGCGCGACATCGCGTTACTTCTTCAGTCTGGTCAGGACGCCAATACTCAGGTCCAGGTATATCTAGTTCTTCCACGACGATTTGCTTTTGGTTATTGCGATGGCAATTGGCGTGGCTTTCTTTAATTGGACGGAATTCATGTCTGTGTTGAGAGAAATTGGCCTTGAGAAAAAGGGTTGCTCTCAAATTTCCAATGATTTTTGTATGTCTAATTTATAATTAGAATGCTTTGAGCATGCTGAACTTGAAATATTCATATCTGTTTTTGGTTGCATTCAGTCATTTGTATCATCCGGCATGAAAAAATTCATGTTGGGATGAATTTTTGTGATTTGAATCGTCATCTTATTTGATTCATGAAATGCTCCATACATATCACGGACTTCTAGAAGTCTTAACATTCAAGTAGGAATGCTTTTATATCCGAATCAATCGCTTGAGACTTCAGCATTTCAATCGACAAGGCTGGTAAAAAAATATTGTGGATCTACCTAAAAAGCCTAAAGGTGGTTTGCATATGTGACTTGATACATTGAATTGGACCTAAAAAATGGCATAGCATTACAGAAATTGCTTTTTGATGTGGATGAGGGCCTGTGTGTGACACATGCCCAAAAGTGACACATGAAATCAACGACCACGAATCCAAGCCAAATGACCGGACAAAAGCAAAGCAGAATCTCAAGCTGTACATATGCGCCCGTTCGATGATTTCACTAAGAGCTCAAAAAAAGACTAATGTATTCAGCACAAGAACGAGTATTTCCTACAGGTCTGCAAATATACAAAGATGTGGAAGTGTTATTGAAAATCACGTATTTAAGTGTCTTTAGTGTAGAAGAACACAAGTATTTAAACCTCTGATAAACCGTTGGCCTGAGGAAAAGAAAACAATGAGACTTCATTTTATTCCTCCTGCACCGATCATTCAGGGTCAAAGTTTTAATCATTGTTTATGGTGGAATGTTTCCAACAGGCAATTCATGGATATATCTTACCATTAGACTACACATGAGGTCAAAGCTGTTAAGTTCACTAGATTTTTCGTTACAGAATGAGAAGGAATCAGAAGTTCTCCAATAAGAACTATGGAAGCTTTCTGTCGGATTGCCAAACAGCCAACAACTTTCTGTTAGAATATCTAGTTTTCAGTAGTAAAGCAACTCTGAAGCATGAAGCGGGAACAGGCATTGAGATGAGAGAAGTGGAATTTTCAATAGTTTAACTTGACACAAATCTAGACACTCATCTCAATGAACTATGGTAGGCTTTAAAACTTCCCGCCAACTCTCACATTAGACACAACCAGCACAATGACACAACGACTGCTTAGAATAACTAACAATTAATACGTCATATTTTCTTTCTTCACTCAAGCAAACTCCTCCTTTTAATGTCTATATTTTGCCCTTTGAGCCTTGATTTCAGCTAGAAGTTAGTTCACGTCAACCTTGTCGCACTCGGTTGGCTTGATTTGCACAATGCTTAATTCCTTTCAAGGAGGACGGCTATCATGTCCCTCACTTGATCTGGTGTCTTCTGATCAAACCACAACTTACCATAACCATAAAACCAATTCCTGCATTTTTCCTTGTCTTATCCATGAGAATCAATGATCGAAGACAATAAGAGCAGTTAAGCATTGAGTCAACCTCATTAGTAGTTACACCACTTGATCTAAACATTGGCACCCTTAATCTTCTGGTCACCATTCTTTGATTTGGCAATTGAAGGTTCTACTAAATGCAACGGAAGCAACAGATGAATGGAATAGAAGAAGCATATGCCGACTATCAAGGTTATACCATAATTTTATTAGGAGCTTCTTCGCTATAACATGGACAATGCAAAGCAAAAGGAAAAGCATCCGTATATAAAAAAGAAGTGGACTTTGTTGTTGCAAGAAGAATAATCAATTCATAGACACTACCATGCATAGCCTGATCGCCAAAGCATCGAAGAAATTGGTGACATTTAAGAGCAAAGTATTAGGCACGTTACAACTCAAGTTATGCTAAGGTAAGGTGCAACTCCTGTTTTGGACTACATAATAATGCTACGAAGAGAATGGTTGTTCCAGAACCTTCACATTTGACGACACTTTTGAATTTTGTCTCATTTTCTGCTTTCATGCTTGGCCTTTTATCTATTAGTGGCCACCCTTATGTGTGTTTGAAAGAGAGAGAATTTATCAGAAGAGCTCGCCAAATTCTACATCAGTGACTACCAAAAGACAAGAACATAGGAGTATCACAGACATATATGCAAGCCTCGCAAAGGAGCTGCAAAGCAAGAAATGTAACTGCCCATGAAAGACAGGTTTTCTTCTTTGTTTCCTAAGTGTAGTCTTATGATATATGAAGCAAATCAGAACTATAGCTAAGAAAGAGTGGATAACACGATGATGATGATTGCAATTGGAGATCATAATGCAAACAGAAGGGTACCATTAACACCAAATGCTCGTTGAGGACCGAGTCTTGTTATTCAAGACCAGGAATGCCTGAACAACAGCAGTTGCTTACCAGTAAAATGAACTAAGAAGGAAAGAAGATCTCCTTACACCAAGTCTCTCTCCCTCCTCCCTCCCTCCCTCCCTCCCTCCCTCCCTCCCTACACCAAGTCTCCCTCCTCTAAAATTCAAGTTCTCTCTCTCCCTCTAAAATTCAAGTCGAGAGAAATTAAGAAATTTCAGTTACTTTCGTTGAAAATGCACATTGAAAATTTTCATAGGATCTTGACAAAAACCTCACAACGTTAAAGATGCTGCCTCACCCAGCTTTCAGACCCTTCTTTCAACTTCTATTTCACTCATTATTTTCCCTTTAAAATCTTACAAATCAAGAAGGAAAGTTCTTAGATTTCATGAAAATATCACATATGATTGGTTGTATAATGCTTCGCCTTAACTAGAGATTAAGTAATTAGAGTAGCAAGATTTGGAAATACAACAAAATCAAAATCAAAAGAAGTTGACGTGCTTAGGAGTTAGTGAGGCTCAACTTGTTAAGACTACTAAAAAATAAGCCATCACCCAACAGCTACGCCTCTTTGAAAATCTTTCTTTTATCATATAGTGATGACAAACGTTGCAAAGAAAACTTAAATAAATCAAATTGATTTATAATCTTATAAAGATTATAAAAACCCCTGAACCATCCATCTGATCACGTAGCACAAATCACAACAAAATGGCAAATTTTCTTCACGGATGGACTCTCACCTTTTTTGCTTGATCTGAAGAAATTGTTGAGGCGTACTGAAGGATGACGGTCAATTTTTCTTCCGCATCCTTAATTTATTAGACTCTCTAGATTGCTCAGCAAACAATATCAATGCAAGAAAGGGATAAATAAACAAGATAGGTTCAGAGAAGGAGAGAGAGAGAGAGATACCCTATGATCAAGAGAGAATCACTGCAACAAAAACGTTGTTGCTGTGTTGTCTTTTTTCGCATTTTGAAGCAATTTTAGCTGTGGCTCGGACATACAGCCGTAGATTGCTAACATAAGGTTCGACTGCACATGAAAGAGGTCCTATCGTTGCTATAAAATCTTCTAGCCTCATCGCATCTTGAAGATGCGGGAATTATAGTCAACTCTTATAATAAGCTTTCTTCAACAATAGGCACCAGTAGCTATTTTGTTCTTCTTTGCTGAACCTAAGACATTTATGACAAAAACAAATAATTAGAATGCAGGGTCTACAATGATCACTGTACCTTTTGAGGATAACACTAGCCTCGTCTTTTAGAGCATGGCTCATGACTTCACGATGGAGAGAGCAAAAATGATGTTTGGTGATTTCTATTGTGTGTTATGATGGTACATCATCCTACAAATCAAATGAGTGCAGGAAAGAGGATTAAGCATGATGGGCACAAAACCAGCACAAGACATTATGTTACTTATCACATAAACATCGCACAATTAACCTTCAATAACTTGGACTGGAAAAAGGATTTAAAGGAAGCTTAAAACCCAGAAAGTAACAAAACTAATGAACAGAGGAGCTCATCACTAATCTGAAAAGGATATTAAAACGTAGAGAAGACATTGTGTAATTGCACTAAAAGCTTATTTCTTAAAATAGAATGAGCAAGATGCAATCAGACACATTTTCCATCACTTGAAAAAAATTGCAGAGATGTGAACATAGGAGATCCATTCACTTCATTGGAAAAAACATAGTTGTGAGTGGCCAAAGCATCTAATAAACACTTCAACCAATACTAGATGGCTGTAAGCCCAAAGGCAGAGTTCACAAATCACAATCGTTGCTGTAACCTAGTAAACTTGAGAAGTTTGATTATGAAGGTGGAAATCTAACCTTAAAGTAAGAAGAAGAAGAATTGCATTGCAGGCCAAAAATAGAGTAGTGTTCAATAAACAGCATACAATATTAGGTAATCTAATAAACCCATACATCAACAGAGACCATTTCAAAGCACTTGACTTGTCCCTCAACCACTCTTGAGTGCCAAAACGGGCAACGTTTCAACTTCTCTTCTATATAAAAGATACTACCACACTCCAAGCTCAATAGTGACTATCTGGAAACCTCAAAAGAAAGAGCAACGCCCGGCATACTTCAAAATGAACAAAAAGGATAAGCCATAATGCAAAAAGTAAACCAAAACATGATTTACTCACAGCAAAAAGAGAAAAACATGATCACATCATGCTGATTTGTATTCCACTTTGAATCTCCATCAAAGTGATCCCGATACCAAACTCATGTTTCATGTCTATCCACCTATATTCCCTTTGAAACCAACTTACTGTCCAATATCCAGGTCACTCAGTATTTAATAAATAAAACATCTTTCACCATTTTAACATTTAATGAAATTAGTCACACCTCATGGCTCATGACATACTTACCTCGTCCAGATCTTATGAGACCACTTCAAGTCCACCACATGATGACAATTATGTATAATAGTAGATATCTTTTTGAGCCTGTAACTCTTGTACATCTCCATTTGTCTTTTGCAGTTGCTCTTTTGTTGCTTTCAGTATTTCCTTCAACTTGTGAATCTCTTCATCTTTCTCGTACTCTGACCTTAAGTTCTCGATTGGAAGACAACTAGACTCCTTCAACTAGTGAATCTCTTCATCTTTCTCTTTTTTTTACCTTATGTTCTCAGTTCGAAGACAACCAGATTTGGAGGCTCTAAATCATTGGGGCATGGATGATGCCCTAGCATCGGATATGTCCAGGTTTCTCTTTTCCCAACACTAGAGAAACAGTATTTCAAGGGAGTATCGCTCTTTCCAAGCTCTGAATATACCTCCATGAGATCATTCACACTTCCCTGCAGTTTAGTCACATAAGAAACTTATTAATCCAACGATGTTACAATTTATTGGTGAGCAATTTTAAGCTGCATTCATAAATATGTACAATTGCCTTTGATTCCTAACTCTGCTTCCTATCATGTGTTGGAACTTGGTAAGTCAGCATAACTGAATGAACCATACCTAGAAGACATTCAATATTTCACACTTTCCTATGAAATAGGAAAAGATCTCCAGAGATATAAAATCAAAAAATGTAATAACATTCTTCCTTTCTATAGTTGTTCCTTGTTGATTGTTATGTGACTTGTCATCCACTGAAACCATATGAAAACACACGCTAGGAAGTTAAACTTCTGGTTTTAATTTTAGACTATTATTCTAGTTTGACCTCTTTTGTTTATCCATTCATCTTCTGCTCAGATAAGTGTATAAATTCTTAATACATTGTAGCAACAATATTGTCATTGCAAGACTGCATGACATTTGTCGAGACTAGATGAACTATTGAATAACTTTTCAACAAGTGTAGGGATGTGTGCGCTGGCACATCTAGTACTTGGGTACTCTAGGGCTACAGTACTTTCATGTTTTTCGATCACCCTCAGTAAACCAAATTACTGTCACGTCAGCAAATTAATATAAAATTGTACAAGTTTCGTCATCTCAAATTTACTTTGCAGCTCTATCTGCTACATAGCTCTTTTGTTAATGATGGCAGACTGTGGGTGATAAATAAACCTGAACCAAATTGTGGATTATTGTGTTGTCTCTAACAAATCCAAATCACAAAGCTAAGGGAACAACAAGATACCAATGCAGGTGCTAAGAACATGTCCTCTGTTTTCTTCCTATGACAATTGCTATTAAAATCTACTTATTTTCAGAAAAGTGGCAAATATCTTTGCACATCTTTACCTTAGGTCCAGAGATATATCACCTCAGCAGAATCTTTTCTAAATCAAAATTATCGATTACATAATGAAAAATCACTAAGAAGGAAACACAAATTTACGAGGAAACATGAGAATACCTCTTCTGTTTTCATTCTAGCAAAACTTTGTTCCCTAAGGTATGTGATATATTTTATTTTGCTCTCTTAGCCTTAATTGCTTCACCCAGCTTCTGCAATAAAAGTGACGAGACTTTTCCATTGATCTCTTCCCACTCTCTCCAACAGATTCTTCAAATGATAAGATTATGATTTAGAGCTATCATAATGAACAGCTTTTAAATCACTTATCCAATATCATCATATAGAATCTATGGAATCTAAAATCCATTTTTCCATAGCTAGTACAAAAATAGTCAAATTTAGACTACAACAAAGAAAAATTAATGATGATGATAAATTTATTCACAACATGAATGGAATTTCATACAAGTACAAGGTAACTACCTCTACAATCCTAATCACAGGGTTTCTCATATCCTTGGTAATTTGCTTTCTAGTTGTAAACAATGATGCTAACTTGCTAGCAATGGTTCCAAGAAGCTCCCCAAACCTCCAATAGGCTGCATTTTCTTTCCTAATTTGACAATGATGCATTTCCTGGAGAAAGATTCCGACGCCTTATAGACACATGAGGCTACGCTCCCTTTTTCTAGTGGCAGCTACTAGACAAGAAATTCTAAATATGGAAAGAAGGATCTAATAATATCAAACCAGATTGATACTGGGACTATTTCGGTATAGAACAATGAAACATTGTACACTATATATGTAGCTAGGTCTTACCTGATGCATTCACATCTTAGTCTCTTCTTGAGGCTAATTAGTTTCAGTCTCTGAATTAGAACATAGCTCATCACCATTGTGCAATTTGTCAACCCTCTCTTCTAACTCACGGCTTATTTGCACCATGCATGAACCCACAAAAAAGTAGATTATGCATCTTGTGTTTCCCATGGCTATAAATCACCCAGACGGAAAGTACTAACAATTCTTAGTAAGAGATAAGCACTTGACTAAAATGTTCATCTAATTATACAAAACATCTTCATTCGGTGCAGACAAAGGGTTACAAGAATATCTGATAAGATCGTAAATGTAACAGGAAGTGACCACAATAAGAAAGGAAAGCCATGAATAAACAGACTAAAACTCCTCCATGCGAAACCCATCACGGAATCCTAAAGACGAAGGTTTCTTAAAAGTTCAAACCCTCACTCAAAATGAATCCTTAGGACGTTAAAAATGCGATGAGGCATAATATGAACGATAATTGTAACTCGAATCACGTAAACTGCACGAATTGGGAAGATGAAAAGGCCAGGTAAAACCCCTTAATTCAAGTAGGAAACTGGACTTTATCGGGAAACTAACAGAGGGTAAAACTTGCAAACCAAGAAAAAGAAAAGAAACCAAGGCAGAAAAAAGAAAATGCAGGAATCGATGGAAAGCAAGCCATGATGGGAGAACGATAACAATTCGAACAATATCGAATTAACACAGCGGAATAAAATAATCTCCTCTCTTGTATAAACCTAATAGGAACCGATATAATAGAGCAAAATAAATACCAAGCACACAAATACAAGACGATTTTTATGTGGAAAACCCCCTTGATGTGAGGAGATCAAAAACCACGGGACCGGAGTCCACCCGAAAATCTTCACTATCAACAAAATTGGGCGAACAATGTTCTTCTCTGGCAAATACTAGAGGTACATAGCAGCAAGATCTCAAGAACATAATTCTTGGCAATACACATAAATTTCACAAGAAATCAAGGATAAATTTGACAAAAAACGCAAGTTTTGATCAATCCACAGAAAACCTGATGTAGGGAGCTTCAAACGAAAATCAAACCGTTCAGATTTGAGGAGATTGCACCACGAACACGCTAACAAAATTTCAGCTCAATCGGACCTCGAATCGACCTTCGATGCCAGCTTGATGTAAATCAGACTTTGCCCCAGACCCTAGATTTTCTACTTTCTCTTTTTTCTCTTGTTATAACTCTTTTGCGGCTACAACTTTTTAACGATAGTGAGAAACCCTATTTCTCCATATAACTTGTTATATGGGCTCAAGCCCTTTTGAGCTTGCAACTCATTGGGCTTCCTCCACATAGGAGTAAACCCAACTAACAAATCTCCCCCTCACGACAATGTGGAGGGATTCTCCATCCCTGCTATTAATCAGCAATGTTCAAGCTTCTCTCTTGGTAGAGCTTTCGTCATCATATCAGAGCCACTATGGTCTGTATGAATTTTCTCAAGTTCCAACAACTTTTCTTCTAGAACATCCATTATCCAATAATATCTAACATCAATATGTTTGATCTAGAATGAAAAGATGAATTCTTACTAAGATGAATTGCGCTTTGATTATCACAAAATAACACACACCTCTTTTGCTTGAACCCAAGTTCTTCCAAGAACTTCTTCATCCATAGCATCTCTTTACTAGCTTCAGTTGCTACAATACATTCAGCTTCGGTTGTAGAAAGTGCAACACACTTTTGCAATATTGACTTCCATGACACAGCTCCATCCGCAAAAGAAATCAAATAACCAGAAGTAGATCTTCAAGTATCAATATCTCCTGCCAAGTCGGAATCTGTGTATCCAACTAACTCAAGTTTCCCGGTCCTGAAACTGAGTTTCAAATTTGAAGTTCCCCGAAGATACCTCATAATCCACTTCACTGCATTCCAGCGCGCTCTACCTAGATTTGACAAATAGCGACTAACAACACCAACTGCATGTGCCAAGTCTGGGCGTGTACATACCATCGCATACATTAAACTTCCCACAACTGAAGCATACGGAACATTTTCCATATCTTTCTTCTCTTTATCAGTCGTAGGACTTTGCTTCATATTTAATTTAAAGTGGGCAGCAAGAGGAGTACTAACCACTTTAGCCTTGTCCATATAAAATTTCTGAAGGATCTTCTCGATATATTTCTCTTGCGACAAAAATAACTTTTTAGCATCTCTGTCTCGGGTAATTCTAATGCCAAGAATCTGCTTCGCCGAGCCCAAGTCTTTCATGGCAAAAGACTTGCTCAATTGTTTCTTCAATAACTCAATTCGTGAAGCATTCCTGCCAGCAATCAGCATATCATCAACATAAAGCAAGAGAATAATAAAGTAATCATCCGAAAATTTTTGGACAAACACACAGTTATCTGAGGAAGTCTTCTTATAGCCATGTTCTGTCATAACTGACGCAAACTTTTTGTACCACTGTCTCGGTGCTTGCTTTAGGCCATATAGACTTTTTTCAGTTTGCACACATAATCCTCTTTCCTTTTTACTTTAAAACCTTCAGATTATTCCATGTATATCTCTTCCTCCAAGTCATCATGTAGGAAGGCTGTTTTGACATCCATTTGCTCAATCTCCAAATCTAGGGTAGCTACCAGCCCTAGTACCACACGGATAGAAGACATTTTCACTACCGGAGAAAATATATCATCAAAATCAATGCCCTTTCTCTGACCGAATCCCTTAACAACCAATCTAGCTTTGTACCGTGGTTGTGAAGTATGTTCATCTTGCTTCAACTTGTATACCCACCTGTTCTTCAAAGCTCTTTTTCCTTTAGGTAACTTCACCAGCTCAAAAGTATGATTATCATAAAGTGATTGCATCTCATCTCGCATAGCATCAAACCAATTACTTTTGCACTCATCTTCTATTGCTTCTGCAAAGCACTCTGGTTCACCTGCATCAGTCAATAATACATACTCATCTTCAGAATACCTGGTGGAAGGTCGTCGGTCTCTAACAGATCTCCGGATTGGAATATCCAATGGAACATCTAATTGAGCATCTGGTTCAGGAATAATATTATCCGTTTCAACATGTTCAGGAACATGTGTGTTATCTGGAACATTGACTTCCTGCTGTTTTTCATCGACCTATATAGGAATATTTGAAAGATGAACTGGATCCAAATAATCACTAACCTGTGGTGTAGAAATCGTCTCTGCTTTCTCAATATCCTCTATTGTTTGATCTTCCATAAACACAACATCTCTGCTTCTTACAATTTTCTTTTCAACCGAATCATAAAATTTGTAGCCAAGCATATCCTGTCCATAACCAATGAATATGCACTGTTATGTTTTCACATCAAGTTTAGACCTCTCATCTTTGGGAATATGCACAAATGCTTTGCACCCAAAGATATGCAAATAATCATAAGAAACATCTTTGCCTATCCAAACTCTATTAGGAACATCAAACTCTAAAGGAACACATAGAGTAAGATTTAATACATGTGCAACTGTACTTAAAGCCTCACCCCAAAAGGATCAAGGTAGCTTTGACTGTGAAAGTAAGCATCTTACCCTTTCAACTAGTGTTCTGTTCATTCTCTCAGCTAAGCCATTTAACTGAGGCGTCTTGGGAGGTGTCTTTTGATGTCGAATACCCTGCTGTCTGCAATATTCATCAAAAGGTCCAATATACTCTCCCCCGTTATCAGTTCTGATGCATTTCAATTTCTTTCCAGTCTGTCTCTCAACTGAAGCCTGAAATTGCTTCAAAGCATCTAACACTTGATTTTTAGCTTTCAAGGTATAAATCCAAATTTTCATTGAAAAATCATCTATGAAGGTAACAAAATAAAGAGAGCCACCAAGTGATTTTGTTTTCATAGGACCGCAAACATCATAATGCACTAAATCCAATATACCTGACTTTCTTGAAGGATGAGAGCTTTTAAATGCAACTATGTTATGTTTTCCTGCTAAATAGTGAGTACACTTCTTTAGCGCTGAACTTTTCAATCTTGAAAGGAGCTTCTTCTTGGCCAATATAGACAAACTCTTCTCACTGATGTGACTGAGCCTCTTATGCCATAACTTAGCTGCATCTTCGTTGTCTATTGCATTAATTTTTCCTGTGAACAACTTTGCCTGCATTAGGTACAACGAAGAATATTTTTCACCTCTAGCCACAACAAAAGAACCTTTGGTGAGCTTCCATTGACCATTACTGAAGGTGCTGCAATACCCCTTATCATCCAACTTGCCTGTAGAAATCAAATTCAAGCGGAGATCAGGTATATGTTTAACATTACTCAAAACTAACATCGTGCCATTGCTGGTTTCTAGGCACACATCACCGATGCCTACAACTTGAGTCAGCCCATTGTTTCCCATCTTCACAGATCCAAATTCACCTGACCTGTATGATGCAAAGAAATCCCTACGAGATGTAGCATAAATAGATGCACCACTATCAATTACCTAACTGGTCTCATGAGATACAAAATTCACCACATCATCATAAAAAATAATGAGAAAATCTTCTTTAAGTGCAGTAATACGATTGTCATCACTGTCACTATCACTTTTCTTCTCTTTACCTTTCTCCTTTTGTTTCTCCCTTTTTAACTGGCGACAAAACCTCTAAATATATCCCTTCTGATGACAATAATGACACTCAACATTAGCAAATTTATTATACTTACCTGTGCTTTTATCTCTACTCTTGTCTCTGTTTCTCGGACCTCGAGACTCACTTCTTCCCCTTTTCTCAACAACCAAGGCATCAGAATGTGAAGAGGACGATCCTTGCGTCTTCCTTCTCATCTCTTCATTCAAAATACTACTCTTGGCCAAATCCATGGTAATCATACCATCTGGGGTAGAATTAGACAAAGACGTTCGAAACATCTCCCATGAGTTCGGCAAAGTACCAAGCAACCATAGTGCTTGTATCTCATCATCAAACTTGATTCCCATCGTAGCCAACTGATTAATAATTCCTTGAAAAGAATTTAAATGATCAATCAAACGAGTACCATCTTGATATCTCAGAGCTATCATCTATTTTATCAGAAATAACTTATTATTCCTAGTCTTTCGAGCATATAACTATTTGAGCTTATTCCATAAACCGCGTGCATGTGTTTCCTCAATAATATGGTTCAAAACATTATCATCCACCCATTGCCTAATATAACCACACACTTGACGATGAAATATAGACCGTTCAGCATCAGTTTTGTTCTCTGGTTTCTCCTCGGCAAATACGGGCAAATAAAAATCTTTCACATATAAAAGATCTTCCATCTTCTCTTTCCAAATATGATAATTCGAACCATTTAGTGTAACCATTCTACTTGTATTCGTTTCCATTGTTTAACACAAGGTAGAAAAATCAAGCAACAACCAAAAGCTCTTATACCACTCTGATGGGAGAACAATAACAATTCGAACAATATCGAATTAACACAGCAGAATAAAATAATCTTCCCTCTTGTATAAACCTAATAGGAACCGATATAGTAGAGCAAAATAAATACTAAGCACACAAACACAAGACTATTTTTACGTGGAAAACCCCCCTTGATGTGAGGAGATCAAAAACCACGGGACCGGAGTCCACTCGAAAATCTTCACTATCAACAAAATTGGGTGAACAATGTTCTTCTCTAGCAAATACTAGAGGTACATAGCAGCAAAGATCTCAAGAACATAATTCTTGGCAATACACATAAATTTCACAAGAGATCAAGGATAAATCTGACCAAAAACGTAAGTTTTGATCAATCCACGAAAAAGTTGATGTAGGGAGCTTCAAATGAAAATCAAACCGTTCAGATTCGAGGAGATTGCACCACGAACACACTGACAAAATTCCAGCTCAATCGGACCTCGAATCGACCTCCAATGCCAACTTGATGTAAATCAGACTTTGCCCCAAACCCCAGATTTTTTGCTTTCTCTTTTTCTCTTGTTACTACTCTTTTGCGGCTCCAACTTCTTAACGATAGTGAGAAACCCTATTTCTCCATATAACTTATTATATGGGCTCAAGCCCTTTTGGGCTTGCAACTCATTGGGCTTCCTCCACATAGGAGTGAACCCAGCTAACAAGCCAGAATAAAGGGGTTCACATCACAATCGGCAATCAACATATATATTTTAAGGATATCGAGCTGATTCACAAGTCATGAACCTGCGTCATCACTCCAATTCCTAGCTATCAAAAAAGCCAAACCCAAAACAAGAAAAGAACAATGAAAAAAACACAGTAAATGACAACACCGATGAACAGAGACGAACCAGAGTCAGCAAGTCACTCCCAAGGCACAGGCATTGGTGAAAACGAGACGAACATATAGAAAGCTTGAACTTGACCTTACAGTGAACGATACGAGTGATGAAAGAGAAAGTTCAAAGAGTAGCTGAATGGTCTGTGGTGAAAAAATTTCGGGAGTTTTTTTTTTTTCTGAAAGTCAAGAAGAATGATGGGGAAGAGATTAATATGGAATATGTGTTTATTTCGATATTTAGACAAAAAGAATAAATGAGAGTAACTAAGGAAACCAAATTAGATATACATAACCAAAATAAATATAAAAAATTAGAAGGGATATCCTAAATACCATTACAAGATATCTAAATATCACTCACATCCTCCTTTAAACTCGTACGGACTAAGTTGAAATCAAGTTAGATGGCTATTAGCAGCCAAGACTGATGGATGAGGTAGCATTCGACAGCTGATCGTGGCAAAAATTTTAGATTAGTTGGTTTGGGGGCGACAAGTCAGGTGGTCATGTTGACTTCTCGAACAATGCATGAAACATCAAAAATCAGAGGGAAAATAGCAAGTAGCCAATGAATTAATAGTAATTAAACGACACAGCCTAGTAATTAAGCAACGAGGCTTATATAGCTAGTGACATAGCATCAACAGCCCTATACAACTGACTTGGGAAAATAGATACTCAGCGATACAACCTGTCGGTATGCAGCTACCATCGAAAGAAAAATCACATCCATGGCAAAGACTTGACTAAGCAATGCAGTCACTACAGTTGGAGTCAAAACGTGAACCAATGTGGACTCAATTAAGTGCTTCCTTATATTGGACTTAAAAAGGGAAGATTATTTTTTTTTTGTTTTTTAAGATGGAGAGAGGGAGGGTAGAGAAAGTAACGGAGGAGATGACAGGAAATTAACGGGAAGAGAGGGAGTTTTAAAATTTTCTGTAAGGTGGGACTCGTATGGTACACGTGATGAGATTTGAGTGGACTGACCTCTTCGAAACTCGGCAAGATTGGCCTTTGTGTATATTTTCTCGTCCTACTGTTAGTGGCAAAGTCATGGCCCAACTCGCTGCAAGAAGTAGAAGTATCGTGCTAAGCAACAATAAACCCAATTCGTTCCAGCATGTCAGGGGTCAAGTTCGCACTACCGGGACTTTTTAGAGAAAAATGCGCGAGACAAGTATGGTAAAATTTTATAAGATCACCGTTAACTATTTTAAAAGTTTAAACTATGATAATAAATACATAATTTATTACTTGAATATTCTAATACTTCCTCTCATGTGTAGGCTAAATTAGGAGCCTAAGACTAATCATGGAAATATATAATAAGAGAAGCAAATTAGGAGCCTCGAAAAATATTAAATTTAGGATATTCTACTTTGATCTCATGTAAATATTTGTAGAAACACTATCAATATTTGAAAAGTTGTAAATTGTTAAATGAAGTTGAAATCCAATATTCAAATATTTTAACATGTATAGAGGCCGGAACACTTAGCAAAATCAAAAGCACGAGCAAGACAGATAATTAGGAGTGCCTAAGAACCAAGTGACAATCATCATCAGATCGTGGAAAGATTGGAGCAAAAAAAGAACGTGATGAGATCTGGGGAGCAGTTGAGGAGGAAGAGGAAGGCAAGCTCGACCATGCCAAAAATCCTATTGAATTTCGCAATGTCTTTCAACTTTAACATGCGTGTTAAGCTTGTTCGTCATAATGCGTCTAATGACTTTAATCGTTGCGTTCGTGTCCGTCTTTCTATTCAGCGGTTCCTAAATTTCCACTTTCCATTCCAACGCAAGTGCTATGATGGTTCGAGCACTTCAATGCACTTTTATTTTTATCTCGCACTTTAATTTCCTTTGACCTTGCAGTCCGATATTTTGATTATTTTTGGGGTGTTTGTGTCTTGTAATTGTGAAACATCTTTGAAGAGTGGATTTGGGATACTCCCAACTTTAAATCCAATATCAATTTTACCCAAACTTTAATCCCTAACTTAACTTAATGCCGCCAACCATCACAACTGATTTCTTTAGGATTGTTGACATCACAATAAATCCATAATTAGCTCTGATGTGGATAATTATGAAAGAACTAGCGATTACTTTGTAGTGAAAGTTTAGTATGGACAGAATTGGACCACAAATTTACTATTTTCTTTTTTACGGAATTAGGACAGAAAGGCCTAACCGGTGAAAATTTAAGCCTCTCGCATGGACACGTGGAAACTTAATTATGGGCTGTAATCATGTCCCTTTGAATTCTCAAACCCCTTGGGCCTTCTGATATCAAACCAAATCTTCGAATCAACAGCGAAAGCAATGGAAAAATCCAGATATTATATCATATCCTTGCCCTAAATGCTGTGGAGATTTATCACGGCACGCAATAATGAAACGACAAAGGAAATGGAAATGGAAATGGAAATGAAAATGAAAATTTGGCCCATCGTTATCGATCGTGGTGCGGAATATCTTCCCCCATGGTCCACCACACATGCTCTTATATCGAAATGTCAATCAAGATGGCGACCTTTGGAAGCAACGAGGAAGATGCATGGGGGTTAGTACGGGCGTGGGAATCGGACGCGGTATGAATACGGATTGGAAAAAGACTTGGAAATGGACTTCTAATTTTTAAACATATTTTATAGTATAAATAAAACTAGAAATATAGGGTCGACCTCAAGTTTTTGCCTTTGGATTCCACGAAAAACTCAAGGTGATTCGGTAAATACCAAACGCTGGACCTAATTGTAATCTAAAGTGAAATAAATATTTCACATTTCACATAATTATTTCTTATATGTCTACCACTTTGCAACAAATATTTAAATGCATCTCCCTAACTGGACTAAATGTTTTAAAATTTATTTGTTTGATTACTTTATTTGAAATTTTAGGTTAATACTATGAAAAGAACTCCAAATTGGTACACGTGTGACAAATTGACTCCAAACTAATTTTTGGGCCACCATAAATTTTAAACCGGTATATTCATAACATTTTTACTCTCCATTAACTTTCATCAAATTTTACTATGAAATTATTGGATGACACATGATCATAGCAAGTTTACATGGAAATCTATATTAGTTTTGGGTAAATTCATTTTCGGTATACCAATTTGAAGCTTTTGGTGGCTGGAAAATTTGTTTAGGGTATACTAGTTTAAGGTTTTTGGTGACCCAAAAATTAGTCTATTGTAAATTTATTATATTTGTACTGGTTTGACACTTTTGTGTGATCCAAAAATTAATTTAAAATAAAATTATGGTAAATGTACTAATTTAGGATTTTTTTGTGACATTCCACTTTTAAATTTTTGCACATGTAAGAAAAGGGCTCTTCTAATAGAGTAATACTGTTCTAAAATATGTCCTATTTGTCCGTGGCCTAGAGTCTGCCCATCCTTAGGTCGGGTGCACTTCGATGATTCAACCTTAATTCGTTCTAAGAGTCGCTACTTATTTTTTCTTAATCTGATTGGGAGCCTAAATTCTTAGGTATAAGGGATTGTCGACTAATCACTTGGATGGCAATTGACCTACGAAAAGTAATAATTCCAGCTCCGGTTACACGTGGGAATTAGTAGCCCACCTCGCCTTTTCGCTACCACATTTCTTGGTTAAGTCTATCATACAATTTCATAGGATTTTCTAATTCTAATATACCTATACTTTAACAATTGCATGAATACTCCCTCACATGTTAGTGGTTAGGGTTTTAAATCAATCCAAGTTGCCTAAATAATATTTTTGGTAATAAAAGAGAAAACATATTGAAAGGGCATTAGAATAATTTAGTGTAATCAAGTCCTCAAATTTATTTTAATCTTTGTAAAAATAAAGTATTTTGCCATACTATATTTGGGTTTCTAATCGACCTATACGAAATTGATTAGTGGCCACTCTTGAATAAATTGATTTTGCATGTTAAAAAACTTGAATCAAAAGTTGTGAATTAATAAAGGCTTGCGAGAGCTCGAGCTAAATATAATCTTGGTAATCTATTGGCCACCCCTTAGATAGTTCATTTGAAGGGGAGGTTGCAACAATTGTCCAATTCGATCCTTTTCAAGTTCTACAACTACTGATGAGTAGGATAAGAGTTATATTGGTTAGGGACTTTGCAAGAGTCAATTTGTGGTATAGCTTTGAGATATTTGTATAGAAAACTGTATTGCTACTTTTGTCCTGTTTAGTTTGATTAGTCACTTGAGATGTCTATATTTTTTTGGTGGAGCTCAAGACTCCAATTCTTATAACCAACTTATCTATATATCGGACATTTTTATGCTTTCATAATAAATTAATATTAGTTAAATAAGAAGCTGTGTCTTTTAAATAGACTAAGTCAATATCCTATACTTATGAGGAGTCAGAATGTGTCGGTTAAAATAGTCGTAAAATCGAGATAATACCATGCATTAGCACACTTTAAAAATTTCCTCCACCAAGTCTCCAGTGAGTAGAAAAATCACTACGATTCTTTTTTGACTATGAAAATCCGTACTGTGCAAGACCTAAAGTACACGACATAATTATGGTGTGGACGAGGAAAAACAAGCCGAAGATGTCCTCCTTGCTCACGGAAATCGAAAGTCCAACAAAACGTTGTCATCACTTTGGGATTGAGAGTCAAAATTAGAGGACTAGCAAAATCTTTCTTAATATTTTATTTTATTTCTTTTGAATTCGATTTCGACACGACATCTATCGTCCAAGACAACAACGCTTTTTTTTTTTTATAAATATATTTATAAATCTTTGTCTTTATTCACGGAGTGATGACAGCCCGTTCCTTGTGGGGTATTGAAATGGAGTTGAAAATTGTGGGAAAAAAGAGATTAACAACAATATATAATCATGAGGTGCGCATGGCTTAGTTACAGCAATTTCACCATCTATGCCATAATTGTCGTTAGCTTGAAAGCCTTTTCAAAATGTTGCTGAATGTGTTTTCTTGGGGCCCTCATTCTCGAAAGACGGTGAAAAAAGAAAAATAGAGGTTTTTCAGACACCAAACAAGGACTAAAGCTCTTTATTTAGCTATTGTGTCTAGATCCACTCTACTAGCGGAAACTAAGAAAATATCAAGAAATAAGCAATCTGCAAAAAATCAATGTTTTGCTTTTCTGGGAAAATTTAAAATATTGCTCAAATTTAAAAGAAATATCATAAGAATTATATGTGAATCTACATATCAATCAAACGCTGAAATATTATCATATTGTGATTAGTTCAACGCATCACATTAATTAGTTATAGAAAGGATCTTTATTTTTATTTTTTTAGTGGATCTGTCCCTTTTTGGGATTATTTACTTTTTGTTGCCCTTTAAGAACCCGAAAGGCCAAAAATGATTAGTTATGTACGAAATACGTGGGTACAAGAAAGTAAAATAATTTGTAAAATTTATCAATGAAATAATGAGCGTCTTCTATTATAATATATGTATAATTTCTACACGCACATGCGCTGCCACCTTTAAATAATGTTTGTTATATATAAAATGAGTGTTCCATTAATTTTAAGGTTGCGTTAAACGTCAATCTTTCACATATGCATAACGTGTAGACTTTATGTGCTAAAACAAAAAAGGGACCGGCAGAAACATGAAGTGAAGGAACCGAAACACATAACTCAAAGATGTAAATGCCACTTAATTGAAACAAATGAAGACTCCATTTGTTTCTCGAAAAATGAATGAATATATTCTTAAAAATAATCTGTTGATCACTTAAAATAATTAATAAATAAATAATATTTTCATTATTAACAACAATTTATGTCTAGATATTATTGTGGATGATGAAAATATTTTTTATTTAATTAATTTTACAAAAGATATAAGCAATTAATTTAAGAATTTTTTTAAAAATTTATTCAATTTTTGAGAAACAAAGGGAGCGGAACGCTAAGCTTGCTGTATCGGTGCTGCAATTTTGGTTGGATTCATTGAGATTAAGCCGTGTCTAAAGCTGTCTTTCTTTGGTAGGAGAAACCGGGGCACAATGTCCCTACAAATACCGGCTTTGCTTTCTATAGCTTGCTTTTCACCTCATGGGCAGTGTTCGATGAATCTTTTCTTCCAATACAATAATAAGATTCGCCGCAACTTTTAGCACAAAGAAACTGTGAATTTGGACGGGATAATTACAAAAGAAAAAGTGACACCTAATTGATGTCAATTTAATATTAAGTTTTTATAATATGGTCAATTTTAATGTTAAATAATTTGACAATTTATCAATATAGTCTTTTCATTCAATTTTAGCCAAATCGCTAACTTGAATGTCAACCATCTTACATGATATGATCGGCACTAACATAGATAATTTTAATAAAATTTTTTAAAAATCCAAAATTTTATTAATTTGTCTCTTTTTTTATCCAATGTGGCCCGTGACACTAGGTGAGAGAGCCCTCTCCAGCAGCTTGAGGGGGCCTTCACGCTCTTTGCCCATGGTTCGTGGGGTCACTAGCCACCGCCTATTAAAATATACTATTAATAAACTTAGAATTTTTTTTAAAAAAATTATAAAAATTGTCCACATTAACGTTGGTCATATCATATAAAATGGCTGACATCTACATCGACAATTTCCGCCTAAAATATATTGGTAAATAGTCTTGGTTTAAGACTAAATTTGTTAAATTAAAATGTTTAAGACTAAATTAGAATTCATACAATATATTTAGGACATTTTTGGTAATTTTAACTTTCTATCCTTCAAATTAGCGAATAGTGTTACCAACAGATTTCGACTTTGTGTCCGAATTTATCTCTAAAAAAAAGTGGCTACCAATTTACTCATTAAATAAAAGGAATATACGTTATTGTTGGGGGCCATAAGCTGATAAAATGGAAAAAGCAGTGCCTAACAAGGGAACCTTCATATTATTTTTTTCAATAATAAGTCATTGGGTATTATTCTTTTTTTTTATCTTTTTCACTTTAGCACAGCTGCCTAAAGTTAAGACTTCTATGAATATGGCTGCAGCCCCGTATGCGTAACTGCCCTTTTATGGCTAATTGCTCGTTTAAAGTAATTTAGGTACAATATATTATTTTAAATTTTTTTAATTAGTTGATCTTGCTGAGTCCTTGGTATGGTTTACCCTTAGCTTGTAGGCAAGTGAAAACTAATTAAAGCTACGAGTGCTTTGAAATCGTTTTAATTTTCTCAGAACATATAATTATTAATTTTCTTTTGTAACTTTTCATTCAGATTAGAATTTTAAGTTAATTTGTTTTACTTTTTATCTTTTACTACAAGCAAAAAAGCAAATGCTATGAGCGTATAAAGAAAAATGTAGAACCAAAATTTATGATATATTTAAAGATATTGTTTCATTTTATGATTTAAGAGGGATTTCAACTTGCCAACTGTAAAAAAGGTTCAAATTGAAGCTTGAAAGTGTTAGACGTAGAGGTAAGCATGATTTCAAAGTAGAACTTGGAACTAAAAAATCGGACTAGAAAATCGGACTAGTAGAAAATTGTCTAATTCTAAGTTATAAGATATGTATGATAAGTTTCAGGTTGCAAAACTTGGGGAACTTATTTTGACTAGTAGGTTCTAAGTTCTATGTAGGTGGGACTTAAAAGCTAGAATCTAGAACCTGAAACTTGGAATTTGGAGTAATTTTTGTGTTTTTTTTTATCTATGTTTCCGTAATATCTTTCGATATTCCATGGCGTTTAATAATGAATCTATAACTTCAAACTATTAGTATGAACTTTGATTCTATGACTAAAACTTTTACTTTATTAATGTTTCATAGTTTGTATATTTCTAAATATAAGTTGTAACTAATGGATTGTAGAAACATATAGTGATTATTAAAGATGATGATTTACTGCAACGTTTAATTAATTATACCAATGGAACTTGGGTAAACTCTCGAATATGTGGCAGAGTAGATTTCAATTCTAGGGTATACAGAGCAGGTTTCAAATTCCAAAAAATGAGGAATTTGTTCCAATGATATGTAGGTTTCAAGTTCTAAGTGAAACCTATATGGAATTTGGAACCGCTCATCTCTAGTTAGACATTTTAGAAATCATGACTTGGCTCATTTTTTAACTATAATTTTGCCCCTCATTTAGTATTGTCGCATTATAATTTACCATGGATAGTCCATGGAATTTATAAATGAAAATTTGAGGTTGAAATTTCTCACTGAGTTATTTTTATTCAATAATGTGTGTTTAAAGCACATGATACATCATTAAATCAAGTGGGTCTCATGTGAAGCTCAATGTGAACTAGACTACCATGCGATGAAAGCAACCAAGAATATTCCATGCTAAGAATGGCGAATAGGTGTCTTCCCCAAATTTACGACATCTATCGAATCCTTATTATCATTTTTTTTAACATAAGACTAACCAAAAGACATTGAGATATTTTTTGCCTTCTTCTCTCCTCCTTTTCTAGGTTCTTCATTAGACCAAATTACCTGCGTTAATGTGGCACAAAGTGGGTATGATGTGATGGCCATCATTTAAATTGCCACCATGGATGGAGCGTTGCTAAATGGTTCACGCGTGCCAAATCGAAGTGAATCAGGATCTATGTGCACCATCGGATCAAGTGAGTTCCACTAATTGTTGATTTTGATTTATCTCCACTGGGTTGAATGAATCAATGGCTGCTGATTGCGATCTGTTAGAACCCACCACATTCATCCTTGTACATAAAAACTTGGTGTGCCATCTAATCCATGCAAACTTCAGGAGAAATAGCCCAAAGACAATGCGACAAGTAATTGGACGATCTAATGATAAGAAGTCACTTGTCTTCCAATTACTTTTCGTCCTAGGCATTTGCTATCTTGTGTCGAAATGCTTCTTGATTTTTTCATACCTCGGGACTACCACAATAATGGACTCATCAGTTGGCAAGCTTCTCCCAATCGGAGCGAGCAGACATGCATCAAGTGGAACATTTCGAAAAGGATAGAAGATCCGTATGCACTTGTCCTTCCCACCGGCATCACCTTTCGTGATAATAGAAGTCGCTTTTATATACACAAACGCAACAAAATAGACAGTTGGATGCACTCGTGTCGTTCTCATCTTCTAATTTGTTCTGCTGTTCTCTTTTAGACTCCCTCAGCAAAAGTGGCATTGTAAAGTTGCAATTTGTAGAGAAAGCATAAAATAAAATAAAAATAAAAAGAAGTCGGGAAGAGCAGCTTCCATGCCTCAGCCCCCAGATGAAAGGCATTTAGTCAGATAAAACCCCAACTTTTTGCTGTTTCCAGCTAAAGCCCATTTATATTGGACCTTTCCCGCTTTCACACTGAAGGCCATCTCCTTCCTTCCTTACTTTTAGGCTCCGTTCGTTTCACGGAAAATGTTACTTTTTTGGAAAATATATTCCAATAAGTTATTTTCCAGGAAAATGTAATTATTTTCCAGTGTTCAGGTAAAACTTGATTTTGAAGTGAAAAATATTTTCCGCTGTTCGCTTGGGAAAATATTTTCCTTATAAACTCTTTTTCAATCATTTTTTTATTATTTTATTTTTTAAAATTGTTATTTATTATTTTTTAAAATAGATTATTAAATTATTTTTTTCTTTATTTTGTGTTCTCTCCTTCCTTGGCCGGTCGCCGGCCATGCCTCAAGCTCACCTTGCTAGCAAGGCTCGAGGCTTGCCTACCTCTGGTGAGCTCGCATGATCAGCTTACCGACAAGGTGAGCTAAAGGCAATGAGGCTCGAGCCTCGCAGATCGGCATCGCGAGTTATGCAACTTCAATTCGGAAGGTAGTTGAACTACTAGGAGGAAGAAGAAGCACAAGCCGTGCAAAAGTTGAGTGATGGAGATCGACCAATTAGGGCAAGTGATTGACTTTGTTCTACTTTAAAAATGTGAGATTCGATTGTTTTGAAGGGAGTAAAGAGAGGCAAGCACGGGGGCGTTGGGTTCATGAAGCGAGGGAAGAGAGAATTATAGTTTTTCATTTTGAAAAGGGATAAATTTGGAAATAAGTTTCCGTCTTGTGATGCTCGGGCGTCACCGATCTGGCGAGCTTGGCTCGCCTGTCGTCGGTCACCGACTATTGTCGTGGCCGACGACCGGCCAAAAAAGAAAAACAGCAAAAAGAAAGATAGAAGAATAAAGAAAAATAAAAAAATAAAAAATTGATTATATTAAAAAATAACAAAAAGATCGATTTTATTAAAAAATAACAAAAAAATCGATTTTATTAAAAAATAACTAAAAACTTCGAATTTATGAAAAAAATAAATAAAAAATCTAAAAATAAAAGAAATAAGTGAGGACTAATGGAGAGTGTAAGATAAGAGAGAGTGAATGTAGAAAATGTTTTCCACTTTTCAAAAGTGGAAAACATTTTTCCTCACTTTAGAAGAATTTTTTTCTTTCATGGAAAATGTTTTCCCCAATGAATTTATTTTTCGTGAAATGAACGTCGGAAAATCCGGAAAACGTTTTCCTGGAAGTTATTTTCCGTGAAACGAACGGAGCCTTAAACTTAATTAATACCACGATAAATTTCAAATGAGTACGTCTATAATAAATTTATCTTAAATTAATTTGTTTATTATTGAAAACCTCAAAATGATAACAGTTGGTTTCTATTAAATTTTACTATTAAAGGTGCGTTTGTTTCAATGAAAGTAGTTTCCCGGAAAGTGTTTTCCGGACTTTCCGTTGTTTGTTTTTCCAAAAACGATTTGGTCAATGGAAAATACTTTCCAGCCAACATACATATTATATATTATTTTAGGAAAATGAATTCCTATGCATGGGAAGGGGAAAACATTTTCCCTTTTTATCAGGTCTTTAGGTCATTCCCTTTTTATTAGGTCATCTTTATCCCTTTCAATTATTTTCTAAATGCGATCCAAACGCCTGAAAAAATTTTCAATTATATATCATCAAACACAAGAAAACTAATTATTTTCATTGAAAATGATTTCCTAGAAAACATTTTCCAAAAATGGTACGATTTCTGCGAAACAAACGCACCATAAATTGTTAAGTTAGATGATTTGTAGTAATGATAGATGTACCGATTTAGAGTTTTACCCTCCATTTATCACAAATGTATTAGTTTTTTTTGACATTAATCCAATTTAACGAAAGGTAAAATTGTCACAAATATAACAATTTATAGTTTTTAATAAAAATTTATCACAAGTATATTGATCTAGGATTTTTTGTGTAAAAAAACTAATTCAAGGTAAATTTGTTGTAAGTAAAGCAATTTAAAATTTTTTATAATATTAAACCCTTTAAATTTCCATAAATATTTCTTCGTTCCATTGGGACTCCCAACTTGGGAGACGGTTTCTCATATCGTAAAAAACTGTAACTTCTTACCTTTTTCTCTTTATAGAACCCTCATACAAAATGTCGAAATAAACATACTATTAATCACTTTGCAATCAACGGGCCAAATTTGCTCCAAGAATCTCTATCAACACCCACACCTCCATAATGTCATCTTCATTTTTTTCTATTTTTTTTTTCCTAGTCATCATCATCTTCATCCCTTTCAATTTCTTTCCCCCATCGACAGCCTCTTCTCTCCCCACCCTTCGAGTCATGCTCAAGTCACACAAAACTCGACAAGCCATGGACCCTTCTTTACACATACTCCACTTTCATTCGAATTTTTTAATCATTTTCATTATAAATTTCTTTTTTCCTTCAGGGCTTAAAAAAATTCTCTTACCTCAAGTTCTCAGATGGAAGACAACTAGACTTCTTCAACTTATGAATCTTTTCATCCTTTTCTTTCTTTCACCTTAAGTTCTTGGTTGGAAGACAACTAAATTTCAAGGCCCCAAATCATTCGAGCATAGGTTATGCCCTAGCATCAAACTCATCTAGGTTTCTCTTTTCCCAACACTGGAGAAACAATTTTTCAAGGGGGTATCGCTCTTTCCAAGTTCCAAATATATCTCCATGAGATCATTCATGCTTCCTTGAACTTAAGTAACATAAGTAACTTAGGCTCCGTTCATTTCACGGAAAATAAATTCATTGGGGAAAATATTTTCCATGAAAAAGAAAAAAATCTTTTAAAGTAAGGGAAAATGTTTTCCACTTTTCAAAAGTGGAAAACATTTTCCACATTCACTCTCTCTTATCTTACACTCTCCATTAGTCCTCACTTTTTTCTTTTATTTTTAGATTTTTGTTATTTTTTCATAAATTCGAATTTTTTGTTCTGAAGCTTCTCAGCCTCAAAAGACGTCTCACGAGGTGAGGGTGGCCCCCGAGGATATAAGGCAGGCCAGCGGGCCTCTCTCCAGCGGTGTGGGACTCCTGCCTGGGGCCTGGGACTTCCTCCCTTCCCCTCCCAGCCCTCCTAGCCACGCGCCGAGAGATTTCATAAACTCTGCTCTGATACCAACTGAAGCTTCTCAGCCTCAAAAGACGTCTCACGAGGTGAGGGTGGCCCCCGAGGATATAAGGCAGGCCAGCGGGCCTCTCTCCAGCAGTGTGGGACTCCTGCCTGGGGCCTGGGACTTCCTCCCTTCCCCTCCCAACCACGCGCCGAGAGATTTCATAAACTCTGCTCTGATACCAACTGAAGCTTCTCAGCCTCAAAAGATGTCTCACGAGATGAGGGTGGCCCCCGAGGATATAAGGCAGGCCAATGGGCCTCTCTCCAGCGGTGTAGGACTCCTGCCTAGGGCCTAAAATCGATTTTTTATTTTTTATTTTTCTTTATTTTTCTGTCTTTCTTTTTGTTGTTTTTTCTTTTTCGATCGGTCATCAGCCACAGTGATGGCCGGTGATCGATGACAGGTGAGCCGAGCTCACTAGATCGGCGATACCCGAGTGTCACAAGACGGAAACTTATTTCCAAATTTACCCATTTTCAAAATAAAAAAAATGGTAATCTTCTCTTCCCTCGCTTTACGAACCCAGTGCCCTCGTGCTTGCCTCTCTTTGCTCCCTTCAAAACAATCGAATCCCTCCTTTTTAGAGTAGAACAAAGTCAATCGCTTGCCCTAATTGGTCGATCTCCCTCACTCAGCTTTTGCATGGCGTTGTGCTTCTTCTTCCTCCTGGTAGTTCAACTACTTTCCGAATTGAAGCTGCATAACTCGTGATGCCGATCTGCGAGGCTCGAGCCTCATTGTCTTGAGCTCACTTTGTCAGTGAGCTGATCATGTGAGCTCGCTAGAGGTAGGTGAGCCTCAAGCCTTACTAGTAAGGCGAGCTTGAGGCATGGCCGGTGACCGGCCAAGAAAGGAGAGAACACAAAATAAAGAAAAAAATAATTTAATAATCTATTTTAAAAAATAAAATAATAAAAAAATTATTGAAAAAGAGTTTATAAAGGAAAACATTTTCCCAAGCGAACATCGGAAAATATTTTCCACTTCAAAATCAAGTTTTACCCAAACACTAGAAAATAATTACGTTTTCCTGAAAAATAACTTCTTAGAAAATATTTTCCTTAAAAGTAACATTTTCCGTGAAACGAACGGAGCCTTATTAACATAATGATGTTGCTATTTAATGTCAAGCAGTTTTAAGCTGAATTCATAGACACGTACGAGTGCCTTTGATTCCTGACTCTACATCCTATTATGTGCCAGAACCTGGTTAGTCAACATAATTGACTTTCCTATGAAACAAGAAAGAAGTTCAAAGATATCAAATCGAAAAGCAATCACATTCTTCCTTTTTATAGTTCTTCCTTGCTTATTGTTTTATGACTTGTCATCCATCGAAACCATATGAAAAACACACACTAGAAAGTTAGACTTTTGGTGTTAACTTTAGACTATTTATTCCAGCTTGCCCTCTTTTCTTGATCCGTTCATCCTCTGCTTAGATAACTATATAAATTCCTAATACACTCTAGCAGCAATATTGTCATTGCCAAGACTGCGTAATATTTATTAACACTAGATGAACTAGATTGAATGGCTTTTCAACAATTGTGGGGACGAGTGCATGCATGTGAAATGGCATAGCTAGTAATTGGGTATTCTAGGGCTACAGTACTTTTCCGATTTTCGATCTCTCCCATTAAACCAACCTGCGGTCACGTTAGCAAACTAATAGAAAACTGTATAGTTTTAACATCTCAAATTTACTTCACAGCTCTAGCTGTTGCGTAGCTCTTTCGTTAATGATGGTGGACTATGTGTGCTAGATAAACCTGAACCAAGTTGTGGATTATAGTGCTGTCTCTAGCAAATCCAAATCACGGAGCTAAGGGAATAAAAACATATCAATGTAGGTAATAAAAACATGTCTTATGTTTTCTTCCAGACATATATCACCTCAGCAGATTCTTTTCTAAAGATTAATTATTTATTACACAATGGAAATATCACTTATAGGGAAACACAAAAATTTAAGGGGAAATATGAGAATACCTTTTCTGTTTTTATTCTAGCAAGACTTTTGTTTCCTATCGTGGGTCATATCTTTTGCTATGCTCTGTTAGCCTTATTTGCATCCCTCAGCTTCTGTAATTAAAAAAGAAAAGAAAAGAAAAGAAAGGTCATATTGAAACAATGCTAGAATGAGACTCATACCTTCCCTTCCCTTCCTTCGAACTCGAAAGAGTGACAGAGATTTTTCCATTGATCACTCTTCACTCTCTCCGACAGATTTTTCAAATGATGCGAGAATGAGTGAGAGCTATCATAGTAAAACACCTTTTAGATCACTTTTTCAGTATCTCAATTTAGAATTTAAGGAATGTAGTATCCATTTTTTCCACAGCTGGTACGAAAATAATTAAAGCTTAAACTACTACAAAGAAATATAAAGAATGACATTAAATTTATTTTCAACATGAATGGAATTTCAGACCTCCTCTACAATCCTAATCATAGCGTTTTTCACATCCTTGGTAATTTTCTTCCAAGTCTATACTTGGCTCTTGACATCGTCCCCCAACAATGTTCACCTTTGCTCCTCATCGAGGACTGGCATCGAGAGCTGCGGTGGCGAATCCCCTGTTCGGCCCTACTCGTCGGCCGAAGACGCCGGTGGACTTTGTCCTTGATTGATGCTCCATCGCCGGTTCGTATCCTCATTGGTGATGTGTAGTCTGTAGTTGTCTCAGGACCACCCTGTCATTGGCCATCACCATAGCACTACCTCGGCAAGGACATGTTTGGAGCTTACGGCTAGAGAGTCCAACCGTAAGACGTCCATCTTGGTTTGTCTCTGCAGTATTTGTTCTCCATAAACTTCTTGTTTTATGATTGTGAATGTGAAACACTAGTAGCTGGTGATGATGAACGGTGTTGGCGTTGGAGTGAAAGGTGGTCGGCAGTGGTTTTTCCCATGATGCGGCAGCAGCAGACGGTGGTGGTTGATGTCTGGAGATGGTGTTGTGCCGCGATGGTATCGTTAAGTGATGGTGTCGATCAGCGGCTTCGGCTGTCGGCTGAAGTTTAGTGATTTGGGCTATTAGCTAAATTTGGGTTTAGAGTTTCGATCTAAAATCAGATTGCGTTGGGTTTGAATATATTTGGGCTTGTCACTACTGTAGATTTGGTTCAATTGAGAAGGGGTATAAGTGTCAATTTGGACCCGTTACCCAGATCCATGAGACCAGCCGTACCCCATATTTGGACTAGGCCCAAGTGCCCAGCCCAAGTCCCTATTTTCGGAATTAAAAAATAAATAAAATGTATATTTTTAAAAAATTCCAAAATTAGAAAAATTAGAAAATGGCTTAGGAAATTGCGTTATGATTAGATTGTTTGATTTTACCTTCAGATTTAGCTTAGTTTCATCCCATTAGAGTCTATAGAAAAAAAAAAAAATCTATTTCTTGCTTTTAGTTTAGTGCAAATCATGCCTACTTGGTTGATCGATTGTCGACTTGTGTCGCCAATTACATGCTTAATTGTCCTTGCTTATAGATGTCTTGACTGCCTTTTAATTGTGTACGCATGTTCTTCCGTATTAAGTTTAGGTGGGAAATTAGAATCTAATTAGATATTAATGATGTTAGCTTATCGCTTGCGAGCGCAAGTGGAAGTTGATAATCATTATCTTTGATTAGTTAATCCCCAATTGGATTAGGAGGTGAATGAATTAGGCTTATCCTGGATACAATTTAGTCTTAAGCTTATGGGGCTTCATGTGCCAAGGCTTAGAAATGAAGCCCTATATATTATTTACTTGACTTGTATTGGATTTTTTATTTCACATTTACCTGGATGTCTTAACTACTCAGTTGTTTCATTACTGCACCGCATTTCAATAACTTGTTTGTTAATTTCATTTTTTGGTAGTATTAGGTCTAGTTTAGAACCAAATAATGAACCCTATAAGAATATATGCATGATCACTTAATGGCTTTGATACCTTTAGAATCATAATTCATAATCAAAATTGCTTGACCCCTTGGATAACAACTTCCCAAGCTAATGGTATTGAAAGGACATTAATGAAAATGTTAGCGTAATCAAGTCCTTGTGCTAGAATCCCTAGTTGCATAAAACGTGAGATGAACCTTTAGCCTCTGGTTTGGTTTCTAGCCAACTCCAAATGGTTAGTGGCAGTTCATGGAAATACTTAGGTTTAAAAGAACAAAAAAATGATAACTCAATGTCATGCAATATATAGGTTTTGGAGAGCTCATGTCTAAGTTGATGGGCCATTTGGCCCGTATTTTGGGCAATACCTCTAAACTCGTCCCAAAAACCTTCAGGGGGGTCGCAATGAGTAGAAAAAAGTATTTCACAGAGGTAGTGCTATATCGTTAAACCAATTTACTAATTCTAGTTGATAAGATCTAAATTTGGCAATGTAGGTTAGAATATATAGAAAATAGAAAAAGGAAAAGAAAAGAGATATTTGTTGGAATAAGGTTAGGAATGCAAAATACTGTTTCATAGCTTATTTACAAATGATATAGACCTTGGGTATTTGAATACAATTCGGTCATCAAAATAGTGGGTACCATTGTCATTTTGTAACTAATTTTTGTATATTAGTTTGTGATAGGAAATTCTAATACTTTTCACTAATCATTAGTAATCTCACTCTCTACATGTTCATGCGACATGTTCGTGGTTAAATTCTTCGATTGGTCAAAGGGCAAAGGCCTATCCTGTTCATGCATGAGAGAGCTGCTAAAGCTAAAGTTAAAATGGAGAGTTCAAAGGCAAGAACATCATTAAAAAATGAGTATCGAGTTTTCCCGAGCTTTGAAAACTTGACACTCATTGTGAATTCACCAATTTCTCTATTTTAGCTTGACTGATGCTAACATCTATGTCTTTCAAGACAATGAAGAGTTTACTCTTGATTGAAGAGTCAATGCAACATTCTCGAGAGCGATTGACAATTCTACGATGTGTTTTGTAGACTTTTGTGGATAAGACTTTTTTAAAGTTGTGAGTGGTAATTATAGTACATTAGTAATTTGTTTAATGTTGTTCAATTTGAGATTGATAATTTGCCTGGATTTGTGTTGTGAAAGTTGTGTAAAGAGGTCCTTTATGGCAAACAGGGTGATTTATCCCACCAGTTTAGTAGGTTTCTTGCATGTTAATGGACATTTTAGTGGACCTGTTAAATATATCTGAGCAAAATTTCATAGATTCTTCTTATAAATGGGTTAATGCATGTTTGTCGGGCCTTCTCTTGAGGTACCACGTAGAGTTTTCTAGAATTGGGGTGTCACAAAGGTTTCACTCTTTACCTCTTTTATTCGATAACACTTGGAGATGGAATCACATTGCATGTACTATTTGTAAAATTTTGCGGGCTAATCTTTTCTTCTTCTTTTTTTCTTTTGAAATTGAAATTGAAATTCCATTCATTTTATGTCTTAATACTAAGGAACAAGAAGAACATGATTCAAAACATAACAAATTCCAAATTCCACACGAAGGTTGGGGAGGCTTAGACCCTTTTTGATGGGCTTTCACAATTCAATTTGTTACTTGTTTGGCTTCAAGGAGCGGAGGGTGATTTAGGATCTATTTGTTTCATGGAAAATAACTTTTAGAAAAATATTTTTTGGATTTTTCAACGTTCATTTTACGAAAAATGTATTGATTGGAGGAAACAATTTCCATGAACAGAAAAATTTCTTCTAAAATTGAAGAAAAATATTTCCCACACTTACCCTCTCTTACTCCATCCCTTATTAGTCCCCACTTCTTTCTTTTTTTTAAAAAAAAAAAAAAATTCATTTTTATGTATTTTTAATAAAATAGAGTATTTTATTATTTTATCTTTTTTCTTTTTTTAAGTATCTTTCCTTTTGCTCTTCTTCTTTTTCAATTGGTCGCCAACCATGAAATGATCGACGACCAACCATAGGCGAGCCGGCAAGCTTTGGCAAGGCTCAAGGCTAGTGAGCTCGAAGCGTCGTTCAAGGCCGCAAGGCTTGGGCCTCGCTAAGACTTGGCGAGGCCCACGCCTCAATGATCGACCGAGCCTCGAGCTCGCTAATCCTTGTCTTCTTTTTTTAAAAAAATAATAAATTTTCATTTTTTTAAAAAAATTCATTTTTGTGTATTTTTAATAAAATAGGGTATTTTATTATTTTATCTTTTTCTTTTTTTAAGTGTCTTTCCTTTTGCTCTTCTTCTTTTTCAGTCGGTCGCCAACCATGCAATGATTGACGACCAACCATAGGCGAGCCGGCAAGCTTTGGCAAGACTCAAGGCTAGTGAGCTCGAAGCGTTGTTAAAGGCCGCAAGGCTTGGGCCTCGCTAAGACTTGGCGAGGCCCACGCCTCACTGATCGACCGAGCCTCGAGCTCGCCAATCCTTGTCTTCTTTTTTTAAAAAAATAATAAATTTTTATTTTTTTTAAAAAAATTCATTTTTATGTATTTTTAATAAAATAGAGTATTTTATTATTTTTTCTTTTTTCTTTTTTAAGTATCTTTCCTTTTGCTCTTCTTCTTTTTCAGTCGATCGCCAACCATGCAATGATCGACGACCAACCATAGGCGAGCCGGCAAGGTTTGGCACGGCTCAAGGCTAGTGAGCTCGAAGCGTCGTTAAAGGCCGCAAGGCTTGGGCCTCGCTAAGAGGTGGCGAGGCCCACGCCTCACTGATCGACCGAGCCTCGAGCTTGCCAATCCTTGTCTTCTTTTTTTAAAAAAATAATAAATTTTTATTTTTTTTTAAAAAATTCATTTTTATGTATTTTTAATAAAATAGAGTATTTTATTCTTTATTCTTTATTCTTTTTTTTAAGTATCTTTCCTTTTGCTCTTCTTCTTTTTCAGTCGGCTGCCAACCATGCAATGATCGACGACCAACCATAGGCGAGCCGGCAAGCTTTGGCAAGGCTCAAGGCTAGTGAGCTCGAAGCGTCGTTAAAGGCCGCAAGGCTTGGGCCTCGCTAAGAGGTGGCGAGGCCCACGCCTCACTGATCGACCGAGCCTCGAGCTCGCCAATCCTTGTCTTGGTTAGTCATCGGGTAGCTAGCCATTGTCGAGGCACGTGGCGGTGAAGGAGGAAGGAGCAAAAGGAAGAAGACAACATTAGAGATTTTAGATTTAGAGGGGTGGGTTGGGAAGGATGGATGGATGGATGGGGGAGGAGGATGGGGGAATGAACATCTATGGGCGGCTGATTAGCTTGTGTCAGTCCCGAGGAAGGGACCACGGCGGTCGCGCTGCTTTGCACGCCTCCTCCCTCCCTTGTTTTGACGCTTTTTTATCTTGTTGATGGCCCCAAGGCCGGCAAGGGGTTTGGATATTTTTTCTCAAGGGGACTGCATGCTGTTGTTTCGTACTTTAAGACCCAAGTCTCGCGACGGGGTAATACGGTGGTGGAGCGCGGCGTTACCTGGGGATAGAGGAGGAGGGCGGTGGTGGTGGCGGCGGCGGCGGCGGCAGCGGCTGTGGCTGGGGGAGAGATCATGTGGGGCAGCCTTTGTAAGGAAGGAGGAAGCAAGGAAGCGGAGAGGAGTTTGGCAGGGCGTCCATTCCAGATTTTCAAACATGATTGGAATCCTATGCTATTGCTATTGGATGATATATCGGCTGTCCCCTTTTAGCCTTTTATTTAATAAATCCATATATAGACTTTTGTACTATATATTAATATATTAAAAATTTCCACTATCTCCCTTTTATATCATTACATTTTAAAATATAGAAGAAAATCTGCTCACGCATGAGTTCCTACACTACGGCGCATGCCAATGATACCGGCAGTGGGGCCCGCGTCCTTGCGATTACCTGGCTGCAGGGCCCATGCACCGTACATACAGCCGGAAGCCCCGCTCAGATCGTTTGGAAGTTAATTTTTCATTGGGCCCCCATGGTCATCCTTCATGGGCGTGAGGGCCATTAGGCTTCGCCTCGGTCGTGAGTCCACATGACTTCTAATTCCACGGCCCGCCAACCCTTGCCTAAAATTTTTAGGATTCACCGATAAATAGGGAAATTAATGAAGTGATGCCAGATAAAGTTGTCTCTAAATCCTTGAAAGTTTGATTCCCATAATTAGATTAAAATTCATGATAAGAATCAATCAAATGCGATTTTAGTACGATCTAAACTCCAAGTCTCCTTCACAGAGTCAACGACCGCCATGGCCTCTCCACATGCCTTGTCCTTAGCATCAGACAGTGTTTTATAATTGGAGGTATTACATTGGCAAGTTGATTACAAACCTAACCTACTCATCATTAAAATGAAGCTAAATCTCACAACGCTCCAAGTCTCTCCTCCATCAAGTAACGACTGCCTTGGCCTCTCCACACACCTCATCCTCAGCATCAGCATCGCACCACAATAGGGCCGGCAAGAGCAGCGCCAACCCTGTCGCGAGGATGAAACCGACCGCCATTGACCCCTAAGCTGCCCTTGGCAGACGAAATTTGCCGGCGAACACTTTCTCGGCGGTGATCCCGACGGCCACGCAGAGGCCGTGCACAAGGAAGAAGGAAGTGCCCACCCCTCCACTCGGCTCCTTACACCCAATATAGCAGAAAATCTGCTCATGCATGAGGCCTAGACTAGGAAGCATGCGAATGATGCCGGCAGCGGGGCCCACGCCCTCCCAATCACCCGGCTGGAAGTGGACTTGGTATGAGACAAGGAAGAGAAGAATGCATTAAATATTGAAAAAAAATTTATGTTAGGTTGTGAGATTCCACGAATCAAAGGTGAATATTTTAAATAAATGGGACGATGGGCGATCGGAACTCCTTTTAATTGGGTCAACATGCCTTTGCGTAGCTCGACGCCACGCTCATATCGCTTGGAAGACTTCAAAGTCTTCGAGCTCCGTTTCCTCACTCGACATACAGCTTGGGGGCTAGGAGTTTACCAGGAGCCAACGATATTCATCTTCACGAAGCCCTTTCCCAGCAGCGACCTCGAACATGGTACGTTTCTCTTCAACTTATTCTGGAAGAGTTCAGAATGAGTGCGTTGTCCACAATCGAGGCCGGATCTGGTTGTCGGGACTGAAATACACATTTGTTGCGTTCCTTCCTGTGTAATTGGAACAAGAGTCTCCTAGATCAGCTTCTTAACAAGAGTAGACAGACAGTGGATTTCTGAAAAAGATCACGGGCCAATCTCAAACCGTTCCAAAAATTTAAGTTTTTTAGAAGAATCCGTGATTTAGTATTTAATTTCATAATACTAATTATTATACATGTTTATTTGCATATATTTGAATTGACTTTTATTTTTTACTTTTTGATTTTTTGGTGTTCTTAAGTCTTGCGGAGCGAATTTGTTGATTGTTGGTCTTTTCCGGTTTCCTAGATTCACATATAATGTTTCACAATCTTTACAAAAATTTTTAATAGTGTTTCTAATATTGGCAAAATTGAAAGGGACACATTCTCTACTTACAAAATGCATATACCGCATCCATCATATAATCTCTCAACCTTTTGTTTTTCTCAAAAAGTCTTAATAGAATTTCATGAGTGGAGAAAAGTATATGACAAAAGCAATGTTGCAGTGTTCTATAAGCGTTTCAAAGCGCCGACTTACAAATGATATGGATCGTTGAGGTTTTGAATATAATACGATCATCTAAATGCGTGCTTTTTGTTTTATTGTTATTTAGTAACTGAATTTATATATTGATAATCTCACTAATGATATTCACGTGATATGTTCATGGTTGAAACCTTCAATTAGCCAAGGGTAAAGGACCCTCTTGTTCAAAAAAGAGAGAGAGCTACTAAAGCTAAAATTAAAAAGGAGAGCTCAAAGGCAGGAACATCATTAGGAAGCGAGTATCAAGTGTTCTTGAGTTTTAGAGGACCCGACACTCGTAGCGGATTTACTGATTGCCTCTACCATAGCTTGACCGATGCCGGCATTTGCGTCTTTCGAGATGATGAAGAGCTCTGTGTTGGTGAAAGAATTGATGGGGCACTCCAAAGAGCAATCGACAGCTCTAGGATCTACATCCCCATCTTCTCACAAAACTACGCTTCGAGCCAATGGTGTCTAGGCGAGCTCGTGCAGATTGTGGAGAATACCTCTAAGTTGAATGAGGATAAAGAGATCCTACCTATTTTCTTTGATGTGAAACCTGAGGATGTTAAGTTGAAAACCCCGTTGTATCGCAATGCCATCCTCAAGTTGAAGCGCAAGAAGAAGTTAAGCACTAAACAAGTAAATTCCTGGAGAAAAGCTTTGGAGAACGTTGGTGCAATAAAGGGATGGGAAGTCAAGAAATACGATGGGTGAGTTTGCTGCATTCTAAGATCCTTATTTTTCCCTAATATTTTTTTTTCCTGTTTGCAAAAGCTAAGTAAATAATTCATAGATAGAAGCAACATATTTGATGCGGGTAGGAGGAGAGAATTCAAAAACATAAAAATCATGCTAGAGCTACTAAAATTGTTAGTGTTCTTGATTTCACTAGAGGCACTATCGTATGTCTATTTTTAATGAAGAAATAAAAAAATAGAAACGAATACTCTCTTTTTTCCTTCCTTTGATGGTTTATATAAATTTTGTTTCCCTTTTCACCTGTGTCATTTAGTAAGCAACTCTCGGAAAAATTCTAATGCTTCTAGAACTACTACTCAAAACTTAAAAACATAGATATATCACCACAATTGAGGTGGGACTTCCACTAGTAATACTAAATGTGTAAAAAAAATGTGAAATTGCTGGAAAAAAAAAGCATTTTATATAATAGGTGACAAAGTGAAATAATTGAGTACCATGCACGTTACTGTCTAATAATTTGATCTTTCAATTAATACATCATACATTTCTCCTCCTAAACTTACGATGTCCCACTTCTAAGGTTGTCCCATGAATATAACTGATAAAATGCTAATTCATGATGGATAAACAGTTATACATTAATCTTGCTTGTGCAAGATTAATGTAATTTGAAAATTGCTAATCACATGTTAGGATAAATTCAATTTTCGGGTGCCATGATACAGTGCGAGACATGGCACCTAGCAATGTGTATGAAAAGTGCGTTTGAAAGTGATGTAGATTGATATCTTTTTATGGTTACATAGAATTAACTAACAAAATCATATCCAAAATCCTTCGGGGTCGATTTCATCTTTCTCGTCAAAATGTTTGTGTTTTGCATGCTTGGCGTTATTTTGGAACTTTACAGGATCAAGTACACGTAAGGTTTGCCCAACAAATTAAATGACAAAAGTCAAGTTATCAAAAATGATAACTAGGAAAACCTTACATTCAGTAAGAAATTTGAGAAGCCATGTCTTGATTGTTGATGTCCCATTATCGAATTATTGTGCAGTTAAGCAGATGCAATTGAGTAACATCAACTCCTAGGAAACAAAAAAAAAAAAAGATTCCGTCAAAGTCTGATGGAATTGTATCACGAATAAAATTTAATTGCTAGTTTTTTTTTTTTGTTCCCACAATTTTTCCCTATTGAAATGGTTGTCCTTCATGACAGCCATGGCAAACTACTCAAGTTCATCGTTGAGGAGGTTGTGGTCAAGTTGAAGATAAAGCAAAAGTCTGTGACTGAACATTTAATTGGAATCCATGATCGAGTGGAAGATGTAAGAAATTTGTTAGACGTAGACTCTAGAGGTGTGTGGTTCATTCAAATTCATGGCATGGGGGGTATCAGTAAAACTACTCTCGCCAAGGTTGTGTTCAATCATTTTTCCATGTACTTTGGAAAGTTTTGCTGCTTCCTTGAAAATGTTCGAGAAAAGTCATCAAGAACTGAGAACTTTGTTGAATTGCAAAAGAAGTTATTATCTGAAATTGGAAATGCCGCAGGAACATAAAGCATCGATGACCCTAAATATCTAATGAAGAGGATCGAAGAAACACTTCGCGATAAGAAGGTCCTCATTGCATTGGATGACGTTGATAAAAGAGAACAAACGGAGAAATTAGTTGGAAAAGGTGCTTTGTGTTCAGGATCTAGAGTATTGATACTACTAGAAATGAGGATGTTTTGCAAAACACTGGACCAAAGTATGAAATATTACCGTATGAAATGAAGGTGATGAGTGGTGATGATGCGCTTCAGCTCTTCAACAGACATGCATTTGAGGACTCTCCTTCAAATGATCACTTAGACATTTCAAAGGAAATTGTATATGCTACCGGAAGACTTCCTTTGACTATTGAAGTAATCGGTTCATTGCTAAAAAATAAAACACAAGAACTATGGAAAGAAAAATTGGACAAGTTACGCAAAGCACCTCCAAAGGATGTTTTCGAAAAGTTGAAAATTAGCTATGATGCATTGACCTTTGAGCAACAACAAATTTTTCTGGATATTGCATGCTTTTTCATTGGTGTGAAAAAGAGAAATGCAATTTACATGTGGAGAGATTGTGAACTTTTCCCACTTACTAGAATTGCAGTCCTCAAAAACATGTCCTCGATAAAGATTGGAGCGCACAATCAGTTTTTGATGCACGATCAGCTCAGAGATCTCGGAAGGGCAATTGTTCATTATGAAATCTGATGAATCCTTAAGAGCGTAGTAGGTTATGGACTAAGGTGGAAGTCATCGATACAATAAAGACTAAGAAGGTGGAATACTTCAGGAGCGAATTGATAGATTCTCTTTTTTCTTCTTCGTTTTAATACTTTTCCTCGATAATGTAGAATGCTAAATAGTACTCTGTTTCTTGCTCTCATTTGTAGATGAAGAACGTTCAAGCAATGGAACTAGAATTGTATTATGTAGAAGTATCTATCAAAAGTGAAGAGATTAGAAGGTTTGAAAATCTGAGGTACCTAAGACTTGATGCAGGAACCTTTGTTGGTGATCTAACAAATTGTTTTCCCAAATTAAGATGGATTGATTGGTGTGCTTCTGGTTTAAAGTGTGAGTTGACCAATATGTGCTTAAAGAATGTAGTTGTCCTTGAATTTTCATGCATTGACAAATTAGATGATCTGAAACTGTGGAGCCTAATAAAGGTACGTCATACGCTTATTTCTATTGTTTGTCCTTGAAACTGTTCCTCCATTGGATGATTCATTCAATTTTTACAGGAGGCAAAAAAATTGAAAGTTCTTACTCTTGATCGGTGTCATGACATAACCAAAACACCAGATTTATCAAGATGCTCAACTTTGGAGCACCTGGATTTTACCGATTGCCATAGTTTAATGAAGATTGATGGCTCCATTGGGAAGTTAAAGGATTTGATAGACTTAAGGTTTTCTTGTTGCCCTCTTGGAGGTTTGCCTGAAAAAATCATGGATCTACAGAAGCTAGAGTGCTTCTCTTTAAAGCAGTGTGGTAATGTAAAGGAACTACCGGACTCCATGTTTAAGTGGAAATCATTACGTGAGTTGGAGCTTTCAATTGCTGGTCCAATGGAGTTATTGGGTGCTATCGGAAAGCTTGAGAATTTGGAAGTGCTTGACATTAGAGGAAATTTGAAAGGTCAACTTCCCCATGAAATTGGCTTGCTTCTACGGCTGCAAAAACTGAATTTAATTGGATGTCATGAAATCCGAGAATTGCCAACACTCCCAATAAGTCTAACCCATCTAGTGGTAGCATCATCTACATCATTGCAGATTGTTCCAGACCACTCAAACTTGACTAATCTGGTTGAGTTGCACCTAAGTGACAACTCTCACATGGGCAGATGTGATAAAATTCATACCGGTGACTTAAGATGGATCGGAGGTTATCCAAACTAAAACAAATGAGTTTGTGTCTCCTCCATGTCCTTGCACCCACTGAGTTGGTTTCCCTTCCTCAGCTTAACCAACTCTATTTATCTAGATTGAATTTGCAATTCTTCACACAAGTTCCCTCTTCTCTATTAGAGCTAATCCTTGATAATTTCAATTCAACCGCATTACTCTCCTCCAGCTCAAGGAATTTGTCATATTTAGAGCTCTCTCACTCTCAAATGGAACAGATTCATTTCGATGGGCTTTAGCTTCCAAATTTAACGAAGCTTTATGTTGGTAATTGTGGACCTCTCGAGAGATTCAAGCTGTCCAGCATGAGGAAGCTAAAAGAGGTCCAGGTGAGTGATTGCCCAAAACTAGATGAGATCCACATCGTTGGGGTGTTGGAATCGTTGGAGATATTAAATATCAGGCATTGCGAGTCCTTCAGAAGGTTCATATATGATGACATACGGTGGGAATCTTCTCATGAATCCTCACTAATCCTTGAATCGAGAGTATTCGATAAGTTGCAGTGTCTCTGGCTAGTTACTTGCCATAAGATACTCGGTATTCCAGTCGTTGGTACGTTAGAATCGTTGGAAGACTTGGTACTTTCCGGTGAGCATTTGCAAAGTCTTGGTGGTTTGTCAAATTTAAAGAATCTCAAGTCCTTGGCAATATCTTCCGGCCCTGAGCTCCAGATTGTGGAGGGTCTTGACAAGTTAAAGTTTTTGAACAAATTGACACTTACCGACTGCCAATTGTTGGAAAGTTATATTGATATATAAACCACCCAATTGCCAAATGATTGCCACTTAGATATCATCCCTTTCCTGGGATTACGTTCACGTCCACGTCCACGCATCATTTCAAGCCTTGTAAGGTGAGTCAGAAATACCATCTACAAACATGAATTCAACTTTAAGCGGATTTATAATAATTGTGGAAAATCAAAAAAACAATCATACAAACATGAATTAAATTTGGTCTCACTTACTTTTAAAGCCAGTAGATGCATGTGATGTTTTCTCTTCTTTTTTTCCCCCTTTTTTCTTACAAGAATGTCACATAGGTGCAGTGAGAGAAGTTTAGTTTTTATCACAAATATTTGGAAAAACTTCATTTTGTAAGAGATATATATACAGAATAGCTTAGAGCCTATTATTTAAAATATTCTCTGGCTTTATAAGAAACAAATGGTTTTACTTAGCATTTTTTCTACATAATATACTCCCATCTTTTGTCCATTTCTTACTTAATACTAATTATTATGACGATGACTTTTGTGATTTGCAATATTAACGGTGAAAATAGAACATTAAATGTATATATGTATTAGAAGTCCTAAAACCTATAAAAATTACATTCGAATCATAAAACTTGTTAATTTAGTACAATTGAGATTAAAAGAAAAGGTCTGTGTACAAAAACGTCTGTCCTTTTTAAGGTTTCCCCCAAATTTCCAAGTCCTAATTGAGCTTTCTCCTCAAGTTCTCCGCACTTCTTCATCAGTCTTTCCAAGTCCTAATTGAGCTTTATGAGTCTTAATATTGGTCTAGTCAGTTCTTTGTCAAATTGAAATTTGAGTAGGGCCAACGTGGGGTCATTAGGTGTCCTTTCTTTGGTGAGGCCGCGAAAATAGTGATAAACAATGCCACGGGTTCGTTAATGTCTCTGTTTTTTGCAGGAGGAAGAGAGTGTGCCGGATGCATTAACAGGCTGATTGATGAATGCTACAGGGGAATCGAGCAAATATATGGTTTGGCGTGCAGAGGTCAACACACAAGAACGATTGCCCAGTACCAGAAAAGATAGAGGAACTCCTTTCGCTGCATTTAAGGTAACTCGCCGTCAGTAGACTAGCCGTATGCTTGAAGTTTGAACACTTGGTTTGGTTGCATTCAGTGGGGACTGTACTGAAGTTTAAATACTTGGTTTATTAGTGTTAAACTGGAGTTGAATTTTCATTGGGCTGAAGAAAAGAAAACATTGAGATATCTTTTTATTCCCACTACTCTGAGTCTCTGACCAGTCAAGGTCATATTTTAAATCACTATTTATACTCTGCTAATTGTTTTAGAAAATCTGAATGTCCAGACCAGCAAGCAATTCATGGACATGTCTTACCATTAGACTATACATGACGCCAAAGCTATTAAGTTCCACTAGATTTTTCATGATAGAATGAGACTGAACTCGAGGCTCTCCAATAAGAATGGTAAGAACGACGAGAGCTTCCTGTCAGATTGCCAAACAGCCAACAACTTTCCATTGGAATATCTAGTTTTCAGTAGTAAAGCAACTCTGAAGCGTGAAGCGTGAACAAGTAATGAAGATGAGGGAAGTAGAATTTTCAGTAGTTCAACCTGACACAAATGTCCACATTCACCAACTCTCGCATTACACACAACCAGCACAGCAACACAGCAACTACATAGAATAACTGACAATCGATGTATCATATTATCTTTCTTCACTTGTGCGAGCTCCTCCTCTAAACGTCTATACTTAGACCTTTGAGCCTTGATTTCAGCTAGAAGTTAGCTCACATTGACCTCATTGTGCCTCAATTGGCTTGATTCATACAATGCTTGATTCCTTTCAAGGGAGTCAACTATCATGTCCCTAGCTCGATTTGGTGTCTTCTGATCAACCCACAACTTACCACAACCAAAAAATCCAATCCTACATTTTTCCTTGTCTTTGCTAGTAGAAGACGAGCAGTTAAACACTGAGTCAACCTCATTATAAGTTACACTTGATTTAGAAGCTGGTACCCTCAATCTTCGGGCTGCCATTCTTCGATTTGGCAATTGAAGGTTCTATTAAACGCAACAGAAGAAACCTATGTCGACTATCAAAGTTATACCATAATTCTATTAGGAGCTACGCCTCTTTGAAAATCTTTCTTTTACCAAATAGCGATGGCAAAGGCTGCAAAGAAAACTTAAATAAATCAAGTTGATTCATAATCTTTTAAAGAATATAAAAATCCCTGAACCATCCATTTGATCACGGAGCACAAATCGCAACAAAATGGCAAATACTTCTCTCGGATGGACTTTTGCCTTTAAAGCTCAATCCGAAGAAATTGTCTAGACGTACTGAAGGACGATGATCAATTTTTCACCAGCATCCTTAATTTATTAGACTCTCTAGATTGCTCAGTTTACAGTACCAAAGGCAAGAAAGGGATAAGTAAACAAGATAGGTTCAGAGAGGGAGAGAGAGATACCCTACGTCTGAGAGAGAATCACTGCAACAAAAACGCTATGATGCTGTGTTGTCTTTTTTTGCATTTCGAAGCAATTTTAGCTGCAGCTCAGACTTACAACTGCAGATCGCTAACATAAGGTTCGACTACACATGAAAGAGGTCCTATCACTGCTATAAAATCTTTTCTAGCCTCGTCATATCCTGAAGATGTGGAAATTATAGTAGTTCTTCCAATGAGATTTCTTCAACAACGGGCACCAGTAGCTGTTTTGTTCTTCTTTGCTGGACCTAAGATACTTATGACAAAAACAAATAGTTAGAATGTGAGCTCTAGAATGATCACTATACCTTTTGAGGATAAAACTAGCCTCATGCCTTAGAGCACGGCTCATGACTCGATGATGGAGAGTGCAAAATGATGTTTGGAGATCACTATTGTGCGTCATGATGGTACATCATCCTACAAATCAAATGAGTGCAGGAAAGAGGATTAAGCGTGATGGGTATGAAACCAGCACAAGACATCATTTTACTGATCACATAAACATTGCACAATTAACCTTCAATAATTTGGACTGGAGAAGGATTTAAATGAAGCATAGCTCACAGAAAGTAATAAAATTAATAAACAGAGGAGCTCACAACTAATATGTCAAGCATATCAAAATGTAGAGAAGATATTGTGTAATTGCATTAAAAGCTTTTTTCTTAAAACAGAATGAGCAAGATGCGATTACACATTTTCCATCACTCGAAAAAATTGCAGAGATGTGAACAGAGGAATTCCATTCACTTCATTGGAAAAAACATAGTTGTGAGTGGCCAAAGCATCTAATAAACATTTCAACCAATACTGGATGGCTATAAGCCCAAGGCAAAGTGCTGTAACCTAGCAAACTTGAGAAGTTTGATTATGAAAGTAGAAGTCTAACCTTAAGAGCAAGAAGAAGAAGAAATGCATTGCAGACCAAAAATAGAGTAGTGTATGGTAATCAGCATACGATATTAGGTAATCTAATAAACCCATACATCAACAGAGACCATCTCAAAGCATTTGACTGTGTCCCTCAACCACTCTCAAGTGCCAAAAAAGCCAAAGATTCAACTTCTCTTCTAAATTAAGGTACTACCACACTCCAAGCTCTATGCAGAGAAGGACAAGAGCTCAACAATGATTATCTGGAAACCTCAAAAGAAATTGCAAAATCCGGCAACGACTAATAAGGGCAATCGCTTGTATCCTTCAAAATAAACAAAAAGGACAAGGCATAATGCAAGAAGTAAACCCAAAACATGATTTAGTCACAGCAAAAAGGAAAAAACATTATTACACCATGCTGATTTGCATTCCACTTTGAATCTCCATCAAAGCGATCCCGATACCAAACTCATGTTTTATGTTTATCCACCTATATTCCCTTTAAAACCACCTTAGAGTCCGATATCTAGGTCACTCAGTATTTAATAAATAAAACACCTTTCACTATTTTAACATTTAATGAAATTAGTCACACCTCATGGCTCATGACATACTTACCTCATCCAGATCTCATGAGACCACTTCATGTCCGCCGCATGCTAACAATTCTGTATAATGGTAGACATCTTTTTGAGTCTGTAATACATCTCGATTTGTCTTTTGCAGTTGCTCTTTTGTTGCTTTCAGTATTTCCTTCAACTTGTGAATCTCTTCATCTTTCTCATTCTCTGACCTTAAGTTCTCGGTTGGAAGATGACTAGACTCCTTCAACTGGTGAATCTCTTCATCTTTCTCTTTATTTTACCTTATGTTCTCAGTTGGAAGACAACCAGATTTGGAGGCCCCAAATCATTGGGGCATGGACTATGCCCTAGCATTGGACACGTCCAGGTTTCTCTTTTCCCAACACTAGAGAAACAGTATTTTAAGGGGTTATCGCTCTTTCCAAGCTCTGAGTATACCTCCATGAGATCATGTACAGTTTAGTCACATAAAAAACTTATTAATCCAACAATTTTACAATTTATTGGTGAGCAATTTTAAGCTGCATTCATAAATATGTACAATTGCCTTTGATTCCTAACTTTGCTTCCTATCATGTGCTAGAACTTAGTAAGTCAGCATAACTGAATGAACCATATCAAGGGGACATTTAATATTTCACACTTTCCTGTGAAACGGGAATAGATCTCCAGAGATACTAAATCGGAAAAGTAATCACATTCTTCCTTTCTATAGTTGTTCCTTCTGCTTGTTTTGTGACTTGTCATCCACTGAAACCATATGAGAACACACGCTAGGAAGTTAAACTTCTGGTTTTAATTTTAGACTATTTATTCCAGCTTGCCCTCTTTTCTTCATCCATTCATCTTCTCCTCAGATAACTGTAAAAATTCCTAATACATTGTAGCAGCAATACTGTCATTGCAAGACTGCATGACATTTGTTGACCCTAGATGAACTATTGAATAACTTTTCAACAATTGTGGGGATGTGTGTGATGGCATAGCTAGTACTTGGGTACTCTAGGGCTACAATACTTCTCTATTTTTTGATCTCTCTCAATAAACCAAACTACAGTCATGTTAGCAAATTAATAAAGAATTGTACAGGTTTCATCATCTCAATTTACTTTGCAGCTCTATCTGCTACATAGCTCTTTTGTTAATGATGGCAGACTGCAGGAGAGAGATAAACCTTAACCAGGTTGTGGATTATTGTGCTGTCTAGCAAATCCAAATCACAGAGCTAAGGGAACAACAAGATATCAATGCAGGAGTTAAGAACATGTCCTCTGTTTTCTTCCTATGACAACTGCTATTAAAACATGCTTATTTTCAAAAAAGTGGCAAATATCTCTGGACATCTTCATCATAGGTCCAGAGATATATCACCCCAACAGAATCTTTTCTAAGGGAAATTATTGATTACACAATGGAAATATCACTTAGAGGGAAACACAAAAATTTAAGGGGAAACATAAGAATACCTCTTCTGTTTTCATTCTAGCAAAACTTCCATTCCCTAAGGTGAGTCATATATTTTATTTTGCTCTCTTAGCCTTAATTGCTTCACTCAGCTTTTGCAATAAAAGTGACTACATTTTTCTGTCGATCTCTTTTCACTCTCTCCAGCTGATTCTTCAAATGATATGATTATGATTTAGAGCCATCAGAATGAGCAGCTTTTAGATCACTTAGGCTACGACAAAGAAATATTAGTAATGATGATAAATTTATTCTCAACATGAATGAAATTTCATACAAGTACAAGCTAACTACCTCAACAATCCTAATCACAACATTTCTCCTATCCTTGGTAATTTGCTTTGAAGTTGTAAACAATGATGCCAACTCACTAGCAATAGTTCCAAGAAACTCCCCAAACCTCCAATAGGCTGTCTTTTCTGTCCTTGATAAAGATTGGAGAGCACAACGAGTTTTTGATGCATGATCAGCTCAGAGTTCTCGGAAGGGGAATTGTTTATAATGAAAATCCGATGAATCTTGAAAAGCATAGTAGGTTGTGAATTAAGGAGGAAGTCCTTGATACAATAAAGACAAAGAAGGTGAAACACTTAATGAGAGAACTGATGGATTCTCTTTTTTTCTTCTTGCTTTTAATACTTTTCCTCGATAAAATAGAATGTTAAATACTACTTGTTTCTTGCTCATAGTTGCAGCCGATTATTAAGTGTTGGTTGACCCTAGCTGTTATTGTTTGTTGGTTGTTGATTGTGAGTTGTTGGGTTGAGTGAGGGGTGGTTTTGGAGAGATACCTTGGGTTGAGTTGGCGTACTAACCGGGGTTTAGGGGAAGAACTTGCTAACATTTTATCTCGCTGGTTATTGTATAACCACTTTCAGGCCCTTAGAATGGCGTACCCGCATTGGAGAATTATACCCCCACTCTACCAATGATAGACCCAACGGAGCCTGAGTCTGATGGGTCTGAGTGACCGTGGTGCTGAACCCAATGGTTCATTTTGTATAGTTGGATTAGCCTAGCCTAGTTTCTTTTTGGTCTGGCTTAGAGGATAGATTGTCTCTCTTTGTTGGGCTTATATATTGGAAAACGATCATCTGTTGGTTAATCCATTAAAGATGTATAAATGAGTAGTAGTTGTTGTTCTTGCTGTTCATCTCTCTATCCCTGATTGATTGCTTGATTGTTTGTTGGACTGGGGATGGTTTGTCTTCCGCTTGCGCATAACGGAAGATTAAAATGAATGGTTGTCGACGAGTCTTGGGACGTCGTTTTCAATTGAGCATGGTAAAGGGTTGTCACGTGCTCGGATTCGGGGCATGACAAGTCCTTTATGGCAAACGGGGTGATGTTATCCCACAAATTTATTAGGTTACTTACATTTGAAAAGTGTGCATTAATTTTTTTACTTACAGGATAATGGACTTTTTTTAGTGGACATGTTAAATATCTATGAGAAAAATTTCATAGGTTTTTATAAATGGGTTAATGCATGTTGGGGTATCACATAGAGTTTTTTAGAATTGGGGAGTTACAAAGGTTTCACTCTTTTACCTCTTTTATTAGATAACATTTGGAGATGGAAACACATTGCACGTAGGGGTGTGCAACCGGACCGGGTTTACCCGGAACCCGGACCGGACCACCCGAAAAACAGGGTTGGGAACCGGTTCCCGGTTAAATTGGTCCGGGTACAGGTTCCAATTTTTGGGAACCGGTTGAAACCAGTCCGGGAACAGGGTCCAAGCAAAGACCCACCCATAACCGGACCGGTTTTGGAACCAGTTTTTACCCTGTTAAAAAGATATATATTTCTCTCTGTATAATGCTTTTAAGTCTCTTTGTTTTCGAATAATGTTAAAAAAAGAAAGATTTTCTCCGAATCAAGTTAAGAGATAATTGTTTTGAAAAAATTGTTAAAAAAAAACTGTTCTCATGAATTATTTTTCTTTTTTAATAATCCCACTTTCAACTATTACTATAGTCGTAGGACAAATGCTACTAACTATTGTAGCACTAATTCTCAGTCTAACTCAAGAAAAATGTCTTCTTAATAAGAGCTATGTCGCATACACACAAGTAAGCACATTAGGTCATATTAGAAGTATTTGTGGAAATGAGACTAATATTAGATCCATATTTGTTGCTAATGCTTATGCATTCTTAGGATTTTTGCTTTGTTTTATAATGTTAGGAGAATTACGTTGTTGTTTTTTCGCTAATTAATGTAAAATTCGAAGCCGTATAGAATATTGAACGGTTGCAAAACAGGTTCCAATGAAAACAGGGTTGACCCTGTTCCCGGACCGGAAAAACAGGGTTGGGTCCAATAAAAACAGGGTAGGGTACAAGGTCTAGAAAAGAGGAACCGGTTATAACAAGGTCGGGTACAGGGTCCAGGTCTGAACCCTACCCACCCTGGACCCGATCACCCCTAATTGCACGTACTATTTGTAAAATTTTGCAGGCTAATCCTCTCTTTTGAAAGCCCATTCATTCAACATCTTAGTACTAAGGAACAAGAAGAACACGATTCAAAACATAACAAATTCCAAATTCCACATGAGGATTGAAGAGGCTTAGACCCTCTTTGATGGGCTTTCGCAATTCAATTCGTTACTTGTTTGGCTTCAAGGAGTGGAGGATGATTTAGGCTTCATTCATTTCACAAAAATTAAGTTTTAGGAAAATATTTTCTAGTGTTTGTTTCACAGAAAATACATTGATTGGGGAAAACATTTCTATGAAGGGAAAAATGTCTTATAGAATTGGAGAAATTGTTTTCCACTTTTCAAATCACACTCACTCTCTTTTTCCTCACGCCCCTATTAATCCCCACTTTTTTCTTTGAAAAAAATCAATTTTGTTCTTAAAATATGAATTTTTTTATTTTTTAATAAAATCAATTTTTTATTTTTTTTATTTTTTTCTATATTTCTTTTTTCTTTTCTTCTTTTTCTACCTAACACTGGCCACACAATGATCGATGACCAGCCATAAGTGAGTTGGCGAGTTTTGGCAAGGCCTGAAGTTGGCAAGCTCGGAGCATTGATAGAGGCCGCAAGGCTCGAGCCTCGCTAGATCGGCGACATCCGAGCATTGCCGGGAGGTGGCGAGGCATGCACCTCACAAATCAGCCAAACCTCGAGCTCACCGATCCATGTCTTGGTCAATCGCCGGGCAATCGACCATTGCCAAGGCATGCGGTAGCGGAGATGGAAAGAGCAGAAAGAAGAAGGAAGAAGGAGGAAGCCACAAAGCAAAGAGCAGGAAGAAGAGGGAGGAACGAAAAGAAAAGAAAAATCGATATTTCCAAATAAAAAATAATTAAAAAAATATTTATAATTTTTCTAGAAAATCAAATCAGATACAAACGTGGAAAATATGAACATTATGAACATTATGAACATTTATTGCCTAAAGCATACATAAACACGTGAAAGAAAGGGAAAGGGCACGTGCTTTTTCAAGTGATTTTCGCTTTTGATTTTAGTAAGAGTTTTGACTTTTACTTGAATTGTCTGTCTATGTCAAAATGATTTGCCAAAGAAAAAGGAAACATAAAAATGAGAAAAAATATTTTATTTATCAATTTTGCATTTTGAGTGGAAAATCGGAACGTCAAAAAAAGATGTTCATGCCTGTGATTTTTTACCACTCCACGTGACACCATGCGTGAGAGCCCGCGAGTAGGCGTCTTGGCAGTCGTCGAATGAAGGATAATTTGGATCAGACAGCGAATGGTCCAAAAAGCCCCTACCTCCTCCCGCGGCCATTGACAATTTTCGGTCGAGAAGGACCCGGAGTCCAAGGAGGGCATTTCCAGGATTTCATCACCTAGGTCCCCCCATCCCCAGGGGATGTGAGCTGCCTGCTCCGCGACCCACGCCATTACGGTGGTCCCCCGACGGTGAATGCCCGGAGACATGTCAGCCCTTCGTGTCCATAGCCCCTCCCCCCACTCACGCATGAGTTCCTACACTACGGCGCATGCCAATGACGCCGGCAGTGGGGCCCGTGTCCTTCCGATTACCCGGCTGCAGGGCCCATGTACCGTACATTCAGCCGGAAGCCCCGCTCAGATCGTTTGGAAGACTTCAAGAGTCCTCAAGCTCCGTTTCCTCACACCACCACGGCGAACACTCCTTTGAGGGTTAGTTTTTCATTGGGCCCCATGGTCATCCTTCATGGGCGTGAGGCCCATTGGGCTTCACCTCAATCGTGAGTCCACATGCCTTCCAATTTCACGACTTGCTAACCCTTGCCTAAAATTTAGAGTTTACCGATAAATAGGGAAATTACTGAAGCAACGTCCAATAGGATTGTCTCAAAATCCTTGAAAATTCAATTTCCGTAATCAAATTAGAATTCGTGACAAGAATCAATCAAATGCGACTTTAGTACGATATAAAATCTTCTTCACAAAGTCAACGACCGCCATGACCTCTCCACATGTCTTGTCCTCACAACGCATGGTATTTTATAACCGGAGGTATTACGTTGGCTGGCAAGTCAATTACAAACCTACTTACTATTAAAATGGACCTAAATCTCCCAACACTCCAAGACTCCTTCACAAAGTCAACGATCGCCACAGCCTCTCCACATGCCTTGTCCGTAGCAAGTTGATTACAAACCTACTCACTATTAAAATGGAGCTAAATCTCACAACACTCCAAGTCTCTTTCACAAAGTCAACGACCGCCTTGGCATCTCCACACGCCTCATCCTCAGCATCGCACCACAATAGGGCCAGCAGGAACACTTTCTTGGCGGTGATCCCGACCGCCACGCAGAGGCGTGCACAGAGAAGAAGGAAGCGACCACCCCTCCACTCGGCTCCTTACACCCAATAGAGCAGAAAATCTGCGAATGCATGAGGCCCTAGAGTAGGAAGCATGCGAATGATGTCGGCAGCGGGGCCCACGCCCTCCCAATCACCCGGCTGGAAATGGACCAGGTATGAGACAAGGAAGAGAAGAATGCATTAAATATTGAAATTTTGTTTATGTTAGGTTGTGAGATTCGACGAATCAAAAGTGAATATTATTTTAAATAAATGGGACGGTGGGCGATCGGAACTCCTTTTAATTGGGCCAACATGCCTTTGTGTAGCTCGAAGCCACACTCAGATCGCTTGGAAGACTTCAAAGTCTTCAAGCTCCGTTTCCTCACTCGACATACAGCTTGGGGGCTAGGGGTTTACCAGGAGCCAGCGATATTCATCTTCACGAAGCCCTTTCCCGGCAGCGACCTCAAACATGGTACGTTTCTCTTCAACTTATTCTGGAAGAGTTTAGAATGAGTGCGTTGTCCACAATCGAGGCCGGATCTGGTCGTCGGGACTGAAATACCCATTTTGTATTTTGTTGCGTTCCTACCTGTGTAATTGGACCAAAGTCTCCTCCGATCAGCTTCTTAACAAGACTAGACAAGTGGATTTATGAAAAAGATTGCGGGCTAATCTCAAGCAGATCCAAAAATTTAAGTTTTTAGAAGAATCCGTGGTTTATTATTTGATTTCATGATGCTAATTATTGCACATGTTTATATATATGTTTAAAATTGACTTTTATTTTTTACTTTTTGAGTTTTTGGTTTTCTTAAGTCTTGCGGATCGAGTTTGTTGATAATTAATCTTTTCCAGTTTCCTAGATTCACCTATAATGTTTCACAATCTTTTTAAAAATTTTGAATAGTATTTTTAAGGTTTGTTTTTTGGTCCATAATAGTGTTTTTAAAATTGGCAATATTGAAAAAGGTAAATTCTTTGCTTAGAAAATGCGTATAAAACACCCATCAAATTATCTCTCCACGTGTACAATCTTTTGTTCAAAAAGTCTTCCTAGAATTTCGTGGGTGGAGAAAACTATTTGGAAAAAGCAATGTTATATAGGCATTTCATAGTATTGACTTACAAATGATATGGATCATTGAGATTTGGAATACAATACGGTCATCTAAATACTTGCTTTTTATTTCATTGCTATTATGTAACTGAATTATATATTGATAATCTCACTCATGATATATTCACGCAATATGTTCGTGGTTGAAACCTTCAATTAGCCAAGAGCAAAGGCCTCTCTTGTTCACGCACGAGCGAGAGAGCTACTAAAGCTTAAGTTAAAATGGAGAGCTCAGAGGCAGGAACATCATCAGGAAGCGAGTATCAAGTGTTCTTGAACTTCAGAGGACCCGACACTCGTAGTGGATTTACCGACTACCTCTATCATAGCTTGACTGATGCTGGCATTTGCGTCTTTCGAGATAGTGAAAAGCTCCATGTTGGTGAAAGAATCGATGGGGCGCTCCAGAGAGCGATTGACAACTCTAGAATCTACATCCCCATCTTCTCTCAAAACTATGCTTCAAGCCAATGGTGTCTTCGCGAGCTCGCGCACATTGTGAAGAACACCTCTAAGTCGAACGGGAATAAAGAGATCCTACCTATTTTCTTTGACGTGGAACCTGATGATGTTAAGATGAAAACTCTGTTGTATCGTGATGCCATTCTCAATTTGGAGTGCAAGAAGACATTGAGCACTGAAGAAACAGAGTCCTGGAAAAAGGCTTTGGAGGAGGTTGATGCAATAAAGGGATGGGAAGCCAAGACATACGAACGGGTTAGCTTGCTGCATTCTAAGATCCTTATTTTTCCCTAATATTTTTTCCTGATTGCACAAACTAAGTAAATAATTCATAGAAAGTAGAAACATATTCGATGCAGGCAGGAGGAGAGAATTCAAAAACATAAAACTCATGCTAGAGCTACTAAAATTGTTCGTGTTCTTGATTTCACTAGAGGCGCGATCATATGTCTATTTTTAGTGAAGAAATAAAAAATAGAAACGAACGCTCAATTTTTTCCTTTCTTTGATGGCATATACAAATTTTGTTTCCTTATTCACCTGTCATTTAGTAAGCAACTCTTAGTGAAACTCTAATGCTTCTAGAACTACTTCTCAAAACTTAAAAACATAGATATATCACCACAATTAAGGTGGGACTTCCACTAACAATACTAAATGGTATGTGTGTAAAAAAATTTGAAATTGCTGGAAAAAAGGCTTTTTATATAATGGGCGACAAAGTGGAATAATTGATTACCATGCACGATCCTATCTGATAATTTGATCTTTCAATTAACACATCAGACATTTCTCCTTCTAATTATATAATGTCCCACTCCTAAGGTTGTCCCCTGAATATAACTAATAAAATGCTACTTCATGATGCATAAATCTTTGTACATTTACCTTGCACAAATAAGATTAACATAATTTGAAGATTGCTAATCACATGTTGGGATCAAGTCAATTTTTGGGTGTCATGACACAATGCGACACGTGGCACCTAGCAATGTGCATGAAAAGTGCATTTGAAAGTGATGTAGATTGATATTTTTGATGATTACATAGAATTAGCTAGAAAAATGAAATGCAAAATCCTTTGGGGTCGATTCCATCTATTTGGTCAAAATGTTTGTGTTATGCATGCTTGGTGTTATTTTGGAACTTTACAGGATTAAGTACACGTAAGGTTTGCACAACAAATCAAATGACAAATGTTAAGTTATCAAAAGCAATAACCTAGAAAAGCTTACAATCAATACGAAATTTGAGAAAACACGTCTTGATTGTCATTGTCCCATTAGTTATCGAATTATTGTGTAGTTAAGTAGAAGCGATTGAGTAACATCAACTCCTAGGAAACCAAAAAAAAGAAGAGATTCCGTCGAAATCTGATGGAATTGTATCATGAATAAAATTTAATAATCAAATTGTTTTTTCTTTTTTTCACAATTTTTCCCTGATTAAAATGGTTTTCCTTTGTGACAGCCAAGGCAAACTAATCAAGTTGGTCGTTGAGGAGGTTGTGAAGAAGTTGATGATCAAGGACAAGTCCGTGACTGAATATTTAATTGGAATTGATGATCAAGTGGTAGCAATAAAAAATTTGTTAGACGTAGACTCTGGAGGTGGGCGGCTCATTCAAATTCATGGCATGGGGGGTATCGGTAAAACGACTCTTGCCAAGATTGTGTTCAATCAACTTTCTACCCACTTTGGAAAGTCTTGCTACTTTCTTGAAGATGTTCGAGAAAAGTCATCAAGAAAGGATGGCTTGGTTGAATTGCAAAGGGAGTTTTTATCCGAAATAGGAAATGACGTAGGAATAAGAAGCATCAATGCAACTGACCATTTAACGAAGAGGATCAAAGATATACTTCACAATAAGGTCTTCATTGTACTGGATGATGTTGATAAAAGTGAACAAGTGGAGAAATTAGTTGGAAAAGGTGCTTTGTGTTCAGAATCTAGAGTACTGATTACTACTAGAAACAACAATGTTTTGCAGATCACTAGACCAAAGTACGAAATTTTAAAATATGAAATGGAGTTGATGAGTAGTGATCATGCTTTTCAGCTCTTCAATAGACATGCATTTAATAGTGACTCTTCTCCATATGATGACCATGGTATTTCAAAGAAAATTGTATCTGCTACCGGAAGACTTCCTTTGACTATTGAAGTAATTGGTTCATTGTTGTGCGATGAAACGGAAGAAATATGGAAAGAAACATTGGGCAAGTTAAGCAAAACACTTCTAGATGGTGTTTATGGAAAGTTGAAGATTAGCCATGAGGCATTGACTTTTGAGCAACAACAAATTTTTTTGGATATCGCATGCTTTCTCATTGGTAAGGAAAAGACAAATGCAATTTATATGTGGAATGATCAGGGACTTTTCCCATTTAGTGAAATTGAGGTCCTCAAAAGGATGTCCTTGATAAAGATTGTAGGGGGCAATAGGTTTTGGATGCATGATCAACTTAGAGATCTCGGAAGAAAAATTGTTCGTCAAGAAAATCTCAATCCTGAAGAGCGGAGCAGGATATGGACAGAGGAGGACGTCCTCGATACAATAAAGACAGAGAAGGTGGAACACTTCATGAAAGAATTGATGGATTCCATTTTTTTCTTTTTGGTTTTAATACTTTTCCTCAATATAAGAATACTGAATACTACTCATTTCTTGCTCTCATTTGCAGGTGAGGAACGTTGAAGCAATGGAGCTATGTTATGCAAATGTACAAATCAAAAGTGAAGAGATTAGAAGGTTTGAAAAGCTAAGGTTCCTTGGGTTAATTGGAGGAACCTTTGTCAGCAACCTAAAGGATTGTTTTCCCAAATTATGTTGGATTTATTGGTATCGTTCGGCTTTGAAGTGTGAGCTGACCAATATGTGCTTAAAGAATGTAGTTGTCGTTAACCTTTCATCCATTGCCGATATGGACGATATGAAATTATGGAGCTTAATAAAGGTGTGTCATTTGCTTATTTCTATTCTTTGTCCTTGAAAACAACATTTGAACTACTCTTTCATTAGATAATGCATTCACTTTACAGGAGGCAAGCAAATTGAAAGTTCTTTGTGTTGATAAATGTCCTGGCATTACAAGAATACCAGACTTATCAGGGTGCTCAATTTTAGAGAGGCTGACTTTTTTCAGTTGCCCCAAATTAAGGAAGATTGACGGCTCTATTGGGCAGTTACAGCATCTGATAGAGTTAAAGTTTGATCGTTGCCATGATCTTGAAGGTTTGCCTAAAGAAATTGAGGACCTACAGAAGCTAGAGCACTTCTCTTTAGAGATGTGTGGTGAAATAAAGGAACTACCAAATTTCATATTTAAGTGGAAATCATTACGGGAGTTGCAACTTTCAATTCAAATTCCAGTGGAGTTACTGGATTCTATCAGAAAGCTTGAGAAACTGGAAGTGCTTAGGGTTGAAGGAAATTTGAAAGGTCAACTTTCTTCTGATATTGGCTTGCTTCCTCGGCTGCAAAAACTGGTGTTAGAATGTTGTAATGAAATTCGAGAGTTGCCGGCACTTCCAATAAGTTTAACCCATTTGGTAGTGTTATCTAAATCAATGCAAGTTGTCCTAAACCTCTCAAACTTGACTAAGTTGGTTGAGTTGGATCTAAATGATGGCTTTGAAACTGGCGAACTAGATAGAATTCATACTGGTGACTTAAGGTGGATTGGCAAATTATCCAATCTGGAACGGTTGACATTGTGTCTTCTCCATGTCCCTGCTCCCACTGAGTTGGCTCTCCTTCCTCAGCTTAACCAACTCGATTTAACTGGATTGGACTTGCAACCCTCCACCCAGGTTCCCTCTTCTCTATTAGATCTAACCCTTGGGAATTTCAATTCAATCGCATTACTCTCCTCTAGACCTGTTAAACAAGTAGGTTGGGTTGGGTTTGGGCTGGGTCATAAATAGTCCGACCCAAATTGACCCATTAACCCATTTATGACCCATTTAAGCATAGTATAAAATTTTTGACCCATACCCAACCCATTTTGTTAAAACACTTTCCTATCTAACTAAATCTAGGAAAAATTATTCTTAAAAAATATTTATATTCCTTTAATATTGTTTATTTTTTTAAAAATCGAATTCTTAATAATTTTAATTTTAATTTTTTTAAAAATCAATTTTAAATTTATCTTTATTTTAAAAAATCAATTTTTTAATTACCAATGTTTACATAAAAGGCCTTTTCAACCTTGGATTTGAGCATTTGAAATAAATTTCCTTTTGACATTGCCGATGTATATTACAATTGTTCTAAAAGATTATACAATCATATTTTCTCGAAGGCAAGGGGCTTGATGAACAACATGTGCCAAGTAGAGGTGAGGCACTAACTAGAACCAAGTTAGAAATATATGAATGCTATAAAGTTTACAAGATTGATGGAAATAAGCCGCACATTGCTTAAGATGAAATTGTTTTACACTCTAGCGATAGCATAATATGAAATTTACAAGATTGAAGGAAATAAACCACATTGCTTAAGATGAAACTCTTTGACACTCTAGGAACAATATTACATAAACAAACCCTTTATTATCCTCGCATTACATAGAGATATGCAGGTGCAACATGAGCTCTCTACTTTTCTATCTCCT
>CM026418.1:7716057-7755898 GCA_014858505.1 Corymbia citriodora subsp. variegata | reverse complement strand
AGAACCTGAATAAAAAAAAAAAATCTCTTTTTAATACAAAAAATGAAGTTCATTGCCCTTATGCATGTTTTTTCTTACATGGAAAAGTGTAATTATGGGATTAGTTTAAATATTTGGGAGGTCCTAATCAATTTCTCCTTCTCTCTATATTAAATTATAAGATCACAACACCACATGAATGCACATCGGGATCAGAAGCCTGGATGCATCCTAGGATTCTGATTTGCGTTGTCCAATTTTAAGAACTGAAAAAGAAAAGACACCCATGATAATCAAATGACTTTCTTCGATTTTTCTTGAAATGTAGTGATTTGACTCAGGATCTTATTGAAATTCCTAAAGATCTCATACTTAAGATTTAACAAATGCCAGACTTTATTGCAAACTTTCATATACTTGACAAATATCACATTGGTTTAATTTGACTTTCTATTATTGACTCATTTCTTATGGTAAGCAAAATCCACTGGAAAAAAGTTACAAATGAAGGTTTTTTTTTTTTTATAAATAAGATGAGATAATTGATATTACTCTACATATAACTTCATAGGTTAATGCCACAAAAAATCTCAAATTAATATATTAGTGACAAATTTACCTAAAGCTAATTTTTTGATTACCAAAATTTCCAAACCAATTCATTTGTGATAAAATTACCCTCTCTCAATTTCTGTTAAATTGGAAAAACCATAAATGGATACATATGTGATAAATTGAGAGTAAAATTCTAAATTGATACACCTATCAACTGTCATATGTTATCCAACTCAACAATTAATTAGTGAAATTTAACGAAAACTATTAAGAGTAAATTTATCAAAAGTGTACTAGTTTGGAGTTTTTGGTAATCAAAAAATTAGTTTGCAATCAATTTATAATAAATGTACAAGTTTGTGATATTTGGCAGTATTAATCGTAATTTCACATGCTCATAAAGAACTCCAAAAGATCTTCAGCATATGATTTGAGAGTGCTTATCCTCTCCATTTTCTTGCTAAAATAAGCAAAGTGGGGACTTGGGAGCAATTTTGAGATGATATACCTCATGAAGTGCTTGGCGATTATAATCAGCTAACATGGCGTGCAAATTACTAATAGAAGCAGGAATTCTGGAAAAAAGCGGATTGATGTTCAAAACAAGGAAAAAAGCGAAGGAGGTGACTATTGTGTGCTGCGTAACATCAACATCGATAGGCAACCCGTGACACGACACGCCGGCATATCATTTTTCAAAAAATAAAGAATTCAAGTATATCGGTATACATTGTATATTAAATGTATATTTATATATATAGATAATAAATTATCATTTTTTATGATTATTTCAATCAAATTAATTTGATTTAAATTCACAAATAAATAAATAAATAATAAAACTCAATAATGAATTTACATTAAAAACATTAATCCACTATTTGTTTATAACATTCATTGTTTCAAATTGACAAATTCAACCACATTCCACTCTACTAATCCATAAATTTGGAGAAAAAAACAAGCAATCCACATTCCACCATTAAATTTAACATTTAACAGTAAGGGGAAGAAAAAAACAATCCATATGTCGGATATATTTTTGGGGCTAGTTAGGTGTATGATTTGAATGTATTTATATTTTGATCCCTAATTTATTGAAAATATTTAAAATTGACATGTGCATGTCAGAATGCTAGACTGATATGTCACTAGAGCATCTAGAGTACTGACCACATGTTGGATATCTGACAATTGTTGATCGCGCGTTAATCACATGTGAAACGGATATCAGTGTCTGACACATCCAACATCTCCTAGATTGAATGTACATATAGAGATTAAGTTGTTATAGCAACAACATATTAGATCAAGCTGATAACACGATATTGGACAGCCATCATAAAAAGTTTCACGTCGGCACGCGCCTTGTTCTTATCGGTCAGTGTTCCATTAGAAACATCTATGCTCGGTGCAGACATGTACGAAGCTATGCCAAATTCTGCAACTACTTTCACGAATCTTAAGAAGTGTTTACTAGTTTATAGGATTTATTTTCTTTGCCACCCCTCATTGAGAGAATCTAGGGTTAAGGGTGTGATATGACAGGTACCTCTCTCTGTTGAAGATGTTGCGGTTATGTGTCTCCACACAAACAATATCATGCAAACCGATCTTCTAATGTAAGGGGAGAAAAAACTAGACAACACTTCTTAGGATATATCCCACCACCACGACGGTCACCACCATCAACATCATCATCATCTTCCATACAAGTTGACTATTGCCCAAGAACCACAAATTACCAAATGCCCATTTGGCCAGCACATCGTGAGACGATCAATGCGAGAAGAAACACTTTAAAAAAATGTCAGCAAGCGCGTTTGATAACTTCTAATTGTGGATAAGTTATCACTCGATGCGTTAAGCGAGGATAACTTACTTAATTGATTAGAGTGATAAAATAATTCAATGGAAGTTGAAGTCTAGCTGATTATATCGCCAAATCCTTCTGTTTATGCTCACTCTTCACTTGTTTGATAAAAAAATAATTATCAAATTTATCGTCCAACGACTTTTTATTTTCAATTTTAAGTAGTTAAAGACCTCAGCACTACGTGCTTAAATTTTTAGCATTTTTCCTTCAATCATTAGCATTTTTTTCTGCCACCACCCCACATTGAGAAAATCTGGAGTTAAGCATGTGATGTGACATACAGCTCAAGAAGAGTTGACTGGTTTTTAGCATTCCTTTTCTCCGCCATCCCACATTGAGAGGATATGACACGTACTCTCTCTATTGAAGATGTTGAGATTATGTGCCTCCACGCGCAACAATGCCACGCAATCTAATATTTAGAGAAAAAAAGAAAAGAGCTAGACAGCACTTCTGAAGATATGTCCCCACCACCACCACCATCACCATCATCATGATTCTATGCATGTTTCTTCGAGACAGTGACGGAAATCCAACTGGCCGGCCATTTACCCAATCAACGTTGCCAAATGTAGCAAATTTATGCATTAGTGTGTTAGAAATATCAATTTCACGTCACCCTCTTGTACATAAACTACTCGGAATCTGCATACGCTTGCCAACTCAAGTACCATCTGAGAAGGATTGAATTTAGACTTTGCCGAATCATTTCTGGTTGTAGTTGAGAATGAAATGCCGCCAATCCAGAGCAACTGCCATGTTAGCAGATAAGAGGATTTGTTTTACATGTGCCCCTGTTGAAGAAGAAAGGCTAGCGTTTTCATTCATGTACGACTCTATTGCAAATGACTAAACTGAGAGAATTTTATTGAGGTGTTCAACTAAGATCTTTGCCCACAGAAGAAAGAAGCTGAATAAAAAAATAAAAAATCTCTCTTTAGTAAAAGAAAATGATGTTCATTGCCACTATGCATGTATCTATGAGATAGTGACGAAAATCCAATTGGCCGGCGGTTACCCAATCAACGTAGCCAAAAGCAGCAAATTTATGCATTAGAGTGCTAGAAATGTTAATTCCACGTCACCATCTCGTACATAAACTACTCGGAATTTGCATACGCTTGCTGATTCAAGTACCATTTGAGAAGGATTGAATTCATAATTTGCCGAATTGTAATGATGATTGAAAAGGAGGTAGGTCGTTATTTTCTTCTCTTTCCATCTCCGGCTATAGTTGAGAAGGAAATGTTGCCAATCCAGGAGCAAGTGCCATGTCAGCAGATAAGAGGATTTGTTCTACACTTGCCCCTACTGAAGAAGAAAGACTAGTGTTTTCATTCGTAGACAGCTTTATTGCAAACAACTAAATTGAGAGAATCTTATTGAGATGTTCAACTAAGATCTTCCCCAACTGAAGAAGCTAAATCAAAAAATAAAAAATAAAAAATCTCTTTTACTACAAAAAATGAAGTTCATTGCCCCTATTCATGTTTCTTCTAACAGGGAAAAGTGTAATTAAGGGGTTAGTCTGAAGATTTGGGAGTTCCTAATCAATTTCTCCTACTCTCTATCTTAAACTATAAGATCACAACACCACATGAATGTACAACAGGATGAGATGTCTGAATGTTTCCTTGGACTCTGACTTGAGTTGTCCAATTTAAAGAACTGAAAAAGAAAAGAGATAACAATAGTAACCGAATAGTTTTGGTGGATTCTTTATTTGAAATGTGGTGGTTTGACTCAGGATTTTCTTGAGGTTTCCCAAGATCTTATACTTAAGATTCAACAAGCGCCCATGTTGTCTTCATTTCTTAAAACTGTAATGCACATTTTCAGATACTCGACAATCATTTGGTTTTGCTCTCACTTTCTCGTATTAACTCATTTCTTACAGTAAGCAAAACCTATTGGAAACAAGTTAAAGATGAAGCTTTTGTTTGCTAAACATGAAGAGAAAACTGATATTACTTCGCACATAATTTCACATGCTCATTGAGAACTTCAATAGATCTTCTGCAAATACTTTGAAAGGTGCTTATTCTCTCTTCCATTTTCCTGTAAAACTAAGCAAAGTCGGGACTTTTGGGAGAAATTTTGAGTTACGAGAAGTATTTGATGACTATAATTTGCTAACATGGTGTGGGATTACTAATAGAAACAGGGATTCTAGAGCGAAGTGGATTAACGTTCAAAGCAAGGAAACAAGCAGAGGAGGTGACTATTGCATGTGCATATAGTGATCAAGTTGTTATAGCAAGAGCATATCAAGTCAAGCTGATAACACGATACCGGACAGCCATCCCAAAAAGTTTCGCGCGGGCACAGGCCTTGTTCTTATCGGTCAGTATTCGGTTAGCTACATCCATGCTTAGTGCAGACATGCACGAAGCTGACCCAAATTGTGCAACAACGTGAGTGTGATCAACGCCATGGACGTTAACTTTCACGAATCGCTTCTGTGTTTGGCTTTAAGGTGTTGGACACTTTGAATCGTCCCGTTTCCTTGTTTGAAATTGTTGACATGCGATTTCCTTTGGTATGCGGATTTACATTGTAAACGCAAATTCTAATCCTATTGTAGAAGCGCCCCTGTCACAAAGCAGGATTGTCGACACAAGGACGAATTACTAAAGATAAAACATCTTTTTTATCTACTACGGAGAATAGGTTTATGACGCGGTGCACTTCGACCGAGGGTGCAAAAATTTTCTTTGTGGGGACTTTTCGCTTGAAAAATTGTCTCGACGATGAAAACTAAGATTGATAATGACATTGCAAAATTTTTGTTTTCTCAATGGTCAAAGTTTGCGCCATCTGTTTCTAGAAACCAACCCCCGATTGCTTATAATTTCTTATTTGTAAGGTAAAATTTGTCACTAGAATGTGCTATTCTTCTAGCTAGTTACAGATGATGTGATGAGGATTTGCCCTTCCAATCGAATTATAGCCTAAGTGCCATTGAGATTGTTCATCTTGTTAATCATGCCATGAATTCTTATATTAATATTCGTCAACACGTCATTTTAAAAAGATGGTTTTTGCTTGGCATGCTGTGGAATATTGCCCAAAGGATTAGTTCCGCCTAAGTTATATAATCATTAATACATTGTCAACGTTGCGTAAGACAAGCGTACTATATTTTTTATATCTAAAAAAAAAAACTATGATATTGAAAGCTGATCAAGAAAAATAATAAACATACCAAGGTGTAAGATTGGTGCTCCTAATCATACCATTTTTTTTAATTAGTGATCTTAAGATTACGTCTGACTACTCTATAAGTATTGCAATGTGAGCATAAACACATTAGGAAAATGTCCACTAGTGCGTTTGATAGCCGCACATAACTTATTTGATTGTGTTTTAATTCTAGAAATATCACTCAATTCATTAAGAAGGAAGTGTTTACTTAATTGGTTGGAGTGATAAATATTCCAATGGAATTTGAAGTGTTGCTAATTATATCATTAAATCCTTTCGCTTATGCTCACTCTTCAATAGTTTGATAAAGAAAAACTTATCAATTTTTTCAAATAATTTCTATCTAAAGTAGTTAAAGACCTCAACACCATTAATCAGTGCTTAAATTCTTAGCATTTTTTCCTTCAATTTTTGACATCTTTATTTCTGCCACCCCACATCGAGAAAATCTAGGGTTAGAGGAGTGATATGACATCTATCTTGAAGAAGTGTTGTCTAGTTTTTAGCATTTTCATTTTCTGCCACCCCACATTGCGAGAATTTAAGGGTAAAGTGTGTGACACGACATGTATCGTTGACACGCAGCAATAATGCCAGGAACACCAATCTTCCAATGTATAAAAAAAGAAACATGAAAAAACTTCTTAAGATGTGTCGCCGCCGCCACCATCATCATCCATACAAAGTTGACTATGTTGCTCAAGAACCACACATGACGTCTCTCGACAAATCCCCTCTTCCTCTTCCATCACCCTCATTAATTTTATTTATTTTTGTTAGAGATCTTGCAAGACCGAATCAATAGGTACGTGCTCTCTTAGATCACCATTATCACATGTCCCCACCCCTTTTTTAACCCCTTCCTATTGGGCTACACGTAAATGCCCCCGCTTAGGAATACTCAAAAAAAGATTTTTTTAAAATAAAATAATAACACAAATGATTTATGAATTTTGACTCAATATGTTACGTGGTCACTGAACTTTAATCTAATATACTATGTGGTCCTTGAATTTTTCATTTATTTAAAATTTTCTGGTACATATTCAATTTAGTCCCTAAATTATATACAAATATTTAGTATTGCCTTTAAACTTGAATTAATAGAAAGATAATATTAAACATTGTCATATAATTTAGAGTGTCATATAATTTAGAGACTAAATTGAACACGTATCAAAAGTTAAAATCCTATATAGAATAAACTAATTATTCAAGAATTACACTGTGAACATAACTAAAGTATAAGAACCATACTAAACAAATTAAATATTCAAGAATCACGTTAATTATTAAGAAAAAAAATTCTCGCATAATCTTCTTTGTTCCTCGTATTTTAGAAGTGCAAAGAATTTCTTACAACCTCCATCTGGTTTTTTGCCTATATTTATAGCTTTTCGCGTCATTAAAAAAAGAAAGAGAACGACATGATTAAACAGTCATCAACCGCCGAAAGGGGCCCCAATGCCTTCTTTTCCCGCCAAAACTCAACGGAATTAACCCCCCGGTCTCTCTCATTCTCTTTATTGTCTTCTACCGGCAAAAAGTTCACCTCTTTTCTGCGTGAATCATCTTCGCCGTTTGGAGGAGCAAGCGACAAAGCTGATCCTACCAATGCCACCCCGAGTCGCCGCTCCACCGTGCCCACGGATCCCTGTTCCAACGCCACTAGTTTTCGCAACCTGTATGTTTAATGCATTGTTGGTCGGCTTGCATTCTATCCGTATATTCCTCAATCTGATCGAGGATCTGTTATCTGGTTGGGCAGATGATCATGCTTGTACACGGTTTTATCTGCAGCACGAATGGTGGGGAATATCTCGCCCCCTGGATTGGAGATCCATCGGAGTTGCCGAAGAGGGTGGTTAATTACTAAGTCTTTGCCTGCGGGATCTTTGTCGTTTTCTTGTTGGATTGGTGAGGCATCTGGACTGGTTAAATTCGAGCATGAGCTCAGCGTTTCTGTATGCGGAAGAAGGGCCGCTGCTGTCGTCGACACTGTGGAACTTTCTCCTTGCGCCATTTGGCGACATATTCCGTGTTCTTGGGTTAGTCACCAACTGATGTTGAACCTTTCTACGTTTCTCTTATTTTTCTGTATTTGGACAGTGGTGCTTGCTGCGAACTTTGGCGGGCTGAGAGAGACAGAGAAAGAGAGGATTTTTCAGTTATTCAAAGCTCTTTCTTGATGTGGGTTGAATAATATATATGCTCGTATGCCATGAAAGTATTTGATATATTTCCACAGTGAGAGTTCTATGTGGCAACCACAATATCTTTGTAATGAGCTGTGTATGATGGCTGAAATGGAATGCATTGTGCTTTGCCTGGTGAAAAAGAATGTGTTATGGTTCAATGGGTCTTCTCCTTGTTTGGTCTCCTTGCTTCTGCTAATAGTGGCATTACAGGGTGAGGTACGGAAAGCATGCCGAGTGGGAGCCTCTGGTGCAAGTTTTGATCTATCGTCATCTTAAGGTTCGATACAGCAGAGCTACTTTTTCGTGGTTGCCAGAAAAGTGTCGGTGATGTGATTTTTGCAGGCATTCTTGGGCTATTTTCCTTTTCGACTAAAGATCATCACTTTCTGAATTCAAAGTTGTTCCCAAAGGCATTGTTTGGATCCTTCCGCTTTGCAATCTTGTTTCGGTTGCAAGTCTAGCTGTTAAATCTAAGAATAAAGCATATCCTTGAAGCATCCTTCCTATGCACTTTTCTATAACACAATGAGACTATCAAATGTTATCTTTTGGTTTTGGCTGTGATCCATTTTGTGGATCTATTGCACATTTCTTGTCTTTTGAAGTTGACTATGTCAGATTTTAGTTCAGCAAAATGAGTGTAAGTAGTGGTTATGCATATGTGGATCTTCTTAGGCATTAGAAATATTTTATGCACTTGTCTCCCGTGTCTGCCTCCAGTTGATGATTTGGAACTTTGTTTTAAACGCTGTTGATTTTTGTCAACACTTTCTGTTCACTTCTTCCCTTTGTCTCGAAAGGAGTTCTGAGCTGGATTATATCCTTGATTTTCAGCAGAATAGACAAGAAGGCAAAGTTTAAAATTTATTTGTTCAGCTTCTTTTTCAATTTGTCCTTTGTTTCTATGGCAATATAAACCCCCATAATGGTGTGAAACTTTGGAGGAGTGTCAATGCGAAAAATATAAATTGACTCAGTTTGGTGTTGTTGATTCCGAAAGGCGTTATTGATAGTGTGCAACTACATCAAAGATGGACTCCCGAAAATCTGTAGAAGATCAGTTCTCCAAGTTGCATCCATGCTTGCCACTGGATACCAGAATCGGGATAGTCGGAGGTGGCCCAAGTGGATTATCAGCTGCCTATGCACTAGCAAAGCTCGGTTATAGAGACATCACTGTTATGGAGAAGCACAAATCTGTGGGAGGCATGTGCGAATCAGTAGAGATTGAAGGTACATAAAAGAAGGGTGTCTTATTTGCTATTCAACTGTCCAACTTCGCTAACATCTTTTGATCATTCGTACAGGAAAGGTTTATGATTTGGGTGGTCAAGTTCTTGCTGCAAACAGTGCACCAGTAATTTTTCACTTGGCAAAAGAATCTGGGACTGAATTAGAAGAAATGGACCTCCACAAACTAGCTCTAATTGACAGTTTTACTGGGGAGTATCATGATATAAATGTTGCGGAAGATTATATGTCTCTAGTCTCACTCACCCTAGAAATACAGGTACCCTTCTTTGGGTAATATAGCGAAATGCCCATTTGCACTAGTAACCTCTACTTTTGGCTGTTGCTATATATTCAGCTGGAGTCAGCTTTTCATGTCATGTGCAGGATAAGGCAAAGGATTCGAATCATATAGGCATCCATGCGGTAAGTGACATTGCATCAGACTTAACCCCAGCATATCTGGAGGCTCATGGAATCAAAAGCGTTCCCAAGTCTGTCCAATATGGATACACCGCATCTGGGTATGGATTTGTCCAAGACATGCCTTATGCTTACATTCATGAGTTCACTCGCACTAGCATGGCTGGAAAAATCCGACGTATGAAAGGTGGATATATGAGCCTCTGGAAAAAAATCAGCAAGTCTCTACTGATAAAAGTGTGCTGCAATACTGAAGTACAAGCAGTCAGACGGGACGGTTCAGATGTTAATGTTGATATTACTAATTCTAGCGGAGAGACTGAGCATAAGGAGTTTGATAAGATAATCATCTCAGGTGCATTCCCCTTCAAGAATTCAAGAACATACAGATCTCCATCTTCTACAGGTTCGTCGAGTATTTTACTCCCACTCCCTTAGTTGTGTTTTCTTTGGATTTTCATGAAAATTGTGTCTCTGCAGAAGCTGAGATCGGATTGTTCGATGTGAGCGACCTTGAAAGGGAGCTTTTTAGCAAAGTGCAAACAATAGATTATTACACCACCGTCTTGAAGATTAAGGGGCTTGAACGCATCCCTGTTGGCTTTTATTATTTGGGTGAATACATGGAAGACCCTTCAACAATCGGACACCCAGTTGCAATGCAAAGATTTTATGCTGACACCGATATCTTCTTGTTCTGGTCCTATGGTGACTCTGTGAATATTAGGGGATCTTGTGTTATCGATCTCGCGATTGAAGTAGTTAAAAGAATGGGTGGAGAAGTTGAGAAAGTCATTCTGCAGAGGCGTTTCAAGTACTTTCCTCACATAGGCAGCAAAGGTATGTTAAACAATGCATTCACAGGTGATTCATGGGAGCCACAAGCTACATAGAAACTTTTTCTATAACTTTTTCTGTGATTTGACGCAGATATGAAGGAAGGATTTTATGAGAGAATAGAATCTGAACTTCAGGGTCAACGAAACACATATTATGTAGGAGGGCTTTTTGCTTTCGAGCTTACAGAAAGAAATTCATCTTATGCCATGGCTTTAATCTGCAAGCACTTTGCCAGTGCAAATTCCCTCCCAACATTCCCTTATGTGAAGGTGAGTCCGCTCTCAAGATCTATAAACTGAAGTAGGTTACTGACAATGGAAAGAGCATTAATGCAGCTATGAGATACTGACATATATATTTCTCGTGCAGAGTCTGTTCACCTTGCAACTAGACCAAGAGGAGACTGGCCTTAAAACATTGAGTGAAACAAGTGGCGTTGTTTTCCCCAACCTCCCCACGCTTGATTGCTATTTGAAGCACTGGGCTGCCCAAGAGATCACTCAAAACAAGGCTCTTTATACTTGGATCAATGAAGGAGGGGCAGTGGGGTGCCAGAGGACATATGCAGAGCTTGACTCCAATGCTTCTTGCGTTGCTCATAAGCTCTTGACGAGCCGGAAACCTACTATCAAGCCAGGTGACAGGGTTTTACTTGTCCACGTTCCAGGTTTGGACTTCATTGATGCTTTTTTTGGTTGTTTAAGAGCCAAAGTCATACCCATTCCAGTACTCCCCCCTGATCCATTGCAAAGAGGTGGACAGGCTCTTACAAAAATTGAGAACATTGCCAAATTGTGCAATGCAGTGGCCATTCTGTCAACCGTTGGCTATCATGCTGCAGTTAGGGCAGGGTTAGTAAAGAATTTGATCTCTTTCACTGGAAAAAGTGTGAAAAGCACAGGTCAGTGGCCTAATCTTCCATGGCTGCACACAGATTCTTGGATCAAAAGCTCTAAGGTTTTGCCTGCTTCAAACATTGCCTTTCAATCAGAATCTCAGCCAGATGATCTGTGCTTTTTGCAATTTACATCTGGTTCAACCAGTGATGCTAAAGGTGTCATGATAACACATGGCGGACTCATTCATAATGTCAAACTGATGCGGAGGAGATACCGAAGCACTTCAAATACTGTGCTAGTAAGTTGGCTTCCTCAGTACCATGACATGGGTTTGATTGGAGGACTTTTTACGGCAATGGCTTGTGGTGGGTCAGCAATCCTTTTTTCTCCATTGACATTCATCAGGAATCCACTCATGTGGCTTCAAACAATCAGCGATTACAAGGCCACGCACAGTGCGGGCCCCAATTTTGCCTTTGAGCTAGTGATTCGAAGACTAGAAGCAGACAAGGCCAAGGCACGCAATTATGATCTCTCTTCCATGATTTTTTTCATGATTGCTGCTGAACCAGTAAGGCAGAAAACCCTCAAAAGATTCGTTGAGCTCACTCGTCCCTTTGGCCTTTCTCAGGAGGTGATGGCTCCAGGCTATGGCTTGGCAGAAAATTGTGTCTTTGTCAGCTGTGCCTATGGCAAAAAGAAGCCTATATTGGTAGATTGGCAGGGAAGAATTTGTTGTGGATACGTGGATCCCAATGATGCAGATGTTGACATAAGAATTGTTGACGCAGATACAGGTTTAGAGGTTGATGAAGATGGGAAGGAAGGAGAGATATGGATTAGTAGTCCGAGTGCTGGAATTGGGTACTGGGGCAAGGAAGAACTTAGCCAGAAAACTTTCAGAAACAAGCTTCAGAATTACCCTGGAAGAAAGTACACAAGAACTGGAGACTTGGGATGGGTAATTCAGGGTAACTTGTTCATCACAGGAAGAATCAAGGATCTCATAATCGTAGCTGGAAGAAACATTTACTCAGCAGATGTTGAGAAGACGGTTGAGAGCTCATCTGAGCTTCTACGCCCTGGTTGCTGTGCCGTCATTGGTGTTCCTGAAGAAGTCCTATCAGCAAAAGGCATTTCACTTCCGGATGCTTCTGACGAGGTTGGCTTGGTTGTAATAGCAGAGTTAAGAGACAGTAAACTCGTCAACAAGGACATCATAAAGCAAATTGAATCCCGCGTGGCAGAAGAACATGGGGTAACTGTCGCCTCTGTCAAGTTGATCAGGCCTAGAACCATAAGTAAGACAACCTCGGGGAAGATCAAGAGGTTCGAATGCCTCAAGCAGTTTGTTGATGGAAATCTCAATACAGTTCCAGATCCAATTGTGACAAAGAGATCACTGACCAGATCTTTCACCACTGGGACGTGCAGGGAGGGAAAAACTCCTCGATCCCACCTTGCTAAAAGTTCTCTCGCACCAAGCCCAAAATTAAGCAATAGAAATATTGTGGAGTTTCTGAAGCAGCTAATCAGTGAACAGACAGGAATTTCAATCCAGAACATTTCAGCCACAGAAAGCCTTGTGTCCTATGGCATTGATTCGATAGGTGTGGTCAGAGCTGCTCAAAAGCTTTCAGATTTTCTTGGAGTGCCAGTCGGAGCTGTAGATATATTCACTGCAACCTGCATAGCAGACTTGGCAAACTTTGCTGAGAATCTTTTAATGAAGTCTCAACCCCATCTACTCACTACCCAATCCAACCATCCAGAGCCAGAAATCCTTACTGCTGACTTCTCCATGGAAATTTCCAGACTTCACTGCTGGCGTATCTGGTCCTTCCAACTTCTTGCTCTTCTCTATATCTCTTTCATTCTGGTTTTCCCTGCTTATTTATCCATTTCCACTTTTCAAATTTTGGTTTCGGCCAGCCATAAACTGATTGATGGACTTCCCTGGTTGCATCAGGCAAGTGTCGTGCTTCTTGCACCTCTTTCTTGGATCCTCTGTATTGCCTTGACCAGCATATCCATTGCCTTTTTCGGTAATTCTTTCCTGCGCATAAATTATGCCTTGACTCCTGAAGTATCTGTCTGGTCTGTCGATTTTGTCAAGTGGTGGGCACTTTACAAGGCTCAGGAGGTTTCCTCCAAAGTCCTCGCAGTGCATCTCAGAGGAACAGTGTTCCTTAAACACTGGTTTGAGATGCTTGGAGCAAGGATTGGATCATCAGTTTTACTAGACACAGTTGACATAACAGACCCTTCTCTGGTTTCAATTGGAGATGGAGCAGTGATTGCAGAAGGTGCTTTGCTTCAAAGTCACGAAGTGCGGAACAGCATCTTGAGATTACAGCCAATAAGGATTGGCAGGAATTGCTCAGTTGGCCCTTATGCTGTTGTCCAGAAAGGAAGTGTTTTAAGAGAAGGAGCTGAAGTACCAGCCTTGCAGAAAAGTGAAGGTGGGAAGTCTGCCCTGAAGATGGCCAAGGCAGAAAACATACTGAAGGTAAGTGCTGTTTTCCTTATTCTTTCTGATAAGAGGCGCAGCTTTCTTGGTAAAGCCTTCAAGCACTTCTGAGGTACTTGTTTTGGTCATATGAACTCTCTGTTCGTGCTCTACCCATTTTTTAATCGTTTTAAAGGTCTAGAAGTCAGCTCTGAGAGGTAACTATCTTTCTTTCAATTATAAAAATATTAGATTATTGGTAATTATGACAATCACTTAATTAGAGCACATAGAGTTGCACTCTCAAGCAAAGTTTATGTACCAAAATCCATTCATTGGAAAATTTCATTATGCTCCAAATCAACCAAAATGTGCTTTTTACTTATTTATAGAGTTATATATCCGTTTATGGTTTTCCGGTTAGCAAAATCTAACCAGCCTCTAGTTAGTATGTCTAATAATGCCCTACCTTATCTACTTGCTTATAGTATATCTAATAAACACAAAATCGAATTATGACAATGGTGTTACTATTTCTTTTCTTGGTAGTGAAATGTATATTGGGGTTACTATCTGCATTAGTGTCAGAAGGGAAAAGGATGTCTATTTTTTGTCCGGGTAATAAAGGGCATACACTTGCTTCAAGCAATATCCTCCTACAAATAATGAATGGACTCGATAATGGACTGAGATGAAGAAAAATTTCCAAATCCTTGATGGAAGCATTTAGTTGGACTGTCATTGTTTTCCTGACGTTATTTCACAGGGGAATGGATGGAATTTGGCAGTCATACTACTCTTGAAGTTCCTTTTTGAATTTCCAAAGCTATTGGTCGACTTAGCTTTCAGGATGCTGAAAGTTTTGGGTTTATGTTCTGAGGGTAAATTAGTAGTTCAAAATATGAAACTGCAGGAGAAAAATAGTCACTGGTACCCTTTGGTTTTTCTTCTTTTTGTCAGTCTCCTTCGTTGTGGTTAATCTAATTTTTGGTTTTGGCAGTCGCTCATGAGGTCTCTGATGCTTAGAGTAGTATCTTCTTGTTCCTGTTTTTGATTGTGCAAATCAATAATCCCAGCATCTGCTATTGCAACATTTCAGGTTTCCCCTGGAACTCTGAAGACCGTACAACAGTTCATGGGCATCTACGTGGTTGGTTTCCTCAGCTCATTGTCTGCCGCTACTGTTTACTTGCTCTACATGAGCCTATCTCAGAAAGTTCCTTCCCTTGAACTCTTGGCTTTTCTTTGCATTTCGGGAGCCTTACACTGGGTTCCGTTCACAATTGTGGCATATGCCACCATGTTTACAAAAGCCCCTCCTAATCCATTTGAGTTTGCCATTTCTTTGGCAATTGCCTACTTTGCTCATGGCCTGGTCCTTAGCTTATTGACATCCATCTTTACCCATTTGCTTGCTGGTAAAGAAAAGAAAACACAGACTCACATCAAAACCTGGTTTGGCCATCAACTTGCCATTGCTTGCCACGTCCGTTTTGCCAAGCTTCTTTCTGGAACAGAAGCCTTCTGCATGTACTTGCGCTTGCTAGGTGCAAAAGTAGGTAGGTATTGTTCCATCAGAGCCATCAACCCGATTGCAGATCCGAGGATGGTTTCGATAGGTGCTGGTGTCCATTTAGGTGATTTTAGCCGGATCATCACAGGTTTCTATTCCCAGAGCGGATACATCCAGGGTAATGTTGATATAAAGGATAATTCAGTTACTGGGAGCCAAAGCCTTATTCTTCCTGGCTCTGTAGTCGAAAAGGATGTTATTCTCGGGGCAATTTCCGTTGCTCCAGTGAATTCAGTTCTCCAAAGTGGTGGTGTTTACATGGGGTCTCAAAGTCCAGTTATGGTGAAAAACACAATACACGCTTTGGATGACAGGATAGAGGAGATGGATCCAAAATACAAAAAGATAGTTGGCAATTTGGCTGCGAACTTGGCAGCGACGACTCTCAAGGTGAAATCAAGATACTTCCATCGGATTGGTGTTAGCGGGAAGGGATACTTGAAACTCTACGACGACATTCAAGGATTGCCAGAGCATGACATCTTCGGCCCCGGAAAGAGGTATACAGTCATTGTCCGCCACAGCAATAGCTTGAGTGCTGATGATGATGCAAGGTTAGACGCACGAGGAGCAGCACTGAGGATACTCTCGGATGATTCTCCACTTCTTGACTTGACTTTGAAGACAGGGAAGGCATTCTATGCCCGCACAATCTCTGATTTCGCAACCTGGCTGGTGTGTGGGCTTGCTGCGAGGGAGGAGCATGTCAAGCGGGTGCCACACGTGCGCGATGCAGTGTGGACCTCCCTCCGTCAAGCTGACTCCTTTGCGGATCTGCATTACTACTCAAATACCTGTAGGCTCTTCCGCTTTAAGGATAGACAGGAAATGTATGTGAAGTTCAAGTTGAGGCCCTCCGATGAAAATATTGAAGAAGATATTGGTAAGGTGGAACCCTCGGGGATCCTGCCACCTGAAACTGGTGCGATACCAAGGGATGCTAATGACACCCGCCCGTTACTTTTCCTAGCTGAAGATTTCCATAACCGTGTGAAGTCTCCGAGCGGGGTCCGTTACATATTCCAGCTTCAAGTCAGGCCGATTCCACAGGATGAAGCTGCACGCGACATTGCTCTCGATTGCACGAAACCTTGGGACGAATCGCAGTTTCCCTACATAGATGTTGGGGAGGTGATTATCAATGAAAATCTGACAAAAGAAGGCTCAGAAAAACTAGAAGTTAATCCATTCCTCAGATGCCACGAGGTGGACGTGATCCGGGCCACATCAAGCAGTCAGAGCGCATCAATCGATCACGGTCGTTCCCTAATCTACGAGATCTGCCAGCACCTGAGAAACGGAGATCCTCTTCCTGAGGCATGGAGGGTCTTCCTGGAGCAGTCGGACGTGAAGGTTGACCTCTCCGGTTGTCCAATGGCAGCTGCACTCGAGAGAAAAGACACCGAGAAGGTGACCCTTTCGAGGCCCTGGTACTTAACCACATGGGCTGTTTTCGCTCAGCCGCTGCTGCAAACAATAGTGCCCTACTTTCTCCTCGGACTAATCATCTACTTCCCCCTGAACTTGCTCCTCCACTGCAAGAACGCCAGGAACATGCCGGTCCACTGGACATTCCCCTTCTTCTGGGTTTCGACCGGGATTTTAGCCGCGTTGACCTGTGCGGCGGCGAAGTACATCCTCGTGGGAAAGAAGAAAGAGGACGAAACCGTGCATATATGGAGCAGAGGGGTGTTCATGGATACCATATGGCAAGCCATCAGGACCGTGTTCGGGGACTACTTTGTGGAGATGACGAGCGGGTCGGCGTTGTTCCTGATGTGGATGAAGCTGATGGGGTCGTCCGTCGAGCTGGACAAGGGGACCTACGTGGACTCCATGGGAGCCGCGCTGAACCCCGAGATGGTGGAGGTCGAGGGAGGCGGGAGCGTGGAGAGGGAGGCCCTGCTGTTCGGGCACGTGTACGACGGGGAAGGCGGGGCGGTGAAGTTCGGGAAGATAGTGGTGGGAGAGGGCGGGTTCGTCGGGAGCAGAGCGGTGGCCATGCCCGGAGTGGAGAGCGGAGGGAGCCTGAGCGCTCTCTCGCTCGCCATGAAGGGAGAGGCCATCAGAATGATGACGATGATGATGATGATGATGATGATGAATCAAAGAGGATTTTGCCCGTTACCACACACAAGAGATTTGAAAGGAGTTCGGATATAGAAAACGGACAGCCTCTCGTTGCTGTCCTGCAGCAGTCTCGTGTAATAATCTCTTAGAGATTTTCGCTGAATAAACACGAGAAAATAAGATTATGCTAATTATGATGTTCACATAAGAGTATTTCGCTTACTTTCTCTCTCTCTCCCCCTCACTAAAAATAATCATTTATATAGATCAAAATAATTAATCAATAAAAGATGTTTTCATAATCAACTGTAAACGATAAAAAAAAAAATTTCATTTATAAGTGATATAGCCTATTATTTTTAAGAAATTATGTTTTAAATCATTTATTTTTTGTAAAACAAATGGAGCCTAAAATAGTAAGTGATATTAACTAAAGACTACTTAAAATAGCTCCCGCCCGTAAATCAAGTAGCTCGTGTCATTGATCGAGATCAATTTCCACGATCATTGGATTTCTTTTTTATTATTTTCTACTTAAAGATAACAAATAGGCTAATTACAAATTTCGTTGTTATGTCGAGTCCTTTCATTTGAAAAATATCTTCTTCTTCTTCTTTTTTTGTTGAATCCAAGAATATTATTGATAACACAAAACTATATCTCCTTTTACATGTTTATATCCAAAGTGCACATTAATCTTCATTTTTTTTTTAAATCACACTATATAAGTACGTCAAATTTCTAGTTACATTTTTACTTTGGTCTACTGGAAACAATTTATGGGATGTTTAATCATGCGCGCACGACAAGTATTTTCCATAAACATTGTTGAAGCCAGCACACAATTAAAAGCATCTATTATGTTGGCAATAAATAAAAGTAATAATAAAGTTTTCTTCCAAAGATAATAAAGCATTTTAACAATATTGAGTTAATAAATTCTAGGGACAAGTGCATTTAAAATCATAAAACTCGTTATAATAGTGCAATTAAAATTAAGTCATAAAATTTGTCAACAAAGTACAATTAAATACTAAAATTTTTAAAAAGTGCATTGAAGTTTTAAAATTTGCCATATTGATTCAATCAAGTCCTTTCATTAATTACATTTTATGAAAGTTTTAGGATTCAATTACTCTTTTATAAAAGTTTTAAAACTTGATTACATTTTATGAAGATTTTACAATACAATTATACTTTCCAATGCACTTATTCCCTAAATTCTATCATGGATAAATTGATTTAGTATAACATAGATACTCAAACGAGAAAATGTATAGAACTAGCTCAAGTCATCGGACATTGAAGTTTAAGTAGCCACAATATCTTGAAATCTCATAAAAAGTTTATTAAACCTTACTTCCTTGTCTTTATGATTTTTGAAATCTTGGGTTGATTTTATATAAGTAATTAATCAATAGTTATCATTGAATTAGAATTTCTTAGTTTTTCTTTTTCTGTCACGCATGTTTATATGCGTTTTTATTTGATGTGTTTATATATATGAGATACTCAGTGCTTCCCCCTTTCTACTGCGTTTAAGTGGCACCAAAACCCCACAAGATCGCTGGAGAGTGGAGCCATGTCTAGTAACGAGATGCAGAACTTGTGGACCACTCCTTGTAATCTCGAGGCATTTCTACAAACCATGGAAAGAATATGCAAGAAACTCTAAAACTGTATTGAGAAAACGTTGTAATATATTTTGAGTAACAAAATTGTTCGTGTTTTATATCGATCATTTATAAATGCAAGAGCTGTTTATGCTTCAGGTTAAATATGCTCAATGATGATTATTTTTATAAGTGGTGGAAAAATTCTAATTGACTTGGAGAATCAACGTGAAGCACATATAATATTGGATATGCTGAGATATTAAGTCTACATGATCTATTATTTATAATCTAAGTTCCTTTTGAAGAACAATCGAGTAGATATAAGCTACTTATTACATGGATATGAGCAGTTTACGAATATGAGCAACGTACTATGTGATTATAACTACCTTGATATGTGGAGCAGAAGTAATTTATAGATTTGAGATTTGACCAGCTTATGACATGAATATTAACAGAGTGCAAAAAAGCTAGATATAACGACGAATGACTGTAAATACAAGTCGACTCGTAATGACAATTCTTCTATAATCTTCAAGGATATTATTTTGAGATATTTTATCTCTTTCCTTAACATCTAGTGATCTAATATAAATTCTTATATTGTGAGATTGTAATCTTCTAGAATATCCAATATATCTTAATTGATTAACAATCATCCCGAAGACAAGATTCTTTCTTTAATTAAAGCACTCTCACATTTGGAAACCTATATTTCACTGTATGGGCAATCAAATCAACATGAATTCTGATTGATCCGCTTCAACGACCATCTTATCTTTTGAATAACTGTCCACTAACTATGTAATCTTTGAGAAGTGCTGGCAAAGTAAAATGTTTACACTTGGGTGTGACATAGTGAGTTCTATTGCTTGAGTATATGCAATACCTACTTTAAGGAAAAGTGCTTGAATATAAATGGTACTTACATTTGTCATATTTCTTTGATTATTTAGTTGATTAAAAAAGCAAACGTGGACTACACTAAGCCGAACAACTATAAATTCAGTGGTGGATTGATCATATTCATATTTTGTCTACATTGCTCTCGATAATTTTATTTCGCCAAAATCTTTGAAATCACTTATTCGCCCCCTATAAATGATATTACTGATATTACTAATTATTGTTGATTATTTGTTTGTAAAATAAATAAAAATTGTACTTTTTCTGATTCCATATAGAAAAATTAGGAGAAAGTAGGTCATTATATAAGCATGGCGTCTTCCAAATTATATATATAAACGAGAACATTGGCTAAGTGTGCTGCGACTTTGGCGCATTCCCGACTATATTTATATATTATCTGCAATGGCTACTATAAACATGGTTGGATGTCCTTATGCCTTGGGATCTCGAGTGGACAGGCTAGTCCGAAGAAGATATTTTCATTCGAGGAATTTTTCCTGGCCACATGTTGAGCACCGACAGCTGGAGAAAGAAAATATCTCCAAGTTGTGGCTGAGGATGTTTGGAGTGAACACCCGATGCGACAAAGCAATTGATGTCAGCAAATGGAATGCGGTGGCATACGGCGGTTGACAGAGGGAAGCGAAGTTCTAACCGGCTTCTCGACTTTCGTGAAATCGGCATAAAGCAAGGTTGCCTTCAAGCGACGACCTGGCACCACCAGCAATTTAAGGTCAATCGATTTCCGATTTGACCCGATTTCAATATAGAATCGAGAATTCAATTAGGAGAATTATTTCCTAATTTTAGGAATTGGAAATCAGACCGTTTGATTGTAAAATCGAGACAAGATCAAACTGTCAGTTCCGATCCGATTCAAATGAGCTAGCTACTTTTTTTTTCCTTATTAAAAATTAACAGTGTTTCGAACTAATTGATTTAGTTCAATTCTCGAGCAATCACAATAAAATTGATCGCATATGCTAAAAAGTCAACTATATTTATGTTTAAATTTATATAATTGAGGATTTATTGATATTTTTTCTTAAATTAAAAAAAGAGTTAGTCCGGTTCGGTTCTCTTCAGAATTGAAAATTAGACTGAAATCACTAATTCCATTTTTATGGAACCAGGAACCAAGCTAAACAAGTCGGTCCGGTCCAGTCCGGTCCCGGTCCCAGTCCCAGTTTGGGTAATTTGATATCCTCGCACCCAATCAACTCCGCCGCTCGACGAATAGAAGGACTCCACCGCCTGCGAAAGAGGCGGTGGACTTGAGCCTACAAATAGAGAGAGGCTAGGAGTGAAACTTCTGAAAGAGAAGTTGCCGTATGCATAGGTGAGCTGAGAGAGAGAGAGAGAGAGAGAGAGAGAGAGGGCAACGCATCCTGATGGAGAGAGTTGCTCTCCATGAGCGAGAGATGAATAGAATTATAGCAAGAGAGTGTCTCTGCATAAGCTGTAGTTTGCTTCTAGCGTTTTTGAGTGCGGAGACAGATTACACTGTAAAGCAAGTTTAGTATAACAGGTGTGTTTTGAGTCATCTTTTACGATTCTCTCGAGAAGTTGTAAAAGGCTTGAGGATAAGACTTGGAGTGAAGTTTCTGAAGGACAAAGTTGCCATATGAAAAGGTGAGCTTCAAGAGAGAGAGAGAGAGAGAGAGAAAGCAACGCATCCTGATGGAGAGAGTTGCTCTTCATCATGAACGATAGTTGAATAGAGTAATAGCGAGAGCGTGTCTCTGCATAAGCTAGCTTGCTTCGTGTGTTTTTGAGTGTGATGAGAGAATATATCGTCACTGTTGCGTGAGATAAACGACGTTTCTGCAAACCCTACTTCAACTAGAGATCTCGCAAAAGCTTTTTTTTTTTTTCTAGATGGGTAGCGCGCGAGCACAGTCGGGGATGATGAACTCTGGGAGCAGAGAAGGGCTGGATCGAAATCTCTATAGTTGGTAAACAGATCGCACCGCCGAGCAGAATTCAAAACGTCGCGTGCACCGGCTGCTACACGATGCTGCAAAAGAAGGCGACGTTGACGAGCTCATCGAAGCCCTTAAAAAAGTGTTCCGCCGACGAGAAGGCCTTCTCGTCCGACATTGTTGACCCACAGAGCCCTTCCGGAAACTCATTGCTCGGCCCTGCGTCGCGGCCGCGGGTATCGATAAAGCCGACGTCCTCCAGGCCCTCCTCTAGATCATCCGCGACGACTCGAGCAGGCCCTTGCTGTCCTCCTTCTCTCGATACACCGAGCATGTCCCTCGACTCGAGCAAACGGGCCTGACTCGGGGTGGCGCCGGTTCTTCACAGCCGCATAAAACGCAGGGTTTTGTCTGTGCCGTTCGCCATGTCCAGAATCCTGTCGCGTTTGAGGAGGAGCGACTGACTTCCCAGAAGGGCCCCCGTACGTCCATAACGTCGGACAAAGAGACCATCTCTTCTCCGGCAGATTACTCTTTGAGAGAGCTTCGATGAACTTGTCAACATCGCCTTCTTTCGCGGCAGCGGGCAGCGGCCGATTCACTCGACATTCTGAATTCTGCTTGGCGGTGTGGATCGTTTACCAACTCTAGTGCTTTCGATCCGACCCTTCTCTGCTCTCGGATTTCATCATCCTCGACGGTTATGCTCCGGCGATCTCGATCCATCTTTCTGACCCTGAAATTTGAATACGGTATTTTCCAAAGTTGAATGCTTGTGCTGCGTCTCTTCTCCAAGATCTCGATGCCATGTCTACCGACTTCCGTCAGTTCGTTTGACAGGATGTATACTGTGAACCGGATTTTAGAAGTGCGGCGATTAAATTGGGAAAGAAAAAAAATTACATTTCAGTGACCATCTTGACCATCAACTAAAGTTCCTAGCCTACCCAATCACATTTTGTTTCGTGAGAAATTAAACATGATTGAAAGATGTCACACGGTAAAGTTATTTTTGATGAAAATGGTTTAATCTATTCATATTTAGCCGTACTTTTCACATGAAATAGCCAATCTTTTACTTATGGGAAAATCATGTGATTTGTTTTTGTCCATGTACGGCATGGGTTCTCGGTATAGTGGTTTACAACCTGAACGATAATAATGGTCATGATGGAGAGACTATGGACGGACCACATTAATAAATGGCACCCTCGCTGAACTTTATAGGTCCATATTGAGCAGGCTTGGACAAAATGTCCAGGGCCAGTTGACGTGGGCAAGGGCTTTGGAAGCCCAACCCATCCTTATATCTTTTTTTTAAATAAGATAATAAAATATGATTTATTAATGATTCAACTTTGATATTTAAAATCTATAAATATAGATTGGATTAAATGAGCCCAAATTTCTGATATAAGAGGGATAGATAGTTTTGAACTCATAAGTAAAATCGCAAAATAAAATAACACAAAACCCTACAAAAATTTTAATCCATTACTAATAAAGGATAGAAAGGTAGCCCATGGGGCGGGCTTGGGCAGGGCCTTTGTAGGTTTGGGGCCAGGCCCATCCAAGCCTACCCAATAAGTAGGTCTATGAAGGACATACAAATTAAGTCAAGGACTTATAGAAATCTGACAACTAGTTCCGAAATAGGCCGACTAAAGGAATCGTGAAACCAAGTTAGAAGTCACTCAATACATCCATTTATATTTAATGCGAGACTTCAATATAGCTCAATCCAATCTACATTTGCACATTCCTTTTTCCTTTTTCTTTCCCCCTAATTAAGCTCATGCATTCAATTTCTCGCAGTGACGTGAATTACAGAAAATAAGAAGTTCGGTACTTAACTGTGTGTCATGCTTTTATTAGTATTGTAATCGTCTTGTCGATGTAATAGTTAATGTGAACAATCAACACGTAGCCCCAAAATGAGCTTACTCATCTTTCTTTACCAAAATAACATGTAATGATCGATGAAGTTAAGAAAAGTATAGAATGATACATGGTTAATGAATTTATAGAAGTCTACTTGAGATTAGTTTTAATTCAGAAAAATGGGTTAGTTCATCTTCAAGCTACACCTAACTGCAATGCAAATGGGAAAATGAGCCTCAGTCACATGTGAAGATGAAGCGTCAAACATGGTCTTTTGAACTTTCCGGATTCCGACCGGCGTAGCATCGTGCTTTGTTTGGACCGCCCGGTCAACATTTGGTGGGTCGAAGAAAACGAGGGACAAAACCGTCGTGGAGGTCCCCTCCACCTCGTGCCTGCACCTCTCGCTGAATGAGGACACATGACGAGAAGTTCGCCGCCCCCGCCATGACCCACCACCACGAGAAGCTGTCGTCGCCACCGTTCATCGAGACCACCAGCCATCGCGACCCACCACAAGAAAGCTGAATTAGTCATCGCGGTTGCAGACACGATCGATGTGGACTCATCGTCGCGCACGCTCTTACAGCTCGCGCTGTCTCCCTCAAAATGTAAGCCGAGGCATCGCTACCTTGGACAATGTCGCAAACCATGCTATGAGGTCTCAACGGTCTCGAATCTGAGGCGAGCGAGGCACACGACTTCAGGCTTCATGGCCTTGGAATAGTCATGGTAGCTAGATCATTAAAGACTAGACATGATCAAATAAGTAGAAAAATCGTCCAAAAAATCTTAAATTTTTTTAATTTTATCAAATTAAGTCCTCCACTTCCATGTTTTACAAATTGAGTCATTCCGCCCAATTTTATCTGAAAGTCAATATTGTTGATTTAGGTCGTCCTATATGACATAGTTGACATTGACACAGGCTATTTTTCATAATATTTTTTGATTTATTTATTCCCTTCTTTCTCTAGCCAGATGTTGGTCCTCTACCTCGCAAGCCTTGGGTAAGCCTCACCATGGCTAAACGTCCTTGTCACGTAGAGCGATCGGTGTCCATGCTATCAATTTCTGGCCAAAATTAGTTAGATTAATTTAATTGATGAAACATGAAAATGTTTATAATGCAATTTACAAAATTAAAAGGTTTATGTTTGAATAGGTAAAAGTACAATAGATTTAAAACTTTTTTGGATAATTTTCCATCAAATAAGCAATGTCGATAAAATGGGAATGCTTGACTAAGTTTTTTAGATTGTTAGGTGGGCTTGGACCAAAAATTCAGGCTAGGTGGGTGGGCCGAACAGAACAAGGGCCTTGAGGCCTAATAATAATATAAATTATGTTTTATTAATATTGGGGAAAACTCCAAATGAATGCTCGAAATGCCTTATTTTTTCAAATAAGGATTTGAGGTAATTATGACAATCTCAAATAAAAGGCCTGAAGTGGTTATGCCAAATTCAAATGAAAGTCTAACCTTGCCAATTACTATCTAGCTAGATATTCCAATAGATTAAAGGCATTTTCATCGAAAGGCAAGTTAATTTTAAATTTTATTTTATTTTATTTTCTCTTTTCTCTCTTCTATTTTTTTTTTCCTTTTTGGCAAGCACTGACAAAGGCTAGGTGACCCTTGCTGGTTGCTGGACAAGGGCCTGCAAGCCCTCATCAGTCATCAACAAGGGCCAACCTTGCCCATGGGTAGTGAGGGTGACCTCCCCAAGGGCTAGTGTCGCCTCGGCAAATCAAGCCTAACCTTCTCCGACCACTAGTGAAGAGGAGAGGTAAACCAAGAAAAAGAAAAAAAAGGATAAAGAAAAAACTCAAAAAGGTAAATGATGAAATGCTCTTGGCCAATTGGAAAGTCAAGCCCTTATTTCAAAAAAAATCCTCTTCCAGCCTTATTTGAAAAAAGGAGGACATTTCAGGCCTTTGTTTGAAATATTGTTCATTTTATATCATTATCTAAAATAATAAGAGCACCCAAACATTCGTTTGGAATTTTCCCTTAATACTTTCGGTTTGATCTTTCAAAGATTGTAAACTAAAAGGGTAAGGTAATCATGAAGTCTTAATACATATAATCTTTTAGTGGAAAACTTTACAAATAAAAAGAGAAACTTAGCCCAACAAGCAAACCCAGTCTATCCATGTTTCCCTCCGGATGGAATGAGAAAATATTTACTACACTAGTGATATCTTATCATTTTAAAAATAGTTCATTCGTTATGCAAGATGCGTCTATAAAGGACCCAATCATCATATTTTTATCCCCTGTTCATAACCCTTTCTCGTTTTTATTCTCGTTCACCAATTCTTTCTTTTTAAACCATTCTCTTTTTCTATTTTTCTGTTCTTTCCATTCCTTTGGCCTATGGCCGGCCAATACTAGGCCAATCATAGGCCTTGGTCACTCTCGTCGAATCTTGCAAGGGATTGACTCTTGCAATTAGGGCGAGGATTGCCCGAGTCAAATCTAGCGAGGTTCGAGCTCTCAGTAGATTCAAAAGGTGTGGAGGAGGTGACGATGTCGGTGGTGCAAAGGACCTCTAGGATGCAGAGGCTAAGGGAGGGCTCAGGGTCATGGGCGATGACTATTTTGTTGGGGGGGGGGGCTTGAGCTTGTTTTTGGATCCCAAGGGGCTGAAGGGCGGCGGATGACCTCAATGATGGAGCTGCAGCCGATGGGGGAGGTAGTGGGGGTCGTAGGAGGAGAGAGCGTCATCCATGGCTTACGTAGTAAAGAACACGAAGAAAGCAGTGACAGAAGAGAGAAGAAAAAATCTGATTAGTGAGCCATCCATGGACATGTGTTGCACGAGAAAAATTGGACTAATCGTTAAAAACGACGGCGCCTGACATTTTCTCGGGAGGGAGCGGAAGCTCGAGCTCGTCCACGTGTCGCTTTCCCATTGACACAGCGAACGGTCCGCGGTGGACGTGTGGACACGTGACCGTTAGACACACGCTGGAAATATCTTCCCCTCACGATATTTCCCCCACTCTCTCCGTACGAAAAAGCGCATGCCAACCGAGAATCGCGCCCCGATATTTCAAGCCGCTTTTTTCCGCGGCGACTCCACCTCGGCACCGCGCTTTTTTCCCCACTCTCTCTCTCTCTCCGTCTCCCTCCCCTTCTGTGACTGACCATCGGACCGGATGTCCGGCGTCGGCGGCGGCGGCGCGACCGGGGGCTACCTCGAGACCCCGACCCTGGACCGGGAGGCGGCCGGCCTCCTGCGCGACATCTCCGAGCACGGGGGCTACGCCTACGCCGCCATGTCGGGCCTCGCCGCCGCCGGCGACGTGCGGGCGGCGGAGGCGGCGCGGGAGATGGCGTGGGAGCAGCTCCACTCGGGGCCCTGGCACTCCGTGCTCCCAGCGTGGCGCGACGCCTACTCCATGGCGTGCCTCCACGTGGCCAGGCTCCACTACCGGGGCGGCGAGCTCAGGGAGGCGCTTAGGGTTCTGGATCTGGGGCTCATCATGGGGGGCACGCTGCTGAAGAAGGACCTGGAGGCCGCCGTCGAGAAGCTGAGCGCGGAGGCCAGGGACGCTAGGGTTTTGGGAGGAGAGGAGGGTGGGGAGGAGGGGGGATTGGATAGGAGGCTGGTTCGCGAGGGAATCGACCGGGATAAGGTGAGGTTCGTCTGCGATGTTCTTCTATCTTTTTCCAGCTTTCTATCTGATCGAGAAATGGCGGAATGGGGAAATGGGTAATATCTGATCTTTTTCGTAATCATTTGTCTAATCATTTCTAGTCTCTTATGCTAATTTCGATTGCTTTCGATGGATAATGTTAGTTCTTTTGTTAAGTGCTCTCCATTCCTTTTCGTTTGCAAAATGGCTTCTTGAATGTGCGATGCTAATTATGCATCTGAATTTGCTCATATCATTCGTGTCTTGCTCTTTCACACCTCCCCTGTTTAGATTAGATGTGTGCTTGCGTCATGGTTATGTTAGTTGTGTTCCCTGTCCAGTTGGTTCCTGTAGTGCGCGTTCACTCAGGAGTTTCACCTGTGTAACTCAATGCAATTATCGATATAGTTGACGTGTGGATTTTATTCTGGCTATCGTCATTCTGAGTTACATATGTTTTGATGAACGAGAAAATATCTGGAAAGAATGCACTACAGATGTGGCCGGTTCCTTTTGTTTTGTCAAAGATCAATTTGTTAAGATTGTGTCAATGCAATTTTGACTTTCCTCTCGACATCTATTTTTTTCATTTATTCACTAGAAGTAAGAAGAAAGAACGCTGGCTTACTTCTCATCTCTTTTTCCTAAAGGATTTTCTCCTGTGTAGTTTTTGCTATCACGTCACGTATAACGAAGTTGGCAATCTTTGTGGTGGCACTAGTAGAACAGAATCTGACACTTTTCTAAATGTTATCCTCTCTTTTTGAGCTTGTAGGTGCTCCAGATATTACCTAAAAAATCTCTGTCCCTACAAACTGTGGCCAAGAGATCTGCTCTGTCCTTGGAGGGATTCCTTCGTGAATTTTTCTTCCCAGGTTGTCCAGTTATAATTACGGATGGTATGTCTCATTGGCCTGCCAGAACGAAGTGGAATGACATGGATTATCTCAAAACCATTGCTGGTGACCGCACAGTTCCAGTTGAGGTGATTAACCTTGTAGTCGTGACCACCCCCCTCCCCCCTTTTCTCTCTCCTAACAAAGAAGAAAGGAAAAAGAAAAAAGAGAAGGGGCTTCAATACACATGCTCACCAAGATTGGCAGAACAAATTGATATTTGTCAGTTGCTTTCGACTGGCACAGTGTTCATATCAGAAAGTGGTGTTAGTGGCATTAAGAATCTTTGATTTGCTACAATACTTGCTAGGTTTTAACATTAATCAACTCAACAATTGCTCATGCTAATAAAGTGGGCACATTGATCCCAAAGTTCCCCTACCTGGGAAATACCTCTTGGTTTGAATCTGCACTCGGTGCAATTTGGTTGGGATCCTTTTATGCAATGTCAAGTATATGCTCACCTGATTTATTCCTGTGCACTGAAATCTGGTAAAGCTTTAACACTCTGCAGGTTGGAAAGAACTATCTATGCTCTGAGTGGAAGCAGGAGCTCATCATGTTCTCCCAGTTTCTTGAGCGCCTACAGTCTAACGATCCTTCTGCAGCTAACCCTACATATCTTGCACAGCACCCACTCTTTGATCAGGTACTCATGCTCCTTCATTATAATTGCAGGTGTTCCTTCAATTTCTATGCTGTGGCATTTAAATGCTTTTTTTCAAAGACTAGTTGTAAATGTTGACAGATTTATGCTGATTTCATTTGTCTGCTATTGTAGATAAATGAGCTGAGAAAAGATATTCTCATCCCTGACTATTGTTTCACCGGCGGTGGAGAGCTAAATTCTCTTAATGCTTGGTTTGGACCCGCAGGCACAGTGACCCCATTGCACCATGATCCACACCATAACATACTTGCTCAGGTGCTTTCTCTATTGCAAAGTCAATAGCAAAGCTGCGTTTGTTTTACAGACTCTACATGATAATATATTTATTTTCTTTCTGCCTTTTATCACGTTCATGTAAATTTTATAAGAAGTTAACATGAGCTTAACCTTAAAGCTAATTGAACATCTATCTCTGAATTTCTATTCATTATCATCAGGTTATTTACTTCCTATTAGATCTAGGGCCATGATATGGGTTTGGACTTATGAGACATGTAATCAAAGTTATCTTATCAAGGTGCAAATCCTGATTATAAAGTCTCTTTTTATGAATAATAATTGAAATTGAATAGCAAATCATGTAATTTGGTAACATGACTCTTTTAGAGGAAGTGAAGTGGTTAATTAATCGCATAGTGCAAACATTCCATAGGATCAAATACATAATAAGAAAAATAAGTGACTTGGTTCAGCACTTCTGCTTGTGATGCTATAATCAGCTTAACTGTCAAAGTGTCCATAAGTATCTGTGCCCTCATTTTGCTATTGGTGCAAAATAATCTGCAAAGTGGTGCTTTGTCAGAGTTTTCTCCCCTTTATCTCTTTGTTGCTGTTTGAATGAAGGATGATCTCTTTTCTTTAGGTGGTTGGTGCAAAGTATATAAGGCTTTACTCTTCTTCATTCTCAGAGGAACTCTATCCACATAGTGAAACCATGCTTTGCAATTCTAGTAAGGTACCTTTTTCTTCCATCTCTAAATAGAATGGGTTAATTGCAAATATCTCTTTTACTTATTTGATACGTTGCAAATAGTCCCTCATAATATCCTTGCAAATGTACACCCAACCTTTCAAATCATCATGTCGCCCCGACATTCAATTCATGTTCATTTTCTTCTCCTCCTTTCTATGGAAAGAAATTCTCAAAAGGATGCTTTGTTCATTAAATATATTATTGTTTTTTCACTTATCAAAATTTACTGTAGAAAGTCAGATATCTTATTTAAAGAAGCAAATGAGATTGAAAGAGAAAAGACAAAAAAGAAGAAGAAGAAGAAAAACACGGAATTGATTAATCTACAGTTCAAGTGGTTTGGAAATGATTGAGGTAAACTTTGCCTTTCAGTTGGTAAGAAAGGGTAGAGCACTGCCCATATGTAGGTAATGTAACTATTGAACTTGTAGCCCTTTCCTGAATTATAATATTCAAAGTCATGAGCACATGCATATGCAGACTGTATGTGGTTTGGTGGGTTGTTGATGATATTGTACAACCAGTCTAGAGCACCTTCTCTTTTAGTTACGTGTGGTGCTTGGACTACAGGTTAAACCCTGTCCTTAATTTTGAAATCAAAAGCCAGTTAGAATCTGGCTGTACTTGATTTTGCTGACCTTGCCAAGTATGTCAATCATATCAGATACCTAATGGTATCTAAAAGAATGTGTTAATATAGTGAAAAAGGATTCTGCTGATCTAAAACCTTCTTGATATGGCATGCTTGTCTTGAATCACTAGACAAATCACCATCAGAATATCACCACTTGCATGAGCTATCTATCTATGTTGCATTTCTTTCCTTTCATGAGGTTTTTTTCCTTTATGTCCAAATAAGAGAGATGTTGCCAAAGTAATAAGCTCTTGGCCTTTCTAGTGAGAGAATTGAAATGTTGAGAATGTGATCAAGGTGACCAAGAAATAACTGGTACATCCACAGTGCCTAAGCATGAAAGTGATATTGGTGGGTGCAAGTAAAGTAACTATCTGTTTTTGAGGCATTTAATTCTTGAAAGCATTCTTAAGCTGGATATACAATCCATCTGATGAAAGTTTATAAATCTCTCTCTCTCTCTCTCTCTCTCTCTCTCTCTCTCTCTCTCATGTTTAGCTTTGCTCAGTCCTGTGTCCTTCTGTTTCATGCCTAAGTATTCTTATATATCCATGATGTTCTTGTTTGAAGGTTGATCTAGATGACATAGACCAGAAAGAGTACCCCAAGATCATGGACTTAGAGTTTGTGGATTGTATTTTAGAGGAAGGGGAGATGCTGTATATACCACCCAAATGGTGGCACTATGTGCGATCTCTAACAACGAGCTTCTCCGTTAGCTTTTGGTGGAGCAAACCCGAGAGTGCTGCTGATTCGTGACATGGTACTTTTTTCCATCCAATACCATTCTTTTGATATAGTGAAACGCATTACATAATATGCCCCTTAGAACATGGATGGTTGGGTGTGTAGTACCCACCACTCAACAGTATCAGCACATGAAGGACTTGTTAATGTATAGGCCATTTTTCTCAGACTCAGTAACCGAGTGTTGAAACCAAATAGCAATTTAACAGGAAGGACTTTTTGTCTCTTGATTGTTTCATCCATGGGGCATACAATTGGCTGCGTTAATGGTGTGGTCCTATCTGATTTTATTGTGTTTTGCTTTCGTGGTCTCGGTCTATCTTGCACCTGGAAAGAAATTTATGTGGTCGGAGCATTGAGAGATGGATTTTACCTCTGATTTTGTGAGTCACCAAACATGCATGCATCGTGCTAATCTGTTTTTTGTTTCGATGAAAATTTCCAATTTTGCTTGACTTATCAAACCTGCTATTAATTTTCTGTCTTTCGTCAAGTTACGACTTCGATATATATCGTGAGGGATCTCTGAATGGTCCGTGCTCTGTTCTCATGCTTAGAATGTGAGAGCCAAATGAATTGAAAGATTTATGTTTGGTTTGGGAAGGGATTATGGAAGTTTTGAAATGAATGGAAAGATAATCCACTTTCATTAAGCAATTTATTAGTTTATCAAAAATAGAGGATCTCGAATACTATTCGAAATTCAGAAGAATTATGTGGCGGGGCCATTGAACAGTTGGAAAAAGTCCGGGCCCGTTTACAAAAAGTGGAAATGGAAGTGGAGGAACTTTGAATAGTTGTTTGAATGAGTTCCATTTACGTACTATCAGTTCTAATATTGGCATGTTTGGGGCTTTCAGGCTATTGACATTTTGGTGGGGCTATGATAAGATGAAGGCTTTTGTTTTTTTTTGGGGGAGAGGGGGTGGAATGATCATGGCTTGAACTGAATATTGTGGTGCGGAATATTTATGGTTCATACGGAATATTTCTTATCAAGTGCCCCGTCCTTTTTGCAAATGAAGAAAAGGACAGCGAGAGAACAGGAAAACGAGAGCTTCTCTTTCCCGCCCGTATTGTCAGAACGGCACATTGACGAACCTTCTGAGAATTACCTTTTGCCAACAATTTGCTCCAAAGATGCTACTACTAGATCCAACTGAGCACGATACGTGGCCGTATATCTCCAATCGGATCCTTGTGTTCTCGAGCGTAAACAATGTAGCATGTTTTAGCTCGGATTTCAGCTCGCCCCTCACTTGATCCGGAATAGTAATATTAGCAGGTATTTTCAGAAATTTTGCCAACGGGATGGGACGTCATGCATGCTTTGACTAATTGACGTTGTATCAGGCTTTTAAAATTGGATTTCATTTTAGGATAATCAACTAAAAATTGAATATCTGTAGCAGATTGCTTTTCAATGTATCTATGTCTTCACTCTATAATAATGTACCTGAATCTATGAAAAGTAACCGTAAAATAAAAGACTAGCAAGATAATATCAAAAGAATACAAATTAAGCATATTGCTGTCCTCAATTCGAATCAAATTTGCGGCATCGATACGGGGGAAAAAGAAAATTCTTTTCATTTGAAATGATTCTTCAAGATAGGTTGCAATTCGAATCAAATTTGCAGCATTGATACGGGGGAAAAAGAAAATTCTTTTCATTCGAAATGATTCTTCAAGATAGGTTGTCGTGTAATATAATTCTTACTTTTATAATTTGTAATTAATCACGTATTAATTCGATGATGTTTGATGCATAGTCACAGTATAAGTCCGATAAGTTTATACATTGCAGCATAAACAATTTCAGACATATAGAATGTGTTTTCAGCAGACTGAAAAATAAAATAAAAAATAAAAATGCTTTTTTTTCCCTCTCGCCTGTGATATTTCAAGGACATATAAATTAAAAATGGCTGTGCCAAGCCTCTACCAGCATTCGTGGATTATGTATATCTATTACAACCAAGGATCATCCGTTTGATGGAATGACCATAAACGATCTGGGAAGTTCTTGTGAATCGATCCACATTCCCCACCAAAAACGCACACCCAGATCCTAATTCGCGGGAAAGGAGAGAGCTGCGAATGGAGAAGCGGACCCAGATCGCCATTCTCGGAGCTGGCATCTTCGTCAGGACCCAGTACATCCCGAGGCTCGCCGAGATCTCTGAGCTCGTTCTTGTCAAGTCCATATGGAGCCGAACCCAGGTGCCTCTTCTTCTTCTTCTTCATCATCCTAATCTTGGCCATTTGCCTTTGTGCCGTGTTTCGTTGCCGGAAGCAGAGGAGACGGAATTGGGTGAACTCGTAGTGGTTGTCTTGGCTTCCAGCGAAATGAACTCGATCAGACGCTTAAACCCGTTTTTGGGTAATAGCTATGTTTTTCAATGTGTGCCGGATGTGGAGAATTCCTGGGAAACGGTTGTCCCTTTTCTTCTATCTGCAGGGTGATCGCTACGCCTGTTATATCGGTTTTGGCCTCGTTGCAAAAAAAACAGAGAACTTGGCCCTGCATGTGAGTTGATTGGCAGACCCTTTTATCTTCTTTGATTCTTGATCTTTTGTTGTTGTAGGAATCGGCGACGGGTGCAGTCGAGATAGCACGGAAGCACTTTCCTGAAGTGGAGTGTAAGTGGGGTGATGAGGGTCTTGATGAGATCATCCGGGATGATTCGATACCGGCTGTTGCTGTTGTTTTGGCTGGACAAGCTCAGGTTCTCTTTTGCCGTTCTTCTCTCGCACCATAATCAACGTTTGGAGTCCACACTGTCGCTAGCCAGAGTACTAAATATCTCCTCAATTTGTAGTGGGCGACCTTGCTTTACTTGCATAGTTATAGGTGTGTGCTGTGAATTTGAGAAAGATGGTTGGACTTGGAGTGAGTTAAGAGAATGGCACAAGTCCGTCTTGCTTTAGTATTGAAATTAATTTGGTGATCTGTGGCTAACTCATGAATGATCACGTTTCGTCGCTTTATAAGCTAGCCAAATGGCAGGGAAACAAAGCCACATGTTTCCATAATTGCTTTCTCTTCATTGCTGCATGATCCTTGCCAAGTGCCTTTATAAGTATCTCACAACAGTAACTTCCCAAAAATGTGGTAACATACTAGTGGGAATGATCATATGGTAGACAAGGAATGTGCATTCTGTATCAGATTTGATGGTTCTATGCTATGTCTATTGAAACTATACAGAGTCAGGCCAAATAAGAAGATGAGAGTGCACAGAGGTTTGATGTTACTTTGGATGTCACTGACTTAACGTTCCCTTATATCTGCTGTGCAATTTCTGGATCCTTTAAGTATATGCTACAAACTAACAAATCTTTGCCCATGGAGTCACATGCATTAATAATCTGTTATTTGAATGAAATGACATGTCTGGTATTTCCGGAGAAGTGATGGGCTGAAATATGAACTATCTTTTGAAATGTAAAAGGTGCATATAGTTGGTTCTTGACATGAGCATGTGTTTTGTAACCCCTCTTCACACAACAAACTTTTCTTCAATCACTTGCTTCAATGTATTACATTTTCGTTGAGTCGTTTAGGTTGTTTGTGCAGGTTGACATGTCACTTAAGCTGCTGAAGTTGGGAAAGCATGTATTGCAAGGTGAATTATGTTTCACATGCCATGACTAAATTTGATGCCAATGGCTTTCTCTTTTAGAGAAAAAGTAAATCTTTCAGTAAGTTTAGGTGAACAAGCATAGACTGAAACTCATGAAGTTTTGGGAACATGTCAATTTATAGCTGACGGTATCAGTTGAAGTTTAAATACAATTAGGTTTATATTGTCTGTTTGTGTGGTCATGCACATTAGGCAGTATTATTTGCATAGTTTACCTCCATTGTGTGTACTAAAAAAGTCATTTTTTTTCATTGTATTGATGCGCTGAATTTCTTCTTGGCATACTCATTGGATATGAAGAAAAACCTGCAGCTGCTTGTAAGTCAATGCTAAACTGGATCTATTTATTGTTTATTAAAGTATTCATGGCGTCTCTTTATTCTTCAATTCTTTTAGTGACTGAGTTTCAAGTCTATATTTGTCTTAGATAAGATGAATGACCTTTTTGACATGCATTAGCCTTATGGAACAAATGCTTCTTGCGCCCATTTTGGTTTCTTGGAATTGAGTTTCAATCAAAGCGTTCATTTAACTTGTGACAATTTTCTCTTGATGTGTCATTTGTTGTGTATGGGTTGGCAGTTAGAACTTTCATTTCCGCATCTTACTCCATACATAAAAGTTTCTATTGCAATTTCCCGGTTATAGATAGATTTATTAGTGTCTCCAATCAGTTGCAAGTAAAGTTGTATTTTGCAAAGTCATGCATTAGTAACCTCTAAACTGTTGGTTCATCTGAAGCGACAACTGAGATAGAAATGGCACTTGCAAGCTATAGAGCTCTTTGTGCTAGTTCACCCTGCAAGCCTATTTGGGCAGTAGCGGAGAACTATAGATTCGAACCTGCTTTCGTTGAGGTACTCTCTCTACTTTTGTTGATTTGCCATGGTTTTTGCAAGATCCTTATGATTTCATCAACAGTGTAAAAAACTATTGGCTGATATTGGCGATATGATGAATGTCCAAGTCATAGTTGAAGGATCAATGAACAGTTCTAATCCCTACTTTTCAAGTTCTTGGAGGCGCAATTTTGCGGTATGTGACTTTATCTTTCTGGTGCTTCTAATATTACCATTTCAAAACGATATCCTGCTTACAACATCCGAAGTGAAAATCATGATTTACATTGGATTAGACCTGTAACGTAAGGTTGGATCATGTCCCAATCACTTTACATAGTTTAGAAGTTAATGCTGAAGCTATTACTTTTGCATCCACTATGATTTGAGGATCACAACACATTAAACACAAGCACTCTGGATTTCCAAATGCTCCTTTGCTCATTTATCATGGAATACTTTTTTGAATCCGTATTCTCGTCTCTTCAATCAGATGTCAAATCTTACTTTGATTGATATGCTCCCTTGCAGGGTGGCTTTATACTCGATATGGGAGTACATTTCGTTGCAGGTTTAAGAATGGTAATATGCCACTTCACTTGAAGTGATTTGCTGAAACTACAATGGGTTTTTTGCTGTCTTGTAACAGCAGTCTGCAATTGGGATTTCATCAATGGTAAACTATCTTGCAGCTTGTTGGACGTGAGATAACCTCAGTTTCTGCTACAACTACTCATGTGGATTTGACTTTGCCTCCTCCGGATATTTTATCCTCTTCCTTGTAAGTGTTGTGTACCTAGTAGTTTTTTATTGAGGGAAAACATATGCGGGTTCTTGATGGCCGATACAATGAAAACTTCCTCTGCAGTCAATTGGAGAATGGCTGTTCTGGAGTTTTTGTAATGATCGTATCTTCAAAATCACCCAAGGCATGTCCCAAGTTGATAATCCATTCTTATTTTAGCATATACTATGATTAGTCCTTGCTGATATGTTCCAACGCCTGCAGATATTTTGGCGAGTTGTTGGCTTGAAGGGGACACTGCAGATTGAGCGTGGAAACCAGGATGGTCGACATGGTTACCTGGTACTGTTAACTCACCTATGATCCATATTCAAACGATGCTAATTCTGATGGATCTAAAAGCTTCAAACACCTTTATCCTGATATATTCCTTGTTGCATACAAAATCTTATTCAAGTGGAACTTATGCATTTGTCATAATCTAACAAGTGATGCTGTTATTTCAGGCTATCTTGTATGATGCCAATGGTCAAAGCAAAAGCACCTTCTATTCTTTCAGTGGAGTGACGGAAGAATTGAAAGCTTTTATAAATGACGTATCAAATATGACACTTAAGGTACTGTAAGATGATAACCTTCTTTGCTATGGGTTATATACACTGAAAAATTTTCTATTTCAAGAAGTCCACTGTCTTCATTAAGTGAACACCCCTGACACCATGCACTGTCCTCGTTTTACTTTGCTAAGAATTACTTTATGAAGTGAGCAAGAGGACATCAAATTCTTCTCGATTCCCTCCAGATATATTCTTAAGGGGAAAATTCAATTAGCAGGCAGTGATTACAGACTGTTTCTGGGACCCAAAATATAAACCTTTTGTTTTGTTGATCTGTTTCAGAAGGAGAGCGGGTATGAAGCTGAGCCACGGTGCTCTTTTCTTGAAGGAGCCAGGGACATTGCTGTTCTCGAGGCAATGCTTGAGTCTGGACATAGACATGGAGAATTAGTTTCAGTGAGAAAATTTTAGTGCGAAACTAGAACATCTCATTTATGAATGAGATTGTAAACATCTTATTAATTGTTGCTTCCCCATTTCCATGCGGTGAATTAGAGCGATGGATGATCAAAGGCAAGATGCCTTCATGTCAACTTTTATCGAAGACAATCTATTTGTGAGCAAGTTTGCTGGAGGTAGTAAATTAGCATTTTGAAGTAGCTGAGTTAATGCTTGATCTGAGACCTTTGTTACTAAGTATACCACTTCATTTCGTAGCAGTAACACTTAGCACAAAATATGATTTTCTAGATGCTGTTTAGGTTGTTGCATCCAATGGTAATCAATAATCACCATGCTGATTCTGCACTGCCTAAACCACAATTAAGTAGTGTGCAAGCAGACCAAGACTAGAGTAAGGTTGAGTTTCTGCAGTTGATGATGCCATGGAATGATTTGATTGCTGAAGCAGAGCTTGCGAAAACATTATATACCAGGACAAAATCTTTGAACATTTATTTATATTCAGGCGAAACTAGTGGCATCTTCTTCCACTCATCATATGCTTAGTGTAGGTTAGAAGAACAACCCTGAAAACTGTCTTAGTACAGGTTTTGCGCTTATGCAACGAGCCTCTATAATATGTTTTCCTCGTATCATGAGCTTCTCCTGGTGTTTCCGGCAAGGAAGACAATTGGTTCTGTAGACATGAGTCCGAGTAGTTTATCGGGTTTAAGAAGAGATGCAAGCAAATCTTTACTTGAAACGGTTGACAAATTTCTAATCGTTATCATTGAAGTAAGACTATGCCCGTCAGGAGCATCAGCGTCATTATGAGCAGTTGAGTTGCCTAACCAAATTGAAATATAATACAGTATTGACGTGATGGGTCTCAAATTAATATTAGCCCTACATTCATTGAACAAAGCCTCATCTAATAAGTGAGTATGGTTTCAAGGTATAACTCAGAACTTTAAAACCGGATTGGTAAGAACTTGTCAAGTTCCATGATCTAAGGTATGTAGAGCAAGTTGTAAGTGTTAAAAACTAAGGAGCCTGTTTCGATTGGTAGATTTCAGATTCTACGTTGGTAAACTTAGAGTCCGTGATAAGTTTTTGTGTTTTTCTTGGTTTATATCTTTGTGTAATCCTATGGTATTTTATGGTGTTTAATGATGAGTATATAATCTAGAATCACTAGTTCAAACTTTCATTTTATGACTAAGACTTTTATTTTAATAATGTTTTGTTTTTTTGTGTATTTAGATATAAATTATGATTAGTGAATTGTAGCAACAAGTGATGGTTATTAAATATAAAAATGTATTGCATTCGTTTAATTAATAATAAAAGTGGAAGCTAGGTAGACCGTTAAAGTATAGATTTCAGGTTCCAGGATATACAAGTAGGTTTCAAATTTCAAAAAATGAGGAATCCATTTCAATAAATAGGTTCTAGGTTTCAACTGGAACCTGTACAAAACTTGGAATCGCTTACCCCTACTTTAAATTTTGTGACAATAAACGGTAATCTGATTAGCTACTTGTTTCCCCAATCAACTAAGCCAAAAGCAGCAATTTGGCATTAGAGTGCTAGAAATCTCAATTTCGTATTGTCCTCTTGTACATAAATTACTTGGAATCTACATATGGTTGCTGATTCAAGTACCATCTGAGAAGGATTGAATTTACACTTTGCCAAATTGTAAATACAACGATGGGTTTAATTGAAGATGAGGTAGGTCTATATTTTCTTCTCTTTCCATTTCTGGCTGTAATTTATAAGGAAATGCCACCAATCTAGAGCGAGTGATATGTCAGCAGATAAGAGGATTTGTTCTACTCGTGACCCTACTAGAGAAGAAAGGCTAGTGTTTTCATTCATGAACGGCTCTATTGCAAACAACTAAATTGAGGGAATCTTATTGAGGTGTCCAACTAAGATCTTCCCCCGCAAAAGAAGCTTAAGAAAAAAAAATCTCTTTACTACAAAAAATGAGGTTCATTGCCCCTATGCATGTTTCTTCAAGACAGTGATAGAAATCCGATTGGCCGGCTGTTTACCCAATCGACGTAGCCAAAAGTAGCAAATTTATGCATTAGAATGCTAATAATGTCAATTCCATGCCAACCTCTTGTACATAAATTACTTGGAATTTGCATATGCTTGCTGATTCAGGTACCATCTGAGAAGGATTGAATTCAGACTTTGCCGAATTGTAAATTCAATGATGGGTTTTATTGAAAGGGAGGTAGGTCTTTATTTTAGTCTCTTTGCATTTCTGGCTGTAGTTGAGAAGGAAATATTACCAATCTAGAGCCACTGCTATGCTAGCAGATAAAAGGATTTGTTCTACATGTGCCCCTATTGAAGAAGAAAGGCTAGCATTCTCATTCATGAACAGCTTTATTGCAAATAACTAAACTGAGAGAATCTCATTGAAGTGTTCAATTAAGATCTAACCCCCCCCCCCCCCCCCCCCCCCC
>CM026418.1:7504932-7715957 GCA_014858505.1 Corymbia citriodora subsp. variegata | reverse complement strand
TCATAGGCACAGTTTCTCGGTCCAAAATCCCTTTCTCAAAAACTCGGCTCGACCGATTCCGTCGACTATTAAGGAAGCATCGCCCGAAAGTCCATCCCAGACGTTCCCGACAATCCTAAGTCCAATCTTGGGTCTTCATGCCTTGTTAATTTCTCCCCGATGCCATTTTGTTATGACCTCCATTGACTAGCCGTTCTGAGGACTCGCGACCACTCTCTCTAGAAAGGGCTTTGAATTTCAGGACGTCACATCTTTCACGTTAGAGCACAAATGGAAAATTTTCATAAAAACTCAATGATACTTTCCTATCTTGTATAATATCTTGTAAGACAAATTTTTGCTTTGTAAAAATATAACAGAATAAGAGAGCATAAAATCTGATCAAATAATCATGATTATCTATAAGCAAGATATCAAATCAATTACATGTATCAAATTCCAACTCACGAAACTACCAAAAATATAGCACGCGATTCTTCCTTCCATATAATCAATTATAAGATATAGTCATTATAAATTCTGAATCAATCAAGGCATAAAAATTATATATCGAATATCAAGTATAATGAAAATATTTAAAACATGCATGCAAAACAAATTGAGAATTTAAAAATATATATTTCTTACCAAATTCTCTTTCTCCTTTGCCTGCAATCAAAACACATACTCAAGTTTTCTTTGGTACCCAGATTTTCTTGGGTCCTTGGTAGTTATTAGTGTATGCTTTGTTAATCCAAGTTCTCTGAACAGGTTTCCAGACTTTAGGACACTTACTTTCAAAATGTTCACTTTCTCCATAGTTAGAACATTTGAGATTGTCTCTACCAACAGGTCTTACAAAATTGTTTTTGAAATGATTTCTATAAGCTTGTCGGGTAGGTCTTTGTCTTATTCTTTCCTTGACTTTAGGAAAATCAATCAGGGAATCATTTTCCTTATAAAAACCAAGTCCAAACTTATCATAATAAGGAATTTGAATGGAAAGTACATGCTGTAGGGTTTTTGATCTTTTAGAAAATTTTGTGGTAATATTTAAGAATTCCTTTTTGAAAGAATCATTCTCCTTTTGCAAGGAATCTCGATTTTCCTTCGTTTCCAAAAGTTCCTTTTTAATGGATTTATTCTCATTTAATAGAAACTCTCGATTTTCTTTTATTTTCAAAAATTCCTTTTTGAAAGATTCATTCTCATTTAGTAAAAGATCTCGATTTTCCTTACTTTCCAAAAATTCATTTTTCAGATCATCAAACTTTCCTTTCAGAGACGAATTCTGTTGACTCAACTTGAAATTTTCCTTTTTCAGCCCAGAGATTCTTTTCAGAGTAGATTTCAGATTTGAACAAAGCTCATTTAAATAATCTGAAACTTCAATAGGAATATCTGAATGACTAACCTCAATTTCCCTGTCTGAGTCTGAGTCTGTGTGAGCTGTTAGACAAATATTGCCATATTCGTCTTCACTGTCTTCAACTTCAGTGTCACTTCATGTTTTAGCTTTCAGTGCCTTCTTGTGCTTTTCATACTTGCCTTTATTCTTCTTTTCAAATTTCCCTTTCCTTTTCTTGAATAAAGGACAATCGGGTTCATTTGTGGACTTCTTCCCTTTTGAATTGCTTCTTTTTTGTTCAAATTTTTTGATCAACGACTTCATCTCCTCATCATCATCTTTTTCATCTTCCCCAGAATCTGCCTCATCAAAATCAACATTAGATTTTAAAGCAATTAACTTCTTACCTTCCGGATCTTCGTCATTTATACATTCTGCTTCATATGATTACAAAGTTCCAATAAGTTCATCAACGAATAAAGGCGAAATCCTCAATGTTTCGCGGATGGAAGTTTTGACGTTGTTCCAATCCTTTGATAATCCTCTCAAAAGCTTATTCACTTTCATGGGTCCTGAGATTGGTTGTCCTTGATATGCAAGTCCATTCACTATTTCAGTGAATTTGCTGAACATGTCTCCAATGGGTTCTCCTGACTTCATCTTGAATGATTCGTATTGCCCGAGAAGAATATTGACTTTGGTCTCCTTTACACGATCAGTCTCTTCATAAGTAACGTGCAGCCTATCCCACACTTCTTTCGCTATTTTACCATAAGAGATTCGGTTATATTCATTTGGAGACAAGGCACAATAAAGAGAATAGATAGCCTTTGCATCTAAAGCTTCTCTTTTTGTTATCTCCTTTTGAGATAGAGTGATAGGTGATTGAAGCGTTTCGCCATCCTCTTTTTTAGTAGATGCTGACGCAACATTAGGATTGATTCTTTTCTCAACAGCGTCCCATTTCAACAAATCCTTAGATCTTAGGAATGCCTTCATATTGTTTTTCCAAACATTGTATTCTTTCCCATCAAAGTAAGGTGGTCTGGTGATGCTTCGTCTCTCAATCAGACCTGGTGCAAAAATACTAGCCATGAAAGATCTTTAGCTCTGAAGTAATAAACACTTCAAGATACTGAGCACGAGGCTCTAATACCAATTGTTGTAAACTAGTATTAACACCTAGAGGGGGGTGAATAAGTGTAGAGGAATTTTAAGCACAAGCAATAACAATCTTTTGCAATCTATAAACTGAAATTAAATAGAGAGAGTAGATAAGATTGCAAACACAGTTTATAGTGGTTCGGCCTTAGACAAGCCTACGTCCACTCTCCAGGCGATCAGCCAATAGGCTAGATTTCACTATATGATCAAAGGTGATTACACACTCTTGAGTGTTAACACTTGGTGATGATATGTCTCACAAAGTCACTCTTTTTGGTAATTCACTAGGATCACTCGGTTTCGCTCTTTTTTCAGACAACTAGTGAAGAATTGAATCAGCCTTGGAATATATTTATCCACCCTAGTCTCCTAGGTCTCATCCTATCCTTATATACTCTCCAAGCCACACTCGACCTTCGGCTCTTTCCTTGAGAGTTTCGTCTTTCCTTTCCTGGACAGACTTTATAAGGCAAGTCTTTTTGACCGTTGGAGGTAGATTAGATCCCCTTCGATTCTGTTCGCCCATACAATCAGAATCCGAGCTTCCATAAGTGTTCTATTCTTTTTTGGAAGTTGTCCGTTGATTGATCCTGCCAATCAGTTTGATACAGCAGAATCAATATAAATAAAGTAAGTGAAATACTTGACCATTGGTGATCTTATCCTGTAGTTTCATTCTGAGTCTGACAAACTCAAGTTCTGAGTCTACTTAAGTTTTCCATCTGGTACGGTCAGACTCAAATTTGCGTCTGGTACGGACAGACTCAAAATCTGCCAGACTGAAGTTCCTGCGTCTGTTTCATCCAGACTCAAAAGCATACGTTAGTAGCCTTTGATTTATTTTGTCATCTTCAAAATATCATAAGGGATTTTCCTAACAGTGGGGACGTGTGTGATGGCATAGCTAGTACTTGGGCGCTCTAGGGCTGCAGCACTTTTCTGTTTTTCGATCTTTCTCGGTAAACCAAACTACAGCCAAGTTAGCAAATTAATAAAAAATTGTTCAGGTTTCATCATCTCAAATTTACTTTGCAGCTCTATCTGCTGCATAGCTCTTTTGTCAATGATGGCAAACTATGGGAGAAAGATAAACCTGAACTAAGTTGTGGTTTATTGTGCTGTCTTTAGCAAATCCAAATCACAGAGCTAAGGGAACAACAGGATATCAATGCAGGTGCTAAGAACATGTCCTCTGTTTTCTTCTTATGACAACTGCTATTAAAACATGCTTATTTTCAGAAAAGTTGCAAATATCTTTGGACATCTTTACCTTGAGTCCATAGATATATCACCTCAGCAGAATCTTTTGTAAAGCGAAATTATTGATTACACAATGGAAATATCAAATAGAGGGAAACACAAAAATTTAAGGGGAAACGTGAGAGCACCTCTTATGTTTTCAGTCTAGCAAAACTTTTGTTCCCTAAGGTGTGCCATTTATTTTTTGTTGCTCTCTTAGCCTCAATTGCTTCACTCAGCTTCTGCAATAAAAGTGACGACATTTTTCCATCGATCTCTTTTCACTCTCTCCGACAGATTCTTCAAATGATACAATTATGATTTAGAGCCATCATAATGAGCAACTTTTAGATCACTTTTCCAATATCTCCATTTAGAATCTACAGAATCTAGAATCCATATTTCCATAGCTGGTACGAAAATAGTCAAACTTAGACTACAACATAGAAATATTAATAATGATGATAAATTTATTTTCAACATGAATGGGATTTCATACAAGTACAAGCTAACTACCTCCACAATCCTTATCACAGTGTTTCTCATATCCTTGGTAATTTGCTTTCAAGTTGTAAACAATGATGCCAACTCACTAGCAATGGTTCCGAGAAACTCCCCAAACCTCCAGTTGGCTGCATTTTCTTCCCTAATTTGACAATGATGCATTTCCCGAAAGAAAGATTCCATACGCCTGATAGACACATAAGGCTGCGCTCCCCTTTTTCTAGTGGCAGCTACTAGACAAGAAATTCTAAATATGGAAAGAAGTATCTAATATTGTCAAACCAGATAATTACTGGGACCATTTCGGTATAGAATGACAAAATATTGTGCACTCTATATGTAGGTAGGTCTTACCTAATGGATTCACATCTTAGACTCTTATTGAGGCTGATTAGTTTCAGTCTCCAAATTAGAACATAGCTCGTCACCATTGCGTAATTTGTCAACCCTCTCTTCTAATTCACAGCTAATTTGCACCGTGCTTGAACCCATAAAAGTTGATCATGCGTCTTGGGTTTCCCATGCCTATAAATCACCCAGACAGAAAGTACTAACAATTCTTAGTAAGAGATCAGCAAACTCGATTAAAATGTTCATCTAGTTGTATATATCATCTTCATTCGGTGCAAGCAAAAGGTTACAAGAGTATCTGATAAGATCGTAAATGTAACAGAAAGTGGCCACAATAAGAAAGGGAAAGCCATGAATAAACAGACTAAAACTCCTCCAAGCGAAACCCATCATGGAATCCTAAAGACAAAGCTCTTAAAAGTTCAAACCCTCACTCAAAACGAATCCTTAGGATGTTAAAAATGCAACTCGAGGCATAATATGAACGATAATTGTAACTCGAATCACGCAAACTGCACGAATTGGGAAGAAGAAAAGGTAGGGTAAAACCCCATAATTCAAGTAGGAAACTGGACTTTATCGGGAAACTAACAGAGGTTAAAACTTGCAAACCAAGAAAAAGAAAAAGGAAAGAAACCAAGGCAGAAAAAAGAAAATGCAGGAATAGATGGAAAGCAAGTCAGAACAAAGGGGTTCACATCACAATCGGCAATCAGCAAATACATTCTAAGGATATCGAGCTGCTTCACAAGTCATGAACCTGCGTCATTCCAATTCCTAGCTATCAAAAAAGCCGAACCCAAAACAAGAAAAGAACAACGAAAAAACCACAATAAATGACAACACCGATGAACAGAGACGAACCAGAGTCAGCAAGTCACTCCCAAGGCACAGGCATTGGTGAAAATGAGACGAACGGAGAGAGAGAGAGAGAGCTTGAACTTGACCTTACAGTGAACGATGTGAGAGATGAAAGAGAAAGTTCAGAGAGAAGCTGAGTGGTCTGTGGTGAAAAATTTTCGGGAGGTTTTTTTTTTCTGAAAGTTAAGAATAATGATGGGGGAGAGATTGATATGGAATATGTGTCATTTCGATATTTAGACAAAACGAATACATGAGAAGTCTTTTATTAGATAAGTAACTAAGGAAACCAAATTAGATATACATAACCAAAATAAATATAAAAAATTAGAAGGAATATCCTAAATATTACTACAAAATACCTAAATATCACTAACATGCTCCTTTAAACTCATATGGACTAAGTTGAAATCAAGTGAGATGGCTATTAGCAAAGATATCCAAAGATATCAAATTGAAAAGTGATTGCATTCTTCCCTTTTGTAGTTGTTCCTTGCTGTTGTTATATGACTTGTCATCCATCGAAACCATATGAAAGCACACTAGGAGTTAGACTGTTGGTTTTAATTTTAGATTATTTATTCCAGCTTGACTTTTAGTTTTAATTTTAGACTTTATTCCAGCTTGCCCTCTTTTCTTGATCTGTTCATCTTTTGCTCATATGACTATAAAAATTCCTAATGCATTGCAGCAATAATATTGTCATTGCCAAGACTTGCATAACATTTGTTGACACTAGACGAACTATATTGAATGGCTTTTCAACAATTGTTGGGACATATGCGTGCATGTGAAATGGCACAGCTACTTAGGCCTTCTAGGGCTGCAGTATTTTTCTATTTTTTGATCTCTCTCATTAAACCAAATTGCAGTCACATTAGCAAATTAATAGAAAATTGTACATGTTTCATCATCTCTAATTTACTTTACAGCTCTAGCTGCTGCATGGCTCTTTTGTTAATCATGGCAAATTATGTGTGCTAGATATACCTGAACCAAGTTGTGGATTATTGTGCAGTTACTAGCAAATCCAAGTCACAGAGCTAAGGGAATAACAAGATATCAATGCAGGTGCTAAAAACATAGACAACCTTAAGGAGGCAATTCTAGAACACATCCTATGTTTTCTTCCTATGACAACTACTATTAAAACACGCATATCATCGGAAAAGTGGTAAATATCTCTGGATATCTTTACCTTAGGTTCAAATATATATCAAATATCAGTTATAGGGAAACACAAAAATTTAAGGGAAAACGTGAGAGTACCTTTGCTACTGTTGTTCTAGCAATACTTTTGTTCCCTAAGGTGTGTTGTATCTTTTGTCTGTTAGCCTTATTTGTGTCACTCAGCTTGTGCAATAACTTATATAAATAAATAACAAGGCTACCACAAATAGTCATTAACTGGTGATGAAAGTCTATTTAATGTCAACAGGTCATATTGAAACAATGCTAGAACGAGATTCAAAAATTGACGAGATTTTTCCATTGATAACTTCTCGCTCTCTCCGACAGAATCTTCAAATGATGCAAGAACGATTGAGAGCTATCATAGTGAGTAGCTTTTAGATCACTTTTCTAGCATCATCTCCACTTAGAATTTAAGGAATGTAGAATCCATTTATCCACAGCTGGTATGAAAATAATCAAGCTTAAACTACAACAAAGAAATATTAAAGATGATGTTAAATTACCACCCACTTGGGTGGCGCTGCTGGTTTGCGCTCTCTTCCTCTCGCAAAAGGTCGAGAGTTCGAATCCCAACTTCGTCATAGAGTGACTTAACTAGTTTCACGTGTGTGGTGGCTAGTATGTGTGACCCTCAGGGTTTACTCCCCCGGCTGTCGGCGGGGCACGAGGTTCCCTGGGTCATCAAAAAAAAAATGACGTTAAATTTATTTACAACATGAATATGGAATTTCACACTACCTCTACAATCCGAGTCATAGCATTTTCCATATCGTTGGTAATTTGCTTCCGAGTTGTGAACAAGGGTTGATTCTTGGCTCCTGACATTGTCCCCCAACAACATTCCCCGTCGCTTCTCATCGCGGACTAGCCTCGAGAGTTGCTGCGGCAACTTCCCTGTTTGGCCCTACTCTTTGGCCGAAGACATCGGCTGATTTTGTTCCCGATTGACGCTCCATCGCCGGTCCATATCCTCGCTGGTGACATGTTTGTAGCTGTCTCAGGACTACTTGGTCATTGGCTGCCACCGTAGCACCACCTCGGCAAGGGAAAGTTTGGAGCTTACGGCCGAAGAGTCCATGCCGTGAGATGTCCATCTTGGTTTGTCTCTGCGGTACGCGTTCTCCACAAACTTGTTGTCTTGTGATTGTGAATGGAAGACTCTGGTAGCTGGTGATGATGAACGTTGTTGGTGTTGGTGTTGGTGTTGGAGTGAATGGTGGTTGGTAGCAGTTTTTCCCATGCCGCAGCGGCGGGCGACGGTAGTGGTTGATATCTGGAGATGGTGTCGTGCGGCAGTGGTAAATCTAGGTGAGCGTGGGGAAGCTGAGGTTAATCTAGTGTAATGTTACTTCGGGCCATGGCCAGAGTTTGGTGATTTGGGCTATTAGCTAAATTCGGGTTTAGAGTTTCAGGCTAAAATCAGATTGTGTTGGGTTTGGATAAATTTGGGCTTGTTTCTTTAATGGGCTTTGTTCAATTGAGAAGGCATATTAGGACCTGTTACCCAGATCTATGAGACCAGACCGTAGCCCATATTTGGATTGGGCCCAAAATGCCAGCCCGAGTTTCTATTTTCAGAATTAAAAATTAATAAAAGTATTTTTTAAAAATTCCAAAATTAGAAAATGGCTTAGGAAAATGCGTTATGATTAGATTTTCTGATTTTAGCTTCAGATTTAGCTTAGTTTCATCCCATTAGAGTCCATAGAAAAAAAATAATCTATTTCTTGCTTTTAATTTAGTGCAAATCATGCCTACTTGGTTGATTGATTGTTGACTTGTGTCCCCAATTACATGCTTAATTGTTCTTGCTCATAGATGTCTTGACTGCCTTTTAACTATGTGTATGCATGTTCTTCCGTAGTTAGTTTAGGCAAGAAAATAGAATCTAATTAGGAGTTAATGATATTAGCCTATCGCTTTGCGAACGCAAGTGGGAGTTGTTAATTGTTATCTTTGATTAGTCAATCACCAGTCGGATTAGGAGGTGAATGAATGAGGCTTGTCCTGGATAGATTTTAGTCTTAAGCTTATTGGGGTTCATGTGCCAAGGCTTAGAAATGAAGCCCTGTATATTATTTATCCAACTTGTATTGGACTATTTCTTTCACATGTACCTGGATGTCTTAAATACTCAATTATTTCATTATTGCACCACATTTCAATAACTTGTTTGTTAATTTCATTTTTAGGTAGTATTAGGTCTAGTTTAGAACTAAATAATGAACCCTACAAGAATATATATATATATATATATATATATATATGATCACTTGGTGGCTTCGATACTTTTATAATCATAATTCATAATTAAAATTGCTTGACCACTTGGATAACAACTTTCCAAGCTAATGGTATTGAAAAGACATTAATAGAAATATTAGTGTAATCAGGTCCTCGAGCTAGAATCCCTAGTTGCATAAAAAAAAGAGATGAACCTCCTGCATCTCATTTGGTTTCTAACTAACTCCAAATGGCTAGTGGCGATTGATGGAAATACTTAGGTTTAAAAGAACTAAAAAGCGAGAATTCAATGTCATGCGAAATATAGGTTTGGGAGAATTTGTGCCTAAATTGATGAGCCATTTGGCCCACATTTTGGGCAATACCTCTAAACTCATTTGGAAAACCTTCGAGGGGGTCGTGATAAGTAGAAAAAAGTATTTAGCGGAAGTAGCGCTATATCGTTAAACCAATTTGCTAATTCTAGTTGATAAGTTCTAATTACTCTAACATGTGGCTAAATTTGGCAATGCAGGTTAAAATATATAGAAAATAGAACAGAAAAGAGATATTTGTTGAAATAAGGTTAGGAATGCAAAATAGTGTTTCATAGCTTATTTACAACTAATATGGACCTTGGGTATTTGAATACAAGGCGGTCATCAAAATATTGGGTACCATTGTTATTTTGTAGCTAATTGTGTATATTAATCTATGATAGGAAATTCTAATACTTTTCACTAATCATTAGTAATCTCACTCTTTATGTGTTCACGCGACATGTTCATGGTTAAATTCTTCAATCAATCAAGGTCAAAGGCCTATCCTGCTCATGCATGAGAGAGCTACTAAAGCTAAAGTTAAAATGGAGAGCTCAGAGGCAAGAACATCATCAAGAAACAAATATCAAGTATTCTAGAGCTTCTAAAAGCCTAACACTCGTTGTGAATTCAACAATTTTCTCTATTATAGCTCGACTGATGTTAATATATGTGTCTTTCAAGACATTGAAGAGTTCACTCTTGATTGAAGAGTCAATGCAACTCCAGAGAGCAATCGACAACTCTAAGATGTGTTTTGGAGACTTTTATGGATAAGATTTTTTAAAGTTGTGAGTGGTAATTATAGTTCATTAGTAATTTGTTTAATGTTGTTCAACTTGAGGTTGATAATGTGCCTGGATTTGTGTTGTGAAAGTTGTGTAAAGAGGTCCTTTGCGGCAAACAGGGTGATGATATCCCACAAGTCTAGTAGGTTCTTGTAGGTTAATGGACTTTTTAAGTGGACATGTTAAATATATATGAGCAAAATTTCATAGGTTCTTCTTATAAATGGGTTAATGCATGTTTATCGGAGCCTTCTCTTGGGGTATCATGTAGAGTTTTCTAGAATTGGGGTGTTCCAAAGGTTTCACTATTTACCTCTTTTATTCGATAACACTTGGAGATGGAATCACATTGCGCACTATTTGTAAAATTTTGCAGGCTAATCTTTTTTTTCCCCAAAATTGAAAGTGCATTCATTCAAGGTCTTAGTATCGAGGAACAAGACGAACATGATTCAAAACATAACAAATTCCAAATTCCACATGAGGGTTGGGGAGGCTTAGACCCTTTTTGATGGGCTTTCACATAATTAGTTACTTGTTTGGCTTCAAGGAGCGTAGAGTGATTTAGGCTCCATTCGTTTTGCAGAAAATGCATTGATTAGGAAAAACATTTTGCATAAAGTGAAAAAAGTCTTCTAAAATTAGGGAAATTATTTTCCACACTCATTCTCTCTTATCTCACACCTCCTATTAGTCCCCACTTCTTTATTTTAAAAAAATTGATTTTTTAAAATATTTTTTAATAAAATCGAATTTTTTTTCTATCTTTATTTTTGCTTTTCTTCTTCTTTGGCCAATCGCTAGCCATGCAACAATCGGTGACCAGCCACAAGCAAGTCGGCGAGTTTCGACGAGGTTCGAAGCTATCGATTTGGAGCGTCATTAGAGGTTGCAAGACTCAAGCCTTGCTAGATCGGCGACACCCGAGCATCACTAGGAGGTGGTGAGGCCCGCGCCTCATAGATTGGCCAAGCCTTGAACTCACTGATCCATGTCCTAGTCCGTCGCCAAGCAACTGGCAATTGCTGAGGCATGTGGCGACAAAGGAGGAAGGAGCAAAAAGAAGAAGGAAGGAGGAGGAAGCCACGGAGGGAGGAAGGAATAGGAAGAACAAGAAGGAGAGAAAAGAAAAACAGAAAAAGGAAAATAAAAAATAAAAATTCGATTTTTTAAAATAAAAAAATTAAAAATGCAAATTTTTAAGAGTTAAAATTAATTTTTTTGATAATTTTTTTTTTCCAAAAAATCAATTCAGATACGAACGGTGGAAAATATGAACATTATGGACATTTATTGCCTAAAGCATACATAAACAAGTGAAAGAAAGGGAAAGGGTATGTGCTTTTTCAAGTGATTTTCGGTTTTGATTTGAGTAAGAATTTTGACTTTTACATGAATTGTCTATATGTGTCAAAACGATTTATTTTATTCTATAAAAAGACAAAAATATTATGCAAATTTAAATCTTTTAGAATGTTTCATAAATTTGAAGAAATAAAATGATATATTTTTATTTATCTTGATGGAAGAATCAATAGGCATTTTGAGAAGACTATTGAATATTAGCCAAATTATAAAGAATGGAGCAATTTAATGATCTCTTGTTACACATTTTATTATTTTCAAAATCACGATTTAAAACAAGAAATGTCAACATCCATTTTTCTTCAATGGAGCATCTCAAGAGGTTTTCGACATTAACACAAGGAAGTTCCACAATAAAACGAAAGAGAAGAGTCGAAGACAAACGATTTATGAAAGAAAAAGGAAACATAAAAATGAGAAAAAAATTTTATTTATCAATTTTGCATTTTCGAGTGGAAAATCGGAACGTCGAAGAAAGATGCTCATGTGCGTGATTTTTTACTACTTCACATGACACCACGCACAAGAGCCCGCGAGTAGCGTCTTGGCAGTCGCCGAACAAGGAATAATTTGGACCAGACAACGAATAGTCCAAAAAGCCCCTGTCTCCTCCTGCTGCCACAGACAATTTTCAGTCAAGGAGGACCTAGAGCCCAAGGAGGGCATTTATGGGATTTCGGCTCCGTTTGGTTCAGCCTTTGAAATGGGCTTTGGGACTCTAAAGTCCCTTGAGCAAATGCAAATCGCTTTTAGCAAATTTTTTAAAGAGCATTGGGGAAATGCACTTGCATTTCCAAAGCATTTCCAAAGAGGCCTAAAGCCTTTGAGCCAATGGACCTCCAGAGCAGCATTCCCATTCTAGCATTCTCGGAATGCTGAGGGGGAGTTAATGAATTTTTCTTATTTCCCATCTTACCCTCATTTAATAATTGGAATTCCCGTTTTACCCCTTTTAAAATCAGCACCGTCGTATTAATTGGGTCCTGCTCTCGCAAAGCTTCTTCGTTTGACTTCACTCTTCCTCATACATGTGCTCAGAGAAGATTGCATTTCTCCCATTTTTCGTCTCTTCTTCCATCGTCAACTTCGTCATTCGTTGTATCTTTCCATTGGAACAGAACTCCTTGTCTTCGCCACATGTCAGAGGTAAGAATCTCTCTCTCGAAAGGATGTTGAAGAGATTTTTCTTCTTTTCTTGGCAACGGTGTTATTATTTTTGTTTGGGTTATGCTCTGTGGTAGCTTGTTTCCTTGATTTCATCAAATCTATATAATTTTTTGATTCGTCATGCCGGCATCAAGTTGATTTTACTTTTCTTGTTTGTAATGGAATGAAGTGTGTAATTTTTGTCGTTTGAGGCTTTTGTTCTGTGGTAGCTTGTCCGTTTGTGCTGGATTTGAGTTATTCTTGTTTGGGCTTTGTTATGTGGAAACTTGTCCTTTTTTTTTTTTTGGTAACCCAGGGAACCCCCGCACGGCCGGTAGCCGGGAAGTAAACCCTGGGGGCGACACGTGCTACCACCAAGCACGTGCCACCAGGGTAAGTCCACAAATGACTCCGCTGAGATTTGAACCCCTCCCTTTCGGTAGGGGGGAAAGCCCAAAGCTAGCGGAGCCACCACATGGGGTGGTTGGAAACTTGTCCTTTGATATCTTCATATTAATATAATTTCGCTTGTGGTGCCCACCAAAATGTTTGGTTTAAGTTCCAATAGAAAGGTGTTTTTAGCCCCTGCCCTTCTCTTCGATCCCCCATTTTCCTTTGACAATACTTACTGTTCTTCTTCGCAGCTATGTTCAATTCAATCTTCTGTTTGTTTTCTTGGTCTCATTGCATTCTGAACTGAAGTTCCTAAGAAAAAGTCTTCTTTTTTGCCTAGTTATCTGCTTCTAACGCTTGTGTTCATTTGCATCTTCTTTAATTTTCTAATTTTCCTTTACTGGATATGATCAAAATGCAAATTTGGTTGTGCCCACTTGGTTGATTTTTGTTTTAGCACTTGTGACATGAAAGTATGCGTTTTGGAGGACTGCGGAAAAACTTCCTGATATTAATTAGCTATTGCTTCCTTAGGAATTCGGCTTACCAATTACTGTTTGAGCGTATGTTGCCAATACTATCTTGTAACTAATGAGATCAAGTTGTACAAATGAAAAGCCCTTTATTACTATGTAGTGCTAGTCTATAAATTTCCTCTTTGGATCAGTTAATGTGCCGGTTTTTTTTCAAAAAAGATGCAGATTTTTTGTCACAAGAATGCCTTGCTTTGACCATATTGATCTCCCTCCTGTCTCTTGGATCCAACAAAAGATTGTAGTGTCCTTCGGGATTTTTGTAGACATCCATGAAATTGAGAGGGTTTGATTTGGGACACCTAGTCGATGATCTCAGAGAGAGAAAAATTGCACTTTCTACCACTTTGAAATTTGTTGGGCTACCATCTGCATTCAGTTTTATTACTACTCAGAGGCATGATGGTTTTCCTTCAGACATTAAGTTGACATGATCTTATTCTTGCCAAATCTAATTCTTGGTAAAAGAAAGAAAATTAATCCCTTAATGTGCATTTGTCTTCCAATTCCAATCAACAATGACTTGGTATTTTTTTTCCCATGTGAATGCTGTAGGAGACAAGCAAGTTCATAAACCACTGCAACAAAATGAAAGCAGCCGTTGCTGCTAACAAGGAAGGCGGTCAGCTAAGCATTGTCAAACCGCCATTCAAATTTATTGCCAATGAAAAGAAATAAGTCATTGTAGGGAGACATGTATGACTTTTTTTCCTTCTGCCATCGCTTTCATCACTTTAGTTGCATTTTGGACATCGTTTGAGCTGAATATCACAGTTTTTGTATGTTCTATGATAGAAGCATTGCAGTGCTATGAGCTCCATTTGAAACTTGTTGTTAACTATGGTGGAACCTTCCTAGTCATTCTTCTTTTCTAAGGAGTTCATTATCAGAGAAGTTTATGAGCAAATCATTGTATTCTAGTTAAATGGATTGGGAAAAATTCAAAGCATTTCCAGATCATGAATAAGCTCTCTAATATTTATAAAAGTAAGATTTAGATCCCGATTATGGATATTCAATTGACCATGATGCATCTCTTGAAATAGTATGTTTACGTGATCAAATAGTTATGAGTTTAAGAAATAATTAAAAAGATTTGTAATATATAAGGATAATGTATATCTTTCCTCAAAACATATGTGATCATGTTTATATAATAAAATTATTCTCTTATAATTGAGAAAGATCCAATCTGATAAGATTTTTTTTATTAATAAATTTGTTAATACGTCTCATTTACATTTCTCTCAACATGAAATTAAAAGCCATAGTGATTATTTTTTTTCAATTTTAAACAAATCAAAATTAAAAAAAAATTCAATTGGCACGTCAAATGACTTTTCAAATGCATGTTTACCAAACAACATTTCTCCCAAAGTTGCATCACAAGGCATTGTTCAATTGCAATTTACCAAACAGTATTTGCATTTCACTAAATCCCTTTAGGCTAAAGGCATTTGTATTTACCTAAATATATTTCCCCAAAGCCAAACCAAATGGGACCGATATCGGCCGCCTGCTTTTAGCCTTTTATTTAATAAATCCATAAATAAATTTATGTACTATTTATCAATATATTAAAAGGTCCTGAAAATCCTCATTTTCTCTATTTCATATTAGTATATTCCAAAATATAGAAGGAAATCTGCTCATGCATGACGCCCAACACTACGGAGCGTGCCAATGATGCCGGCAGTGGGGCCCACGTCATCCCAATTACACGGCTGGAGGGCCATGCATTGTGCATACAGCTGGAAGCCACTCTCAGATCGCTTAGAAGACTTCGAAAGTCTTCGAGCTCTTTTCCTCACTCGACCCGACAACACTTCTTTGAGGGCTAGGGTTTTTCCGTGTGCAGGCCAGAGCAGGACACAACCTTCCTCGCAAACCCAGCGATCAACGTCCCCTGGTCGTCCCTAGCGACTCCGGCAACCGACCCCTACGACGAATTGGCCAGCCAGTACCAGGAGCCATCGGTGTTCATCTTCACGAAGCCCTTTCCCGGGAGCGACCACGGACACGGTACGATTCTTTTCTGACTTATTCTGGATTTGCCCTGAAGAGTTCGGTTTGATGAAATCCTTGCTCAGAATGAGTGCGTTGTCCACAATCGAGGCCGGATCTGGTCGTCGGGACTGAAATACCCATTTTGTATTTTGTTGTGTTCCTTCCCGTGTAATTGGACCAAAAGTCTCCCCGATCAGCTTCTTAACAAGAATTGACAAGTGGATTTATGAAAAGATTACGGTCCTCTAAATACTTGCCTTTTGTTCTATTGTTATACCGTAACTGAATTTACATATCGGTAATCTCACTCATGGTACATTCATGTGATATGTTCATGGTTGAAACCTTCAGTCAGCCAAGGGCGAACGCCTCTCTTGTTCACACACGAGGGAGAGAACAAGTGAAGCTAAAGTTGAAATGAGGAGCTCAGGGGCAGAAACATCGTCGGGAAGCGAGTATCAAGTGTTCCTGAACTTCAGAGGAGACCCTCGTTGGAAATTTACCGACCACCTCTACCATGGCTTGGAAGATGCCGGCATCCGTGTCTTTCGAGACGAAGATGGGCTCGATGTTGGTGAAAGAATCGATGAGGCACTCCCGAGAGCGATTGACAACTCTAGGATCTACATCCCCATCTTCTCGCCAAACTACGCTTCGAGCTCCTGGTGTCTCCATGAGCTCACGCAGATTGTGAAGAATGCCTCTGAGTCCAACGAGCATAGAGAGATCCTACCTATTTTCCTCGACGTGAAACCTGACGATGTTAAGCTGAAAAATCCATTGTATCGCGATGCCATACTTAACTTGGAGCGTGAGAAGAAGTTGAGCACTGAGCAAGTAGATTCTTGGAGAGAGGCTTTGAAGAAGGTTGATGCAATAAAGGGTTGGGAAGCCAAGAATTACAATGGGTGAGCTAGCTGCATTCTAACATCCTTATTTTTCCCTAATTTCTTTTTCCTGGTTGCAAAGACTAAGTAAATAATTAATAGAAAGAAGGAACATATTAGATGCGAGTAGAAGGAGAGAATTCAAAAACATAAATATCATGCTAGAGCTACTAAAATTGTTAGTGTTCTCAATTTTATTAGAGGCGCTATCGTGTGTCTTTTTTTTAACGAAGAAATAATGAATAGAAACGAATGCTTATTTTTTTTCCTTTATTTGACGGTCTATGTGAATTTTTGTTTCCTTTTTCTCCTCTATCATTTAGTAAGCAACTCATAGTAAGATTCTAATGCTTCTAGAACTATGACTCAAAAACATAGATATATCACCACAATTGAGGTGGGACTTCCACTAGTAATACTAAATGGTATGTGTGTAAAAGAAAAAAAATGTGAAATTGCTGGAGAATAGGCATTTTATATAATGGGTGACAAATTGGAATAATTGAGTACCATGCATGTTCCTGTCTAATAATTTGATCTTTTAATTAATACATCAGACATTTCTCCTCCTGAACATATAATGTCCCAATTCTAAGGTTGTCCCATGAATATAACTGATAAAATGCTAATTCGTGATGCATAAATAGTGGTACATTTAACATAATTCGAAGATTACTACTCACATATTGGGATCAAGTCAATTTTCGGGTGTCATGACACAACACGGCACATAACACCTAGCAATGTGCATGAAAAGCGTGTTTGAAAGTGATGTAGATTCATATTTTGGATGGTTACATAGAATTAGCTAGAGAAATCAAATCTGAAATCCTTCAAGGCCGATTCCATCTTTCTCGTCAAAATGTTTGTTTTATGCATGCTTGGTGTTATTTTGGAACTTTGCAAGATCAAGTAGACGTAAGGTCTGCTCAACAAATCAAATGACAAATGTTAGGTTATCAAAACCTAGGAAAAAAAAAAGAAAAAAAAGAAAAAAATGAGATTCCGTCGAATTCTGATGGAATTGTATCACGAATGACATTTAATTACCAGATTTTATTTTTTATTTTTGCAATTTTCCCCTATTGAAATGGTTTTCCTTTGTGACAGCGAAGCCAAACTAATCAAGTTGGTCGTTGAGAAGGTTGTGAAGAAGTTGAAGATGAAGCAAAAATCCGTGACTGAACATTTAATTGGAATCGATGATCAAGTGGTAGCAGTAAAAGATTTGTTAGATGTAGGCTCTGAAGGTGTGCAGCTCATTCAAATTCATGGCATGGGGGGTATCGGTAAAACGACTCTCGCCAAGGTCGTGTTCAATCAACTTTCTACTCACTTTGGAAAGTATTGCTACTTTCTTGAAGATGTTCGAGAAAAGTCGTCAAGAATTGGCTTGGTTGAATTGCAAAAGAACTTACTATCTAATATAGGAAGTGACACGGGAACAAGAAACATCGATGCAACTGACTATGGAATGACGAGGATCGAAGACACGCTTAGCATGAAGAAGGTGTTCATTGTACTGGATGATGTTGATAAAAGCGAACAAGTGGAGAAATTAGTTGGAAAAGGTGCTTTGTGTTCAGGGACTAGAGTAGTGATTACTACTAGAAACAAGGATGTTTTGGAAATCAATGGACCTGACTACCCAATATTACTTTATGAAATGAAGGTGATGAGTAGTGATCATGCGCTTGAGCTCTTCAGCAGACATGCATTTAATAAGGTCTCCCCTCCAACTAGTCACAATGATATTTCAAAGGAAATTGTACGTGCTACCGGAAGACTTCCCTTGACTATTGAAGTAATTGGTTCATTGCTGAAGAATAAAACACAGGAACAATGGAAAGAAAACTTGGAGAAGTTACGCAAAGCACCTCCAAAGAGTGTTTTCGAAAAGTTGAAAATTAGCTATGATGCATTGACTCCCGAGCAACAAGAAATTTTTCTAGATATTGCATGCTTTTTCATTGGTAAGGAAAAGACAAACGCAATTCACATGTGGACAGATTGTGAACTTTTCCCAATTACTGAAATTACAGTCCTCCAAGACATGTCCTTGATAAAGATTGGAGGACACAATGAGTTTTTGATGCACGATCAGCTTAGGGATCTCGGAAGGAAAATTGTTCGTAACGAAAATCCGATGAATCCTGAAGAGTGCAGTAGATTATGGATTAAGGAGGAAGTCCTCAATGCAATAAAGATAGAGGAGGTAGAACACTTAATGAGAAAACTAATAGATTCTTTTTTTTCTTCTTGGTTTCAATAATTTTCCTCAATGAAATAGAATGCTGAATACTACTTGTTTCTTGCTCTCATTTGCAGATGAAGAATGTTGAAGCAATGGAACTGGATTTGTGTTTTCCTCAAAGACAATCTATCAAAAGTGAAGATATTGGAAGGTTTAAAAAGTTGAGGTTCCTTAGACTTAGGGGAGGAACCTTTGTTGGCGATCTAATGGATTGTTTTCCCAAATTAAGATGGATTTATTGGGATGCTGATCTTCTAAAGTGTGAGCTAACCAATATGCGCTTAAAGAATGTAGTTGTCCTTGAATTTTCATCCATTGACGGTATAGACGATATGAAGTTATGGAACTTAGTAAAGGTGCGTCGTATGCTTATTTCTATTCTTTGTCCTTGAAAGCAACGTTTGAACTTTTCCTCCATTTGATGATGCATTCACTTTTTACAGGAGGCAAGAAAATTGAAAGTTCTTAGTCTTGAGCGTTGTCCGGGCATAACCAGAATACCAGACTTATCAGGATGCTCAACTTTAGAGAAGCTGAGCTTTTGTTATTGTGGTTGTTTAAGGAGGATTGATGGCTCTATTGGGAAGTTAAAGTGTCTGAAATACTTGAGCATTCGTCATTGTTGGGAACTTGAAGGTTTGCCTAAAGAAATCGAAGACCTACAGAATCTGGAGCTTTTTAATTTAGAGGAATGTGGTGGAGTAAAGGAACTACCAGAATCTATATATAAGTGTAAATCATTAAGGGAGTTGCGGCTTTCACGTTCATGTCCAGTGGAGTTACCGGGTGCTATCGAAAAGCTTGAGAATCTAGAAGTGCTTTGTGTCGAAAACAATTTGAAAGGTCAACTTCCTTATGAAATTCGTTTGCTTCCGCAGCTAAAAAGACTGGTGTTGAAATGGTGTGATGAAATCCGAGAGTTGCCGACACTCCCAACTAGTTTAACCCATTTGGAAATGCTATATACGCCATTGCGGGTTCTCCCAGACCTCTCAAACTTGACTAATTTGGTTGAGCTGAACATAACGGTCGACTCTAAAATTGATGAACGAGATGGAAGAATGCATACCGGTGACTCAAGGTGGATCGGGAACTTAAAGAATTTGTCAAAATTAATCCTCTTTGGCTCTCAAATGCAAGAGATTAAATTGGATGGGCTTCAACTTCCAAATTTAAAGGTGCTTTCTCTTCACAAATGTGAATGGCTCGTGAAATTCATGCTATCCAGCATGAGGAATCTCAAAGAGGTCTCCATGGATGAATGCCCAAAACTAGATGAGATCCGCATTGCTGGGGTTTTGGAATCGTTGGAGGAATTGACAATCAATTTGTGCGACTCCTTCGGAAGGTTAGTGTACGACGACATACAATGGGAATCTTCTTATGAATCTTCACTAATCCTTGCATCAGGAGTCTTTAATAAGTTGCGGAAGCTGTGGCTACAGAGATGCAATGAGATACTCAGTATTCAATTTGTTGATACGTTGGAAGAGTTGTCAGTTATAAACTGTCATAGTTTGCGAAGTCTTGATTTGTCAAACTTAAAGAGCCTCAAGTCCTTGGATATAAGTGAAAACCATGAGCTTCAGACAGTCAAGGGCCATGACCAGGTGGTGGAGTTTTTGAGCGAGTCAAGACTTCTTTGCTACCAATCGTTGGAAAGTTTGGTTGATGTATTGACCACCCAATTGCCAGATGATTGCCACTTACGTATCCATGGTTGCTCGAAATTACGTGGGGTTGATGATCTATTTGTTCACTCCGTTAGGGAGAGTTCCGGCATGGTGAGTCAGAACCATCCATAACAACTTTAGGTAGATTGCTAAAAGTTATGGAAATCCAAAACAATAATCATACAAATGTGAATTAAACTTTGACTTACTTACTTTAAAAGCCAGTCGACGCACTTGTTGTTTTCTCTTTTTCGTTTTCTTTTCCTTATTTTTTGGTATATGAGAAAGTTTCATAATTACAGTAAGAGAAGTTCAATTTTTATCACAAATGTTTGGAAAAACTCCATATTGTTGGAGATATATATAGAATAACTTAGAGCCTATTATTTAAAATGTTTTATTGTTTTGCATGAAACAAATGGTTTTATTTAGCTTTTTTTCTACGTAATATACTTCAACCTTTTTTTGTCTATTTTCTTATTTAATATCAATTATTATGACAATGACTTTCATGATTTATGATATTTACGACAAAAATAGAACATTAAAGGAAAACTTACAAAAGCTGTAATCAAATCATAAAATTTGTCAATTTAATACAATTAAGTCTCTTTTTTAATTTTATTCAATTTAATTAATGAAAAATACTGACTTTGCATTTTTTATTCATTTCTCTTCCCAAAGTGACATAGAGCTTTAAAAAAAAAAAAAAGTTGGTGTGCAAAAGCGTCTACTATTAAGGATTGCCCCAAATTCCCAAAGCCCTAGTTGAGTTTTCTTCTCAAGTTCTCCTCACCTCTTCGCCGGTCTTTCCCATCCATTGTGTGTACTTCTTGTTCTTCGTCCGACTGTCCCCCTTCTTCTTCATTGTCAAGTCCCCAAATTTCTTCTTCGTTCGAGCGCGACGACGTCGAGTCCTCGCACAACTACTCAATGAGGCCAACGACGAACGTCGAGCCCGACGGCATGAACAAAGGTGTTAAAATCCTTTTTTCTTGCATTTTGCTTTCGTCTCGATGGAGATATGTGAACTCATTTTGACGTATTTTCTCTTGTGGACTGAATCGGTCTGAAGTATGGGAATGATGTCAATGAGTATATGTACAGACACAGGAAGTTCTTGCGATCGTCCAAAACTAGTCTTAGCAAAATAAGAGATGGGATCGTCCAAAAAAAGAAAAAAAAATACGCGGATTGTTTGCACGATTTTGTTTGGGTTAATTGAGGCGGGAGCAACTATATTTAATGCTCAATTTCCTGGTTCTCTGCTTTGGAAACATGCTATAATTATTTGGGGATTTGGCTTGATTATCATGCGTACCACCCCTCCGAAATTTTCTGAAAATTCAATTTCAAATTATTATGAATACATCTTATGGCGTGTGGAGTCAAATTAAAGGCGTCATCTTTACTTAAAAGTGCTATTTGTTCACTTAGAATCTCTAGAATATCCAATTACTGTACAATTTCTTTAGTATTGTCTTTTGGATATATTCAATTTAGAGCTTGAATTAGCCTATATAATTTATTGGACTATCTAAAGGTGCTACTTAGTTTTGGAGTGCCAATTTTTCAAGTACAATCTGGTCTGAGGTGCTGAAGCTTTTACTGGTACAGGACCATTTGTGCTTTGGGTTAAAAAAACATGTTTTCAGTGTTACAATCATCCGCATTAGATGGCGATTTAGGGAAGAAGATATTCATTTTTCTTGTTTGATGTTGGGAAATTTGTTGCTTGGAGTCCATCAGGCAATGAATCAAAAACCTGGATAAAATGTGTTTGTTTATGAGTCTTAAAACTGGTCTAGTCATTTCTTTGTCAAATTGAATTTGAGTAAGGCCAACATGTGGTAATTAGTTGTACTTCCTCTGGTCAGGCCACGAAAATGGTGAAATACGATGCCATGGGTTTGTTAATGTCTCTGGTTTTTGTAGGAGGAAGAGTGTGGGCCATTTGCATCAACAGACCGAGGGATGGTACGAAGGCTCGGACCAAGAAAGGTGGTGGAACTGCCGGCTTTATTGAAGGTAACTTCCTGTCGGTAGACTAGCCTTATGCCTGAAGTTTGAACACTTGGTTTGGTTGCATTCAGAGGGGACTGTACTGAAGTTTAAATACTTGGTTTATTAGTATTTGTCCTGACGGCAAAGATGGTGGAATATACTTGGTTTTAATAATTTTCCTCAATAAAATAGAATGCTGAATACTACTTGTTTCTTGCTTTCATTTGCAGATGAAGAACGTTGAAGCAATGAAGTTGGATTTGTTTCCTGCAAAAGAATCTATCAAAAGTGAAGATATTGAAAGGTTTAACAAGTTGAGGTTCCTTAGACTTAGTGGAGGAACCTTTGTTGGCGATCTAGTGGATTGTTTTCCCAAATTAAGATGGATTTATTGGGATGCTGATCTTCTAAAGTGTGAGCTAACCAATATGCGCTTAAAGAATGTAGTTGTCCTTGAATTTTCATCCATTGACGTTATAGACGATATGAAGTTATGGAACTCAGTAAAGGTGCGTCGTATGCTTATTTCTATTCTTTGTCCTTGAAAGCAACATTTGAACTTTTCCTCCATTTGATGATGCATTCACTTTTTACAGGAGGCAAGAAAATTGAAAGTTCTTAGTCTTGATCGTTGTCCGGGCATAACCAGAATACCAGACTTATCAGGATGCTCAACTTTAGAGAAGCTGAGTTTTTCGTATTGTGGTAGTTTAAGGATGATTGATGGCTCTATTGGGAAGTTAAAGTTTCTGAGATACTTGAGCATTTGTCATTGTTGGGAACTTGAAGGTTTGCCTAAAGAACTCGAAGACCTACAGAATCTGGAGCTTTTTGATTTAGAGGAATGTGGTGGAGTAAAGGAACTACCAGAATCTATATTTAAGTTTAAATTATTAAGGGAGTTGCGGCTTTCACGTTCAGGTCCAGTGGAGTTACCGGGTGCTATCGGAAAGCTTGAGAATCTAGAAGTGCTTTGTGTCGAAGACAATTTGAAAGGTCAACTTCCTTATGAAATTCGTTTGCTTCCGCAGCTAAAAAGACTGGTGTTGACACGGTGTTATGAAATCCAAGAGTTGCCGACACTCCCAACTAGTTTAACCCATCTGGAAATGCAATATACGCCATTGCGGGTTCTCCCAGACCTCTCAAACTTGACTAATTTGGTTGAGCTGAACCTAACGGTCGTCTCTAAAATTGATGAACGAGATGGAAGAATGCATACCGGTGACTCAAGGTGGATCGGGAACTTAAAGAATTTGTCAAAATTAATCCTCTTTGGCTCTCAAATGCAAGAGATTAAATTGGATGGGCTTCAACTTCCAAATTTAAAGGTGCTTTCTCTTCACAAATGTGAATGGCTCGTGAAATTCATGCTATCCAGCATGAGGAATCTCAAAGAGGTCTCCATGGATGAATGCCCAAAACTAGATGAGATCCGCATTGCTGGGGTTTTGGAATCGTTGGAGGAATTGACAATCAATTTGTGCGACTCCTTCGGAAGGTTAGTGTACGACGACATACAATGGGAATCTTCTTATGAATCTTCACTAATCCTTGCATCAGGAGTCTTCAATAAGTTGCGGAAGCTGTGGCTACAGGGTTGCAATGAGATACTCAGTATTCAATTTGTTGATACGTTGGAAGAGTTGTCAGTTTATCATTGTCATCGTTTGCGAAGTCTTGATTTGTCAAACTTAAAGAGCCTCAAGTCCTTGGATATAAGTGAAAACCATGAGCTTCAGACAGTCAAGGGCCATGACCAGGTGGTGGAGTTTTTGAGCGAGTCAAGACTTCTTTGCTACCAATCGTTGGAAAGTTTGGTTGATGTATTGACCACCCAATTGCCAGATGATTGCCACTTACGTATCCGTGGTTGCTCGAAATTACGTGGGGTTGATGATCTATTTGTTCACTCCGTCAAGGTGAGTCAGAACCATCCATAACAACTTTAGGTAGATTGCTAAAAGTTGTGGAAATCCAAAACAATAATCATACAAATGTGAATTAAACTTTGACTTACTTACTTTAAAAGCCAGTCGACGCACTTGTTGTTTTCTCTTTTTCGTTTTCTTTTCCTTATTTTTTGGTATATGAGAAAGTTTCATAATTACAGTAAGAGAAGTTCAATTTTTATCACAAATGTTTGGAAAAACTCCATATTGTTGGAGATATATATAGAATAACTTAGAGCCTATTATTTAAAATGTTTTATTGTTTTGCATGAAACAAATGGTTTTATTTAGCTTTTTTTCTACGTAATATACTTCAACCTTTTTTTGTCTATTTTCTTATTTAATATCAATTATTATGACAATGACTTTCATGATTTATGATATTTACGACGAAAATAGAACATTAAAGGAAAACTTACAAAAGCTGTAATCAAATCATAAAATTTGTCAATTTAATACAATTGAGTCTCTTTTTTAATTTTATTCAATTTAATTAATGAAAATACTGACTTTGCATTTTTTATTCATTTCTCTTCCAAAGTGACATAGAGCTTTAAAAAAAAAAAAAGTTGGTGTGCAAAAGCGTCTACTTTAAGGATTGCCCCAAATTCCCAAAGCCCTAATTGAGTTTTCTTCTCAAGTTCTCCTCACCTCTTCACCGTCTTTCCCATCCATTGTGTGTACTCTTGTTCTTCGTCCGACTGTCCCCCTTCTTCTTCATTGTCAAGTCCCCAAATTTCTTCTTCGTTCGAGCGCGACGACGTCGAGTCCTCGCACAACTACTCAATGAGGCCAACGACGAACGTCGAGCCCGACGGCATGAACAAAGGTGTTAAAATCCTTTTTCTTGCATTTTGCTTTCGTCCCGATGGAGATATGTGAACTCATTTTGAGGTATTTCTCTTGTGGACTGAATCGGTCTGAAGTATGGGAATGATGTCAATGAGTATATGTACAGACACAGGAAGTTCTTGCGATCGTCCAAAACTAGTCTTAGCAAAATAAGAGATGGGATCGTCCAAAAAAGAAAAAAAATACGCGGATTGTTTGCACGATTTTGTTTGGGTTAATTAGGCGGGAGCAACTATATTTAATGCTCAATTTCCTGGTTCTCTGCTTTGGAAACATGCTATAATATTTGGGGATTTGGCTTGATTATCATGCGTACCACCCTCCGAAATTTTCTGAAAATTCAATTTCAAATTATTATGAATACATCTTATGGCGTGTGGAGTCAAATTCTTTACTTAAAAGTGCTATTTGTTCACTTAGAATTCTAGAATATCCAATTATTGTACAATTTCTTTAGTATTGTCTTTTGGATATATTCAATTTAGAGCTTGAATTAGCCTATATAATTTATTGGACTATCTAAAGGTGCTACTTAGTTTTGGAGTGCCAATTTTTCAAGGACAATCTAGTCTGAGGTGCTGAAGCTTTTACTGGTACAGGACCATTTGTGCTTTGGGTTAAAAAAACATGTTTTCAGTGTTACAATCATCCGCATTAGATGGCGATTTAGGGAAGAAGATATTCCGTTTTCTTGTTTGATGTTGCGAAATTTGTTGCTTGGAGTCCATCAGGCAATGAATCAAAAACCTGGATAAAATTTGTTTGTTTATGAGTCTTAAAACTGGTCTAGTCAGTTCTTTGTCAAATTGAATTTGAGTAAGGCCAACATGTGGTAATTAGTTGTACTTCCTCTGGTCAGGCCACGAAAATGGTGAAATACAATGCCATGGGTTTGTTAATGTCTCCGGTTTTTGCAGGAGAAAGGGTGTCGGCTACTTTTATCAACAGACCGAAAGACGGTAACAAAGGTCGGACCAAGAAAGGTGGTGGAACTCCCGGCTTTATTGAAGGTAACTTCCTGTCGGTAGACTAGCCGTATGCCTGAAGTTTGAACACTTGGTTTGGTTGCATTCAGAGGGGACTGTACTATATTCAATGCTCAATTCCGCAGTTCTCTGCTTCGGAAACATTCTAAAAAATTGGGGATTTAGCTTGATTATCATGCATACTGCCCTTCAAAATTTTCTGAAAAGTCAATTTCAAATTTTTATGAATACATCTTTTGGCCTGTGGAGTCAAAATAAATGTGTCATCTTACTTAAAAGAGCTATTTGTAGACCTAGAATCCCCAGAATATCCAATGATTGTACGATTTCTGTAATATTGTAATTGGAATATTTTCAATTTAGAGCTTGAACTGGCCTGCCTGCATAATTTGATGATCCAAAGTGCTATCTACTTTTGGAGTGTCGATTTGCAAGGACAATCTGGTCTGAGGTGCTGAAGCTTTTACTGGTAAAAGGACCATTCGTGCTATGGGTAAAAAAGGCATGTTTTTAGTGTTACAATCATCAGCATTAGATGGCGACTTAGGGAAGGTGGTTTTGAATTTTTGTTCATTCATGTTGCCAAATTTGTTGCTTGGAGCCCTTCAAGCAATGAAACAAAAACCTGGATAAGATGTGTTTGTTTATGAGTCTTAAAATTGGTCTAGTCAGTTCTTTGTCAAATCATAGCTGAGTAGGGCCAACATGTGGTAATTAGGTGTCCTTCCTCTGTTGAGGCTGTGAAAATGGTGATATACAATGCTTTGGTTTGTTAATGTCGCTGGTTTTTTCAGGCCAAAATGAATGCCTATAAGAGGAAAGATGGAGTTACTCCTTTCACTGTGTCTAAGGTAACTTCCCGTCGGTAGACTAGCTTTATGTCTGAAGTTTGAATACTTGGTTTGGTTGTGTTTACTATTTAGTGGGGACTGTACTGAAGTTTGAATACTTGGTTGATTATTGTTGACTGGAGTTGAATTTTCGTTGGGCTGATGAAAAGAAAACAATAAGACCTCATTTTACTCCTACTGCTCTGACCATTCAGGGTCAAATTTTTAATCACTGTTTATGGGGAATGTTTCCTGCTCGAGGGGGGTTGTCTTTTCATTGTCTTGCTTCTAGGGCACCTCTGATAGAATCCAGATCAGCAGAAGTTGTCCACAAATTACACCCACATAATGTCCAGGGGGGACAATTAAATATGAAATAAGCATGTGGCAATTACATCCGGTGACCAGCAGGCAATTCATGGATATATCTTACCATTAGACTATACATGAGGCCAAAGCTGTTAAATTCACTAGATTTATTGCAACAGAATGAGAACGAATCAGAAGTTCTCCAATAAGATGGGATCGTCGAAAAAAGAAAAGAAAAAAAGACTCGGATTGTTTGCACAATTTCGTTTAGGTTAATTAAGGCGGGAGCAACTATATTTAATGCTCAATTTCGTGATTCTCTGCTTTGGAAACATGCTAAAAAAATGTAGGGATTTGGCTTGATTATCATGTATACTGCCCTTGGAAATTTTCCTGAAAATTCAATTTCAAATTATTATGAATACCTCTTTTGGCCTGCAGAATCGAAATAAATGTGTCGTCTTTAAAGTGCTATTTGTTCACTTAGACTCTCCAGAATATCCAATGAATTTATGATTTCTTTAATATTTTTTTTGGGATATTTTCAACTTAGAGCTTGAACTAGTGTACATACTTTATTTGATGATCCCAAGTGCTATTTATTTTTGGAGTGCCACTTTTACAAGCTGGTCTGAGGTGCTGAGTCTGCTACTTGTAGAGGACCATTTGTGCTATGGGTGAAAAAAGCATGTTTTCAGTGTTACAATCATCAAGCATTAGATGGCAACTTAGGGAAGATGGTTTTTAATTTTTGTTCATTCATGTTGCCAAATTTGTTGCTTGGAGCCCTTTAGGCAATGAAACAAAAACCTGGATAAAATGTGTTTGTTCATGAGTCTTGAAATTGGTCTAGTCAGTTTTTTGTCAAATCGAATTTGAGTAGGGCCAACATGTGGTAAATAGGTGTCCTTCCTCTGGTGAGGCTGCGAAAATGGTGATAGACAATGCCATGGGTTTGCTAATGTCTCCGGTTTTTGCAGGAGGAAGAAAGTGTGCCGGCTGCATTAACAGACCGATTGATGCCTGCAGAGGGCAGCGCACAAGAACAAATGTGCGTACCAGGAAAGATGGAGGAACCCCTGTCTCCAGTTAAGGTAACATCCTGTCAGTAGACTAGCCGTATGCCTGAAGTTTGAACTCTCGGTTTGGTTGCATTCAGTTGGGACCATACTGAAGTTTAAATACTTGGTTTATCAGAGTACGCCAGGGTCTCTGTTTCTTGAAGATCAGAGAAAAGAAGAAGAAGAAGACCATGATACTGGCGAGCGAGCGAGCAGCAGCCCCTGCAACAGGCTGCTCAGCAGCAGCAGCAGCAGCAGCAGCTGATCCTGCAGAACTCGTTGGGGAGCATGAGCTTCAGCAGCAACATGTCGCTGTCGAGGGAGAACGAGGCGATGTCAAGGCCAGCGCTGTCCACTTTCAGGGCCAAGCACGAGGAGATCAAGAGGAAGAAGATTATTCACGAGGTACGCAAAATGAAATCCCCACATGAAACTGGTTTACTTTGGGGCTTTTCTTTTCAATGTTCTGGTAATAGCAAATAAGAGGTGAGGGGTTTTTGTGGTTATACTCATGGAGAGTTTTTTGTTACGTTGTTTTGGGTAATGAACAGAAAAACGGCAGCGAAGATGATGTGGCGAGGATTAAAGCTGCTGAGGAAGAAGAGACAGGTGGTGGTGAAGCAGATGAGGCGCGACATCGCGTTACTTCTTCAGTCTGGTCAGGACGCCACTACTCGTGTCCGGGTATATCTAGTTCTTCCACGACGATTTGCTTTTGGTTATTGCAATGGCAGTTGGTGTGGCTTTTTTTAATTGGACGGAATTCATGTCTGTGTTGAGAGAGATTGGCCTTGAGAAAAAGGGTTGCTCTCTAATTTCCAGTGTTTTTTGTATGTCTAATTTATAATTAGAATGCTTTGAGCATGCTGAACTTGAAATATTCATATTGGTTTTTGGTTACATTCAGTCATTTGTATCATCTGGTGTGAATGAACTTTTGTGATTTGAATCATCATCTTATTTGATTCATGAGATGCTCTATACATATCACGGACTTCTAGAAGTCTTAACATTCAAGTAGAAATTCTTTTATATTTGAATCAATCACTTGAGACTTCGGCATTTCGATCGACAAGGCTGGTAAAAAAATATCATGGATCTACCTAAAAAGCCTAAAGGTGGTTTGCATTTGTGACTTGATACATTGAATTGGACCTACAAAATGGCATAGCATTACGGAAATTGCTTTATGATGTGGATGAGGGCCTGTGTGTGACACATGCCCAAAAGTGACACATGAAACTGACGACCACGAATCTGAGCAAAGTGACTCGACAAAAGCAAAGCAGAATCTCAAGCTGTACATATGTGCCCGTTCAATGATTTCACAAAGAGCTGAAAAAAAATACTAATGTATTCAGCACAAGAACGAGTATTTCCCACAGGTCTGCAAATATGCAAAGATGTGGAAGGGTTATTGAAAATCACGTATGTAAGTGATTTAGTGTAGAAGTACACAAAGTATTTAAACCTCTGATAAACCGTTGGGCTAAGAAAAAGAAAACAATGAGACTTCATTTTACTCCTCTACGCCGATCATTCAGGGTCAAATTTTTAATCACTGTTTATGGTGGAATGTTTCCAGCAGGCAATTCATGGATATATCTTACCATTAGACTATACATGAGGTCAAAGCTGTTAAGTTCACTAGATTTTTCGTTACAGAATGAGAAGGAATCAGAAGTTCTCCAATAAGAACGATGGAAGCTTTTTGTCAAAGCTGTTAAGTTCACTAGATTTTTCGTTACAGAATGAGAAGGAATCAAAAGTTCTCCAATAAGAACGATGGAAGCTTTTTGTCGGATTGCCAAACAGCCAACAACTTTCCGTTCGAATATCTAGTTTTCAGTAGTAAAGCAACTCTAAAGCATGAAGGGGGAACAGGTATTGAAGATGAGAGAAGTGGAATTTTCAGTAATTTAACTTGACACAAATCTAGACTCTCATCTCAATGAACTATGGAAGGCTTTAATACTTACCGCCAACTCACATTAGACACAACCAGCACAATGACACAACTGCATAGAACAACTGACAATTAATGTCATATTTTCTTTCTTCACTTGTGCGAACTTCTTTTAATGTCTATATTTTCCCTTTTGAGCCTTGATTTCAGCTAGAAGTTAGCTCACATCAACCTTGTCGCACTCAATTGGCTTGATTCGTACAATGCTTAATTTCTTTCAAGGAAGACAGCTATCATGTCCCTCACTTAATCCGGTGTCTTCTAATTAAACCACAACTTACCATAACCATAAAACCAATTCCTACATTTTTCGTTGTCTTATCCATGAGAATCAGTGATCGAAGACGACAAGAGCAGTTAAGCGCCAAGTCTACCTCATTCGCTTGATCTAAACATTGGCACCCTTAATCTTCTGGTCGCCATTCTTTGATTTGGCAATTGAAGGTTCTACTAAATGCAACAGAAGCAACATATGAATGCAACAGAAGAAACATATGTCGACTATCAAGGTTATACCATAATTTTATTAGGAGCTTCTTCGCTATAACATGGACAATGCAAAGCAAAAGGAAAAGCATCCGTATATAAAAAAGAAGTGGACTTTGTTTTTGAAAGAAGAATAATCAATTCATAGACACTTCCATGCATAGCCTGATCGCAAAAGCATCGAAGAAATTTGTGACATTTAAGAGCAAAGTATTAGCCACGTTACAACTCAAGTCATGCTAAGGTACTCCTGTTTTGGACTATATAATAATGCTACGAAGAGAATGGTCGTCCCAGAACCTTCACATTTTGCAACACTTTTTGAATTTTGTCTCATTTTCTGCTTTCATGATTGGCCTTTTATCCATTAGTGGGCCACCCTTATGTGTGTGTGAAAGAGAGAGAATCTATTAGAAGAGCTTGCCAAATTCTACATCAGTGACAACCAAAAGACAAGAACATAGGAGTATCACAGACATATACAAGCCTCGCAAAGGAGCTGCAAAGCAAGAAATGTAACTGCCCATGAAAGATAGGTTTTCTTCTCTGTTTCCTAAGTGTAGTCTTATGATATATGAAGCAAATCAAAACTATAGCTAAGAAAGATTGGATAACATGATGATGATAATTGCAATTGGAGATCATAATGCAAACAGAAGGGTACCATGAACACCGAATGCTCGCTGGGGACTGAGTCTTGTTATTCGAGACTAGGAATGCCCGAACAATAGCAGTTGCTTACCAGTAAAATGAACTAAGAAGGAAAGAAGATCTCCTTACACCAAGTCTCCCTCCCTCCCTCTCTCTCTCCCTCTAAAATTCAAGTTGAGAGAAATTAAGAAATTTCAGTTACTTTCGTTGAAAATGCACATTCAAATTTTCATAGGATCTTGACAAAAACCTCACAATGTTAAAGATGCTGCCTCATCCAGCTTTCAGACCCTTCTTTCAACTTCTATTTCACTCATTATTTTCCCTTTAAAATCTTACAAATCAAGAAGAAAAGTTCTTAGATTTCATGAAAATATCACATATGATTGATTGTATAATGCTTTGCCTTAACTAGAGATTAAGTAATCAGAGTAGCAAGATTTGGAAATACAACAAAATCAAAATAAAAAAAAGTTGATGTGCTCAGGAGTTTATGAGGCTCAACTTGTTAAGACTACTAAAAAATAAGCCGTCACCCAACAGCAACGCCTCTTTGAAAATCTTTCTTTTATCATATAGTGATGGCAAACGCTGCAAAGAAAACTTAAATGAATCAAATTGATTCATAATCTTATAAAGATTATAAAAACCCCTGAACCATCCATCTGAACATGTAGCACAAATCACAACAAAATGGCAAATTTTCTTCACGGATGGACTATCGCCTTTTTTGCTTGATTTGAAGAAATTGTTGAGACGTACTGAAGGATGACGGTCAATTTTTCACCAGCATCCTTAATTTATTAGACTCTCTAGATTGCTCAGCAAACAGTACCAATGCAAGAAAGGAATAAATAGACAAGATAGGTTCAGAGAGGGAGAGAGAGATACCCTATGTTTGAGAGAGAATCACTGCAACAAAAACACTATGTTGCTGTGTTGTCTTTTTTTGCATTTTGAAGCAATTTTAGCTGCAGCTCAGACATACAGTCGTAGATCGCTAACATAAGGTTCAGCTGTAGATGAAAGAGGTCCTATCATCGCTATAAAATCTTCGAGCCTCATCATATCTTGAAGATGCGGGAATTATAGTTAGCTCTTCCAATAAGCTTTCTTCAACAATAGGCACCGGTAGCTGTTTTGTTCTTCTTTGCTGGACCTAAGACATTTATGACAAAAACAAATAGTCAGAATGTAGGCTCTACAATGATCACTGTACCTTTTGAGGATAACACTAGCCTCGTCTCTTAGAGCATGGCTCATGACTTCAAGATTGAGAGAGCAAATGATGTTTGGTGATTTCTATTGTGTTATGACGGTACATCATCCTACAAATCAAAGGAGTGCAGGAAAGAGGATTAAGCATGATGGGCACAAAACCAGCACAAGACATTATGTTACTTATCACATAAACATCGCACAATTAACCTTCAATAATTTGGACTGGAAAAATATTTAAAAGAAGCTTAAAACACAGAAAGTAATAAAATTAATGAACAGAGGAGCTCATAACTAATCTGAAAAGGATATTAAAACATAGAGAAGACATTGTGTAATTGCACTAAAAGCTTATTTCTTAAAACAGAATGAGCAAGATGCGATCATACACATTTTCCATCACTTGAAAAAATTGCAGGGATGTGAACAGAGGAGCTCCATTCACTTCATTGGAAAAAACATAGTCGTGAGTCGCCAAAGCATCTAATAAACACTTCAATCAATATTGGATGGCTATAAGCCCAAAGGTAGAGTTCACAAATCACTATCATTGCTGTAATCCAGTAAACTTGAGAAGTTCGATTATGAAGGTGGAAGTCTAACCTTAAAAGCAAGAAGAAGAAGAATTGCAATGCAGGCCAAAAATAGAGTAGTGTACAATAAACATCATACAATATTAGGTAATCTAAAAAACCCATACATCAATATAGACCATTTCAAAGCACTTGACTTGTCCCTTAACCACTCTCGAGTGCCAAAACGAGCAACGTTTCAACTTCACTTCTATATAAAAGATACTACCACACTCCAAGCTCAACAGTGACTATCTGGAAACCTCAAAAGAAAGAGCAACACCTGGCAGTGACTAACAAGGGCAATCGCTTGTATACTTCAAAATGAATAAAAAGGATAAGGCATAATGCAAAAAGTAAACCCAAAACATGATTTACTCACAGCAAAAAGAGAAAAACACGGTTACACCATGCTGATTTTTTTACCACTTTGAATCTCCATCAAAGCGATCCCGATACCAAACTCATGTTTCATTTCTATCCACCTATATTCCCTTTGAAACCAACTTAGTGTCCAATATCCAGGTCACTCAGTTTTTAATAAATAAAACACCTTTCACTATTTTAACATTTAATGAAATTAGTCACACCTCGTCCAGATCTTATGAGAACACTTCAAGTCCACCGCATGATGACAATTCTGTATAATAGTAGACATCTTTTTGAGCCTGTAACTCTTGTACATCTCCATTTGTCTTTTGCAGTTGCTCTTTTGTTGCTTTCAGTATTTCCTTCAACTTGTGAATCTCTTCATCTTTTCACTCTGACCTTAAGTTCTCGGTTGGAAGACAACTAGACTCCTTCAACTGGTGAATCTCTTCATCTTTCTCTTTCTTTTACCTTATGTTCTCAGTTGGAAGACAACCAGATTTGGAGGCCCCAAATCATTGGAGGATGGACTATGCCCTAGCATCAGATGTGTCCAAGTTTCTCTTTTCCCAACACTAGAGAAACAGTATTTCAAGGGAGTATCACTCTTTCCAAGCTCTGAATATACCTCCATGAGATCATTCACACTTCCCTGTAGTTTAGTCACATAAGAAACTTATTAATCTAACGATGTTACAATTTATTGGTGAGCAATTTTAAGCTGCATTCATAAATACGTACAATTGCGTTTGATTCCTAACTCTGCTTCCTATCATGTGCCAGAACTTGGTAAGTTAGCATAACTGAATGAACCATACCTAGAAGACATTCAATATTTCACAATTTCCTGTGAAATAGGAAAAGATCTCCAGAGATATAAAATCAAAAAAGTAATCACGTTCTTCCTTTCTATAGTTGTTCCTTGCTGATTGTTATGTGACTTGTCATCCACTGAAACCATATGAAAACATGCTAGGAAGTTAAACTTCTGGTTTTAATTTTAGACTATTTATTCTAGCTTGACCTCTTTTCTTTATCCATTCATCTTCTGCTCAGATAACTGTATAAATTCTTAATACATTGTAGCAACAATATTGTCATTGCAAGGCTGCATGACATTTGTTGAGACTAGATGAACTATTGAATAACTTTTCAACAAGTGTAGGGATGTGTGCGCTGGCACAGCTAGTCCTTGGATACTCTAGGGCTACAATACTTTCATGTTTTTCGATCACCCTCAGTAAACCAAACTGCAGTCACGTCAGCAAATTAATAAAAAATTGTACAGGTTTCGTCATCTCAAATTTACTTTGCAGCTCCATCTGCCGCATAGCTCTTTTGTTAATGATGGCAGACTCTGGGTGAAAAATAAACTTGAACCAAGTTGTGGATTATTGTGCTGACTCTAACAAATCCAAATCACAGAGCTAAGGGAACAACAAGATACCAATGCAGGTGCTAAGAACATGTCCTCTGTTTTCTTCCTATGACAACTGCTATTAAAACTTGCTTATTTTCAGAAAAGTGGAAAATATCTTTGCACATCTTTACCTTAGGTCCAGAGATATATCACCTCAGCAGAATCTTTTCTAAATCAAAATTATTGATTACATAATGGAAATATCACTAAGAGGGAAACACAAAAATTTAAGGGGAAACATGAGAATACCTCTTCCGTTTTCATTCTAGCAAAACTTTTGTTCCCTAAGGTGTGTAATATATTTTATTTTGCTCTCTTAGCCTTAATTGCTTCACTCAGCTTCTGCAATAAAAGTAACGAGATTTTTCCATTGATCTCTTCCCACTCTCTCCGACAGATTCTTCACTCAGCTATCATAATGAGCAGCTTTTAGATCACTTTTCCAATATCACCATATAGAATCTATGGAATCTAAAATCCATTTTTCCGTAGCTGGTACGAAAATAGTCAAACTTAGACTACAACAAAGAAATATTAATGATGATGATAAATTTATTCACAACATGAATGGAATTTCATACAAGTACAAGGTAACTAACCCTACAATCCTAATCACAGCGTTTCTCATATCCTTAGTAATTTGCTTTCTAGTTGTAAAAAATGATGCCAACTTGCTAGCAATGGTTCCAAGAAGCTCCCCAAACCTCCAATAGGCTGCATTTTTCTTTCCTAATTTGACAATGATGCATTTCCTGGAGAAAGATTCCAATGCCCAATAGACACATAAGGCTGCGCTCCCTTTTTCTAGTGGCGGCTACTAGACAAGAAATTCTAAATATGGAAAGAAGGATCTAATGATATCAAACCAGATCGATACTGGGACTATTTCGGTATAGAATGATGAAAAATCGTACTCTATATATGTAGCTAGGTCTTACTTGATGCATTCACATCTTAGTCTCTTCTTGAGGCTGATTAGTTTCAGTCTCTGAATTAGATCATAGCTCATCACCATTGTGTAAATTGTCAACCCTCTCTTCTAACTCATGGATTATTTGCACCACGCGTGAACCCACAAAAAGTAGATTATGCATCTTGTGTTTCCCATGGCTATAAATCACCCAGACGGAAAGTACTAACAATTCTTAGTAAGAGATCAGCAACTTGACTAAAATGTTCATCTAATTATACATAACATCTTCATTCAGTGCAGGCAAAGGGTTACAAGAATATCTGATAAGATCGTAAATGTAACAAGAAGTGGCCACAATAAGAAAGGAAAGCCATGAATAAACAAACTAAAACTCCTCCAAGCGAAACCCATCACGGAATCCTAAAGGCAAAGGTTTCTTAAAAGTTCAAACCCTCACTCAAAACGAATCCTTAGGACGTTAAAAATGCGATGAGGTATAATATGAACAATAATTGTAACTCGAAACACGTAAACTGCACGAATTGGGAAGAATAAAGGCAGGGTAAAACCCCATAATTCAAGTAGGAAACTGGACTTTATCGGGAAACTAACAAAGGTTAAAACTTGTATACCAAGAAAAAGAAAAGAAACCAAGGCAGAAAAAAGGATATGTAGGACTCAATGGAAAGCAAGCCAGAACAAATGGGCAATCGGCAAATACATTTTAAGGATATCGAGCTGATTCACAAGTCATGAACCTGCGTCGTCACTCCAATTCCTAGCTATCAAAAAAGCTGAACCCAAAAGAAGAAAAGAACAACGAAAAAACCACAGTAAATGACACCACCGATGAACAGAGACGAACCGGAGTCAACAAGTCACTCACAAGGCACAGGCATTGGTGAAAACGAGACGAACGGAGAGAGAAAGCTTGAACTTGACCTTCCAGTGAACGATGCGAGTGATGAAAGAGAGAGTTCAGAGAGAAGTTGAATGGTCTGTGGTGAAAAAATTTTGGGAGTTTTTTTTTTGAGAGTTAAGAATAATTATGGAGGAGAGATTAATATGGCATATGTGTTCATTTCGAATTATAGACAAAAAGAATACATGAGAAGTCTTTTATTAAATAATTAATTAAGCATAACCAAAATAAATATAAAAAATCAAAGGGGATATCCTAAATATCACTACAAGACGTCCTCTTTTAAACTCATGCAGACTAAGTTGAAATCAAGTCAGATGACCATTAGCAGCTAAGACGCGATGGATGAGGCAGCATTCCATGGCTGCTCGTGGCAAAAATTTTAGATACGGTTGATTTGAGGGCAATGAGTCTTGTAGTCATGTTGACTTTTCGAAACAACACGTGAAACATAAAAAATTGGAGGGAAAATAGTAAGCAACCAATGCATTAACAATAATTAAGCGACACGGTTTATATAGCTTGCATCATAGCATTAACAGTCCTATATGGCTGACTTGGGAAAATAGATACTGAGTGATGCAGCTTATCAATGTGCGGCAATTATCGAAAGAAAAGTCATATCCATGACAAAGACTCGACTAAGCAATGCGGTCGCTATAGTTAGCATCAAAATGTGAACCAATGTGGACTCAATTAAGTGCTTCCTTATATTGGATTTAAAAGGGAAGATTAAGTTTTTTTTGAAATGGAGAGAGGGAGGGTAGAGAAATTAACGGAGGAGGTGATGGAAAATTAACGGAAAGGGAGGGAGTTTTAAAATTTTCTGTAAGGTGGGACTCGTATGGTACGTGTGGTGAGATTTGAGTGGACTGACGTCTTCCTAACTTGACAAGATTGGCCTTTGTGTATATTTTATTGTTCAACTGTTAGTGGTAAAGTCATGGCCCAACTCGCTGCAAGAAGTAGAAGTGTCGTGCCAAGCAACAATACACCCAATTCGCTCCAGCGTGTCAGGGGCCGAGTTCGCACTACCGGGACTTTTTAGGGAAAATTGTGCTAGACAAGTATGTAAAATTTTATGAGATTGCTATTAGCTATTTTAAAAGTTTAAACTATGATAATAAATACATAGTTTATTACTTGAATATTCTAATACTTCCTCTCATGTACAGGCTAAATTATCGTCTAAGACTAATTATGGAAATGTATAATAAGAGAAGCAAATTAGGAGCCTTGAAAAATTTAAATTTAGGATATTCTGCTTTGATATCATATAAATGTTTGTAGAAATGCTATCAATATTTGGAAAGTTGTAAACTGTTAAATGAATGTGCGATCCAATATTCAAATATTTTAACATGTATAGAGGCCAGAACACTTAGCAAAATCAAAAGCATGAGCAAGACGGATAAAGAGGAGTGCCTAAGAACCAAGTGACAATCATCATCAGATTGTGGAAAGATTGGAGCAGAAAAAAAACGTGATGAGATCTGGGGAGCAATTAAGGAGGAAGAAGGAGGCAAGCTCGACCAGTGTCAAAAACCCTATTGAATTTCGCAATGTCTTTCCGGTTTAACTTGCGTGTTAAGTTTGTTCGTCATAATGCGTCTAATGACTTTAATCGTTGCGTTCGTGTCCGTCTTTCTATTCCGGTTCCTAAATTTCCACTTTCCATTCCAACGCAAGTGCTATGATGGTTCGAGCACTTTAATGCACTTTTATTTTTATCTCGCACTTTAATTTCCTTTGTCCTTGCAGTCCAATATTTTGATTATTGTTGGGGGTGTTTGTAACCGGGCTAATATACTAAATACTCCCAACTTTAAATTCAATATCAATTTTATCCAAACTTTTTTTTTTTACCTAAAAAGAATCCTTAACTTAATGCCGCCAACCATCGCAACTGATTTCTTTAGGATTGTTGACATCACAATGAATCCATAATTAGCTCTAATGTGAATAATTATGGAAGAACTAGTGGTTACTTTGTAGTGAAAGTTTAGTATGGACAGAATGGACAGAATTGGACCACAAATTTACTATTTTTTTTATGGAATTAGGACGGAAAGGCCAATCGGTGAAAATTTGCACCTCTCTAGCATGGACACGTGGAAACTTAATTATGGGCTGTAATCATGTTCCTTTGAATTCTCAAACCACTTGGGCCTTCAGATATCAAACCAAATCTTCGAATCAACAGCGAAAGCAATGGAAAAATCCAGATATTATTCCAGATATTATATCATATCCTTGCCCTGAATGCTGTGGAGATTTATCACGGCACGCAATAATGAATCGACGAAGGAAATGAAATCGAAAGTTTGGCCCATCGTTTTCGATCGTGGTGCGGAATATCTTCCTCCATGGTCCACCACACATGCTCTTTTATCGAAATGTCAATCAAGATGGCGACCTTTGGAAGCAACGAGGAAGATGCATGGGGGTTAGTACGAGCGTGGGAATCGGACGCGGTATGCATACGGATTGGAAAAAGACTTGGAAATGGACTTCTAATTTTTAAACATATTTTATAGAATAAAGAAAACTAGAAATATAGGGTCGACCTCAAGTTTTTGCCTTTGGATTCCATGAAAAACTCAAGGTGATTCGGTAAATACCAAACGCTGGACCTAATTGTAATCTAAAGTGAAACAAATATTTCACATTTCACATAATTATTTCTTATATGTCTACCACTTTGCAACAAATATTTAAATGCATCTCCCTAACTGGACTAAATGTTTTAAAATTTATTTTTTGCTTACTTTATTTAAAATTTTAGGTTAATACTATGAAAAGAACTCCAAACTGGTACACGTGTGACAAATTGACTCCAAACTAATTTTTGAACCACTATAAATTTTAAACTGATACATTCATAATATATTTACTCTCCATTAACTTTCATCAAATTTTACTATGAAATTACTGGATGACATTATTGGATGACACATGATCATAGCAAGTATACATGGAAATCTATATTAGTTTTGGGTAAATTCATTTTCGGTATACCAATTTGAATTTTTGGTGGCTGGAAAATTAGTTTAGGGTATACTAGTTTACAGTTTTTGGTGACCCAAAAATTAGTCTAATGTAAATCTATTATATATGTACCGGTTTGGGACTTTTGTATGATCCAAAAATTAATTTGAAATAAAATTATTGTAAATGTACTAGTTTGGATTTTTGGTAACATTCATTTTTAAATTTTTGCACGTGCAAGAAAAGGGCTCTTCTAATAGAATAATACATTTCTAAAATATGTCCTATTTGTCCGTGGCCTAGAGTCTGCCCTTCCTTAGGTCGGGTGCACTTCGATGATTCAACCTTAACTCGTTCTAAGAGTCACTACTTATATTTTCTTAAGCCGATTGGGAGTCTAAATTCTTAGGTATAAGGGATTGTCGACTAATCACTTGGATGGCAATTGACCTACGAAAAGTAATAATTCCAGCTCCGGTTAGACGTGGGGATTAGTAGTCCACCTCGCCTTTTCGCTGCCACATTTCTTGGTTAATTTTATCATACAATTTCATAGGATTTTCTAATTCTAATATACCTATACTTTAACAATTGCATGAATACTCTCTCACATGTTAGTGGTTAGGGTTTTAAATCAATCCAAGTTGCCTAAATAATATTTTTTGTAATAAAAGAGAAAACATATTGACAGGGCATTAGAATAATTTAGTGTAATCAAGTTCTCAAATTTATTTTAATCTCTAGTTTGTTAAAACAAAGTATTTTGACATATTATATTTGGGTTTCTAATCGACTATAATAATTTGATTAGTGGCCACTCTTGAATAAATTGATTTTGCATGTTAAAAAACTTGAATCAAAAGTTGTGAATTAATAAAGGCTTGAGAGAGCTCAAGCTAAATATAATCTTCGTAATCTATTGGCCAACCCTCAGATATTTCATTCAAAGGGGAGGTTGCAACAATTGTCCATTTCAATCCTTTTCAAGTTCTACAACTACTGATGAGTAGGACAAGAGTTGTATCAGTGAGGGACTTTCCAATAGTCAATTTGTAGTATAGTTTTGAGATATTTGTATAGAAAACTTGATTAGTCACTTGAGATCACTTGAGATGTCTATCTTTTTTTTGGTGGAGCTCAGGATGCCAATTCTCATAACCAACTTATTATGTTTTCATAATAAATTAATGTTAGTTAAATATGAAGCTGCGTCTTTTAAATAGACCAAGTCAATATCCTATACCTATGAGGAGTTGGAATGTGACGGTTAAAATAGTCGTAAAACCGAGATAATACCATGCATTAGCACACTTCAAAAATTTCCTCCACTAGTCTCCAGTGAGTAGAAAAATCACTACGATTCTTTTTTGACTATGAAAATCCGTACTGTGCAAGACCTAAAGTACACGACATAATTATGGTGTGGACGAGGAAAAACAAGCCGAAGATGTCCTCCTTGCTCACCGAAATCGAAAGTCCAACAAAACGTTGTTATCACTTTGGCATTGAGAGTCAAAATTAGAGGACCAGCAAAATCTTTCTTAATATTTTATTTTATTTCTTTTGAATTCGATTTCGACACGACATCTATCGTCCAAGACGACAACGCTTCTTCTTTTTTTTAAATATATTTATAAATCTTTGTCTTTATTCACGGAGTGATGACAGCCCGTTCCTTGTGGGGTATTGAAATGGAGTTGAAAATTGGGGGAAAAAATAGATTAATAACAATATATAATCATGTGGTGCGCATGGCTTAGTTACAGCAATTTCACCATCTATGCCATAATTGTCGTTAGCTTGAAAGCCTTTTCAAAATGTTACTGAATGTGTTTTCTTGGGGCCCTCATTCTCGAAAGACAGTGAAAAAAAAATTAGAGGTTTTCAGACACCAAACAAGGAATAAAGCTCTTTATTTAGCTATTGTGTCTAGATCCACTCTACTAGCGGAAACTAACAAAATATCAAGAAATAAGGAATTTGCAAAAAATCAATGTTTTGCTTCCCGGGAAAATTAAAAATATCGCTCAAATTTAAAAGAATATCATAAGATGAATCTACGTACCGATCAAGCGCTGAAATATTATCATATTGTGATTAGTTCAATGCATCGCATTAATTAATTATAGAAAGGATCTATATGTTGTTTTCAGTGGATCTGTCCCTTTTTGGGATTATTTACTTTTTGTTGCCCTTTAAGAACCCGAAAGGCCAAAAATGATTAGTGATGTACGAAATAGGTGGGTACAAGAAACTAAAAATAATTGTAAAATTTATCACTGAAATAATGAGCATCTTCTATTATATAATATATGTATAATTTCTACACAAACGTGCGCTGCCACCTTTAAATAATGTTTGTTATATATAAAATGAGTGTTCTATCAATTTTAAGGTTGCGTTAAACGTCAATCTTTCACATATGCGTAACGTGTAGACTTTATGTGCTAAAACAAAAGGGGACCAGCAGAAACATGAAGTGAAGGAACTGAAACACATAACTCAGTGATGTAAATGCCACTTAATTGAAACAAATGAAGACTATTTGTTTCTCGAAAAATGAATGAATATATTCTTAAAAATAATATGTTGATCACTTAAAATAATTAATAAATGAAAAATATTTTCATTATTAACAACAATTTATGTCTAGATATTATTGTGGATGATGAAAATATTTTTTATTTAATTAATTTTACAAAAGATATAAGCAATTAATTTTAAAAAAATTAATAAAATTTATTCAATTTTTGAGAAACAAAGGGAGCGGAACGCTAAGCTTGCTGTATCGGTGCTACAATTTTGGTTGGATTCATTGAGATTAAGCTGTGTCTAAAGCTGTCTTTCTTTGGTAGGAGAAACCGGGGCACAATGTCCCTACAAATACCGGCTTTGCTTGCTAGCTTGCTTTTCACCTCATGGGTAGTGTTCGATGAATCTTTTCTTCCAAGACAATAATAAGATTCGCCGCAACTTTCAGCACAAAGAAACTGTGAATTTAGACGGGATAATTACAAAAGAAAAAGTGACACCTAATAGATGTCAATTTAATATTAAGTTTTTATAATATGGTCAATTTTAATGATACATATTTTGACAATTAGCCAAATCGCATATTTTGACAATTAGCCAAATCGCTAACTTGGATGTCAACCATCTCACATGATATGATCAGCACTAACATGGATAATTTTAATAAATTTTAAAAAAATTCCAAAATTTTATTAATTTGTCTCTTTTTTTTTATCCAATGTGGCCCGTGACACTAGGTGAGAGAGCCCTCTCCAACAGCTAGAGAGGGCCTTGCCCATGGTTCGTGGGGTCACTAGCCACTGCCTATTAAAATATACTATTAATAAACTTAGAATTTAAAAAAAAAATTATAAAATTATAAAAATTATCCACATTAGGCCATATCATATAAAACGGCCGACATCTATGTCAACAATTTCCGCCTAAAATATATTGGTAAATAGTCTTGGTTTAAGACTAAATTGGTTAAATTAAAATGTTTAAGACAAAATTAGAATTCATACAATATATTTAGGAAATTTTTGGTAATTTTAACTTTCTATCCTTCAAATTAGCGAATAGTGTTACCAACGACTTTGTGTCTGAATTTATCTCTAATAAAAAAAAAAAGTGGCTACCAATTTACTCATTAAATAAAAGGAATATACGTTATTGTTGGGGCCATAAGCTGATAAAAGGGAAAAAGCAGTGCCTAACAAGGGAACCTTCATATTATTTTTTTCAATAATAAGTCATTGGGTATTATTCTTTTTCTTTTTCTTTTTCACTTTAGCACAGCTGCCTAAAGTTAAGACTTCTATGAATATGGCTGCAGCCCCCTATGCGTAACTGCCCTTTTATGGCTAATTGCTCGTTTAAAGTAATTTAGGTACAATATATTATTTTAAAATTTTTTAATTTGTTGATCTTGCTGAGTCCTTGGTATGGTTTACCCTTAGCTTGTAGGCAAGTGAAAACTAATTAAAGCTACGAGTGCTTTGAAATCGTTTTAATTTTCTCAGAACATATAATTATTAATTTTCATTTGTATTCATTCAGATTATAATTTTAAGTTAATTTGTTTTACTTTTTATCTTTTACTACAAGCAAAAAAGCAAATGCTATGAGCGTATAAAGAAAAATGTAGAACCAAAATTTATGATATATTTAAAGATATTGTTTCATTTTATGATTGAAGAGGGATTTCAACTCGCCAACTGTAAAAAAAGGTTCAAATTGAAGCTTGAAAGTGTTAGACGTAGAGGTAAGCATGATTTTAGAGTAGAACCTAGAACTAAAAAATCGGACTAGAAAATCAGACTAGTAGAAAGTTGTCTAATTCTAAGTTATAAGATATGTATGATAAGTTCCAAGTTGCAAAACTTGGGGAAATTATTTTGACTATTAGGTTCTAAGTTCTATGTAGGTGGGACTTAAAAGCTAGAATCTAAAACTCGAAACTTGGAATTTGGAATAATTTTTGTGTTTTTCTTGATCTATGTTTCCGTAATATCCTGCGATATTCCATGGCGTCTGATAATGAATCTATAACTTAGAACTATTAGTATGAACTTCGATTCTATGACTAAAACTTTTACTTTATTAATGTTTCATAATTTGTATATTTCTAAATATAAGTTGTAACCAATGGATTGTAGAAACATATAGTGATTATTAAAGGTGATGATTTACTGCAACGTTTAATTAGTTATACCAATGGAACTTGGGTAAACCCTCGAATATGTGGTAGAGTAGATTTCAATTCTAGGGTATATAGAGCAGGTTTCAAGTTTCAAAAAATGAGGAGTTTGTTCCAATGATATGTAGGTTTCAAGTTCTAAGTGAAACCTATATGGAATTTGGAACCGCTCATCTCTAGTGAGACATTTTAGAAATCATGACTTGGCTCATTTTTTAACTATAATTTTGCCCCTCATTTAGTATTATCGCATTATAATTTACCATGGGTAGTCCATGGAATTTATAAACGAAATTTTGAGGTTGAAATTCCTCACTGAGTTATTTTTATTCAATAATGTGTGTTTAAAGCACATGATACATCATTAAATCAAGTGGGTCTCATGTGAAGCTCAATGTGAACTAGACTACCATGCGATGAAAGCAACCAAGAATATTCCATGCTAAGAATGGCGAATAGGTGTCTTCCCCAAATTTACGACATCTGTCGAATCCTTGTTATCATCTTTTTTAACATAAGACTAGCTAAAAGACATGAGATATTTTTTTGCCTTCTTCTCTTCTCCTTTTCTAGGTTCTTCATTAGACCAAATTACCTGCGTTAATGTGGCACAAAGTGGGTATGATGTGATGACCATCATTTAAATTGCCACCATGGATGGAGCATTGCTAAATGGTTCACGCGTGCCAAATCGAAGTGAATCAGGATCTATGTGCACCATTGGATCAAGTGAGTTCCACTAATTGTTGATTTTGATTTATCTCCACTGGGTTGAATGAATCAATGGCTGCTGATTGCGATCTGTTAGAACCCACCACATTCATCCTTGTACATAAAAACTTGGTGTGCCATCTAATCCATGCAAACTTCAGGAGAAATAGCCCAAAGACAATGCGACAAGTAATTGGACGATCTAATGATAAGAAGTCACCTGTCTTCCAATTAGTTTTCGTCCTAGGCATTTGCTATCTTGTGTCGAAATGCTTCTTGATTTTTTCATACCTCGGGACTACCACAATAATGGACTCATCAATTGGCAAAGCTTCTCCCAATCGGAGCGAGCAGACATGCATCAAGTGGAACATTTCGAAAAGGATATAAGATCCGTATGCACTTGTCCTTCCCACCGGCATCACCTTTCGCGATAATAGAAGTCGCTTTTATCTCCCTCTTGCACGGCATACACAAACACAACAAAATAGACAGTTGGATCGTGTGAATGCACTCGTGTCATTCTCATCTTCTAATTTGTTCTGCTGCTCTCTTTTAGACTCCCTCAGCAAAAGTGGCATTGTAAAGTTGCAATTTGCAGAGAAAACATAAAATAAAAAAATAAAAAGAAGTCGAGAAGAGCAGCTTCCATGCCTCAGCCTCCGGCTAAAAGGCATTTAGTCAGATAAAACCCCAACTTTATGCTGTTTCCAGCTAAAGCCCATTTATATTGGACCTTTCCCGCTTTCACACTGAAGGCCATCTTCTTCCTTCCTTACTTTTAAACTTAATTAATACCACGAAAAATTCCAAATAAGTATGTCTATAATAAATTTATCTTAAATTAATTTTTTTATCATTGAAACCTCAAAATGATATTCCATGACAAATTTTCCTTTTGTTGGTTTTTGTTAAATTTTTTTATCAAATTATTAAGTTAGATGATTTGTGGTAATTGACGGATGTACCGGTTTAGATTTTACATTCCATTTATCACAAATGTATTATTTTATTTTTAGATTTTTGTTATTTTTTCATAAATTCGAATTTTTTGTTATTTTTTAATAAAATCGATTTTTTATTTTTTATTTTTCTTTATTTTTCTGTCTTTCTTTTTGCTGTTTTTTTCTTTTTCGGCCGGTCGTCGGCCACAATGACTGCTAGTGACCGATAACAGGTGAGCCGAGCTCGCTAGATTGGCGACGCCCGAACGTCACAAGATGGAAACTTATTTCCAAATTTACCCATTTTCAAGATAAAAAAACGGTAATCCTCTCTTCCCTTGCTTCGTGAACCCAGTGCCCTCATACTTGCCTCTCTTTGCTCCCTTCAAAACAATCGAATCCCTCCTTTTTAAAGTAAAACAAAGTCAATCGCTTGCCCTAATTGGTCGATCTCCCTCACTCAGCTTTTGCATGGCGTTGTGCTTCTTCTTCCTCCTGGTAGTTCAACTACTTTCCGAATTGAAGCGGCATAACTCGCGATGCCAATCTGCAAGGCTCGAGCCTCATTGCCTTGAGCTCACTTTGCCGGTGAGCTGATCATGCGAGCTCGCCAGAGGTAGGTGAGCCTCAAGCCTTGCTAGTAAGGCGAGCTTGAGGCATGGCCGGCGACCGACCAAGGAATGAGAGAACACAAAATAAAGAAAAAAATAATTTAATAATCTATTTTAAAAAATAATAAATAACGATTTTAAAAAATAAAATAAAGTAAAATAATTGAAAAAGAGTTTATAAAGGAAAATATTTTCCCAAGCGAACATCGGAAAATATTTTCCACTTCAAAATCAAGTTTTACCCAAACACCAGAAAATAATTACGTTTTCCTGGAAAATAACTTCTTAGAAAATATTTTCCAAAAAAGTAACATTTTCCGTAAAACGAACGGAGCCTTATTAACATAATGATGTTACTATTTAATGTCAAGCAGTTTTAAGCTGAATTCATAGATACGTACAATTGCCTTTGATTCCTGACTCTACATCCTATCATGTGCCAGAACTTGGTTAGTCAACGTAATTGACTTTCCTATGAAACAAGAAAGAAGTTCAAAGATATCAAATTGAAAAGCAATCACATTCTTCCTTTTTATAGTTCTTCCTTACTTATTGTTTTATGACTTGTCATCCATCGAAACCATATGAAAAACACAAACTAGAAAGTTAGACTTTTGGTGTTAACTTTAGACTATTTATTCCAGCTTGCCCTCTTTTCTTGATCCGTTCATCTTCTGCTTAGATAACTATATAAATTCCTAATACACTCTAGCAGCAATATTGTCATTGCCAAGACTGTGTAATATTTATTAACACTAGATGAACTAGATTGAATGGCTTTTCAACAATTGTGGGACGAGTGCATGCATGTGAAATGGCATAGCTAGTAATTGGGTATTCTAGGGCTGCAGTACTTTTCCGGTTTTCAATCTCTCCCATTAAACCAAACTGTGGTCACGTTAGCAAACTAATAGAAAACTGTATAGTTTTCACATCTCAAATTTACTTCACAGCTCTAGCTGCTACGTAGCTCTTTCGTTAATGATGGTGGACTATGTGTGCTAGATAAACCTGAACCAAGTTGTGGATTATAGTGCTGTCTCTAGCAAATCCAAATCACGGAGCTAAGGGAATAAAAACATATCAATGTAGGTAATAAAAACAGGTCTTATGTTTTCTTCCAGACATATATCGCCTCAACAGATTCTTTTCTAAAGAGTAATTATTTATTACACAATGGAAATATCACTTATAGGGAAACACAAAAATTTAAGGGGAAATATGAGAATACCTTTTTTGTTTTTATTCTAGCAAAACTTTTGTTTCCTATGGTGGGTCATATCTTTTGTTATGCTCTGTTAGCCTCATTTGCATCCCTCAGCTTCTGTAATTAAAAAAGAAAAGAAAAGAAAAGAAAGGTCACATTGAAACAATGCTAGAATGAGATTCATACCTTCCCTTCCTTTGAACTTGAAAGAGTGACGAGATTTTTCCATTGATCACTCTTCACTCACTCCGACAGATTTTTCAAATGATGCAAGAATGAGTGAGAGCTATCATAGTAAACACCTTTTAGATCACTTTTTCAGTATCTCAATTTAGAATTTAAGGAATGTAGTATCCATTTTTTCCACAGCTGGTACGAAAATAATCAAAGCTTAAACTACTACAAAGAAATATAAAGAATGACATTAAATTTATTTTCAACATGAATGGAATTTCAGACTTCCTCTACAATCCTAATCATAGCGTTTTTCATATCCTTGGTAATTTGCTTCCAAGTCGATACTTGGCTCCTGACATCGTCCCCCAACAATGTTCACCTTTGCTCCTCATCGAGGACTGGCATCGAGAGCTGCGGTGGCGAATCCCCTGTTCGGCCCTACTCGTTGGCCGAAGACGCCGGTGGAGTTTGTCCTTGATTGATGCTCCATCGCCAGTCCGTATCCTCATTGGTGATGTGTAGTCTGTAGTTGTCTCAGGACCACCCCGTCATTGGTCATCACCATAGCACTACCTCGGCAAGGACATGTTTGGAGCTTACGGCTAGAGAGTCCAACCGTAAGACGTCCATCTTGGTTTGTCTCTGCAGTATTTGTTCTCCATAAACTTGTTGTTTTATGATTGTGAATGTGAAACACTAGTAGCTGGTGATGATGAACGGTGTTGGCGTTGGAGTGAAAGGTGGTCGGCAGTGGTTTTTCCCATGATGCGGCAGCAGCAGACGGTGGTGGTTGATGTCTGGAGATGGTGTCGTACCGCGATGGTATCCTTAAGTGATGGTGTCGATCAGCAGCTTCGGCCGTCGGCTGAAGTTTAGTGATTTGGGCTATTAGCTAAATTTGGGTTTAGAGTTTCGATCTAAAATCAGATTGTGTTGGGTTTGGGTATATTTGGGCTTGTCACTTCAGTAGATTTGGTTCAATTGAGAAGGGGTATAAGAGTCAATTTGGACCCGTTACCCAGATCCATGAGACCAGCCGTACCCCATATTCGGACTAGGCCCAAGTGCCTAGCCCAAGTCCCTATTTTCGGAATTAAAAAATAAATAAAATGTATATTTTAAAAAAATTCCAAAATTAGAAAAATTAGAAAATGGCTTAGGAAATTGCGTTATGATTAGATTGTTTGATTTTAGCTTCAGATTTAGCTTAGTTTCATCCCATTAGAATCTATAGAAAAAAAAATCTATTTCTTGCTTTTAGTTTAGTGCAAATCATGCCTACTTGTTGATCGATTGTCGACTTGTGTCCCCAATTACATGCTTAATTGTCCTTGCTTATAGATGTCTTGACTGCCTTTTAATTATGTGTACGCATGTTCTTCCATATTAAGTTTAGGTGGGAAATTAGAATCTAATTAGATATTAATGATGTTAGCTTATCGCTTGCAAGCGCAAGTGGAAGTTGATAATCATTATCTTTGATTTGTTGATCCCCAATTGGATTGGGAGGTGAATGAATTAGGCTTATCCTGGATAGAATTTAGTCTTAAGCTTATGCGGATGTGCCAAGGCTTAGAAATGAAGCCCTATATATTATTTACTTGACTTGTATTGGATTTTTTCTTTCACATTTACCTGGATGTCTTAAATACTCAGTTGTTTCATTACTGCACTGCATTTCAATAACTTGTTTGTTAATTTCATTTTTTGGTAGTATTAGGTCTAGTTTAGAACCAAATAATGAACCCTATAAGAATATATGCATGATCACTTAATGGCTTTGATACCTTTAGAATCATAATTCATAATCAAAATTGCTTGACCCCTTGGATAACAACTTCCCAAGCTAATGGTATTGAAAGGACATTAATGAAAATGTTAGCGTAATCAAGTCCTTGTGCTAGAATCCCTGGTTGCATAAAACGTGAGATGAACCTTTAGCATATGGTTTGTTTCTAGCCAACTCCAAATGGTTAGTGACAGTTCATGGAAATACTTAGGTTTAAAAGAACTAAAAAATGATAATTCAATATCATGCCATATATAGGTTTTGGAGAGCTCATGTCTAAATTGATGGGCCATTTGGCCCGTATTTTGGGCAATACCTCTAAACTCGTCCCAAAAACCTTCAGGGGGTCTCGATGAGTAGAAATAAGTATTTCATAGAGGTAGTGCTATATCGTTAAACCAATTTACTAATTCTAGTTGATAAGTTCTAAATTTGGCAATGTAGGTTAGAATATATAGAAAATAGAAAAAGGAAAAGAAAAGAGATATTTGTTGGAATAAGGTTAGGAATGCAAAATAGTGTTTCATAGCTTATTTACAAATGATATAGACCTTGGGTATTTGAATACAATGCGGTCATCAAAATAGTGGGTACCATTGTCATTTTGTAACTAATTTTTGTATATTAGTTCGTGATAGGAAATTCTAATACTTTTCACTAATCATTAGTAATCTCACTCTCTACATGTTCATGTGACATGTTCGTGGTTAAATTCTTTGATCGATCAAAGGGCAAAGGCCTATCCTGTTCATGCATGAGAGAGCTACTAAAGCTAAAGTTAAAATGGAGAGTTCAGAGGCAAGAACATCATTAAAAAATGAGTATCAAGTATTCCCAAGCTTTGAAAACTTGACACTCATTGTGAATTCACCAATTTCTCTATTTTAGCTTGACTGATGCTAACATCTATGTCTTTCAAGACAATGAAGAGTTCACTCTTGATTGAAGAGTCAATGCAACATTCTCGAGAGCGATTGACAATTCTACGATGTGTTTTGTAGACTTTTGTGGATAAGATTTTTTAAAGTTGTGAGTGGTAATTATAGTACATTAGTAATTTGTTTAATGTTGTTCAATTTGAGATTGATAATGTGCCTGGATTTGTGTTGTGAAAGTTGTGTAAAGAGGTCCTTTATGGCAAACAGGGTGATTTATCCCACCAGTTTAGTAGGTTTCTTGCATGTTAATGGACATTTTAGTGGACCTGTTAAATATATCTGAGCAAAATTTCATAGATTCTTCTTATAAATGGGTTAATGCATGTTTGTCGGCCTTCTCTTGAGGTATCACGTAGAGTTTTCTAGAATTGGGGCGTCACAAAGGTTTCATTCGATAACATTTGGAGATGGAATCGCATATACTATTTGTAAAATTTTGCGGGCCAATCTTTTCTTCTTCTTTTTTTTCTTTTGAAATTGAAATTCCATTCATTTTATGTCTTAGTACTGAGGAACAAGGAGAACATGATTCAAAACATAACAAATTCCAAATTCCACACGAAGGTTGGGGAGGCTTAGACCCTTTTTGATGGGCTTTCACAATTCAATTTGTTACTTGTTTGGCTTCAAGGAGCGGAGGGTGATTTAGGATCTATTTGTTTCATGGAAAATAACTTTTAGAAAAATATTTTCTGGATTTTTCAACGTTCATTTTACGAAAAATGTATTGATTGGAGGAAACATTTTCCATGAACAGAAAATTTTCTTCTAAAATTGAAGAAAAATATTTTCCACACTTACCCTCTCTTACTCACATCCCTTATTAGTCCCCACTTCTTTCTTTTTTTAAAAAAAAATTCATTTTTATGTATTTTTAATAAAATAGAGTATTTTATTATTTTATATTTTTCTTTTTTTAAGTATCTTTCCTTTTGCTCTTCTTCTTTTTTAGTCGGTTGCCAACCATGCAATGATCGATGACCAACCATAGGCGAGCCAGCGAGCTTTGGTAAGGCTCAAGGCTAGTGAGCTCAAAGCGTCGTTAAAGGCTGCAAGGCTTGGGCCTCACTAAGAGGTGGCAAGGCCTTCGCCTCACTGATCGATCGAGCCTCGAGCTTGCCAATCCTTGTCTTCTTTTTAAAAATAAATGAACATTGTTGAGGCACGTGGCGGCAAAGGAGGAAGGAGTGAAAGGAAGAAGGAAGAAGGAGAAAGCCATGGAGGAAGGAGAAGGAAGAAGAAGGAAGGAAAAGAAAATTTAAAAAATATATTTTTTAAAATAAAAGATTATTTAAATTTAAAATTTTAAAAAAATAAAATTAATTTTTTTGATAATTTTTCCAAAAAAATTTAATCAAATATGAACGGTGGAAAATATGAACATTATGAAAATTTATTGCATAAACCATACATAAACAAGTGAAAGAAAGGGAAAGGGCATATGCTTTTTCAAGTGATTTTCATTTTTGATTTTAGTAAGGGTTTTGACTTTTACTTGAATTGTCTATCTATATCAAAACGATTTATTTCATTCTATAAAAAGAAAAACATTAGGTAAATTTAAATCATCTAAAATGTTTCATAAATTTGAAGAAATAAAATGATATGATTTTATTTATCTTGATGCAAGAGACAATAAGTATTTTGAGAAGACTTTTGATCAAATCATAGAAAATGATGCAATTCAGTGATCTCTCATTATATAATTTATTATTTTCGAAATCACGATTTAAAACAAGAAATTTTAACATCCATTTTTCCTCTATAGAGCATCTCAAGAGGTTTTCGACATTAACACGAGGAAGTTCCAGAAAAAACCGAAAGAGAAGAGTCGAAAACAAATGATTTACCAAAGGAAAAGGAAACATAAAAATGAGAAAAAAATATTTTATTTATCAATTGTGCATTTCCAAAAAAGATTCTCAAGCGCGTGATTTTTAACGACTTCATGTAACCCCACGCGCAAGAGCCCGCGAGAATGCATCTCGGCAGTCGTCGCCGACCGAGGAATAATTTGGACCAAACAGCGAATGGTCCAAAAAGCCCCTGCCTCCTCCCACGGCCATCGACAATTTTCAATTGAGTAGGACCTGGAGCCCAAGGAGGGCGTTTCCGGGATTTCCACACCCAGGCTGCCCCCCTCCCGATGGGACGCGAGCCGCCTGCTCCGCGCCCCACACCGTTACGGTGGTCCCCCGGCAGTGAATGCCCCGCGATGGAGATGGAGACATCTAGGCCCTCCGTCCCCTCCCGTCATGAGACCCAACGGCAACGGCTGGCGGATCGCCCTTAAAGGAGAAAGACAACATTAGAGATTTTAGATTTAGAGGGGTGGGTTGGGGAGGAGGAGGATGGGGGAATGAACATCTATGGGCGGCTGATTAGCTTGTGTCAGTCCCGAGGAAGGGACCACGGCGGATGGACGTGATTGGGCACGGCGGTCGCTCTGCTTTGCACGCCTCCTCCCTCCCTTGTTTTGACGCTTTTTTATCTTTTTGATGGCCCAAGGCCAGCTAGGGGTTTGGATATTTTTTCTCGAGGGGACCGTATGCTGTTGTTTCGTACTTTAAGACCCAAGTCTCGCGACGGGGTCATATACGGTGGTGGAGCGTGGCGTTACCTGGGGATAGAGGAGGAGGGTGGTGGTGGCGGCGGCTGTGGCTGAGGGAGAGATCATGTGGGGCAGCCTTTGTAAGGAAGGAGGAAGCAAGGAAGCGGAGAGGAGTTTGGCAGGGCGTCCATTCCAGATTTTCAAACATGATTGGAATCCTATGTTATTGCTATTGGATGATATATCGCCTGTCCCCTTTTAGCCTTTTATTTAATAAATCCATATATAGACTTTTGTACTATATATTAATATATTAAAAATTTCCACTCTCTCCCTTTTATATCATTACATTTTAAAATATAGAAGAAAATCTGCTCACGCATGAGTTCCTACACTACGGGGCATGCCAATGATGCCGGCAGTGGGGCCCGCGTCCTTGCGATTACCTGGATGCAGGGCCCATGCACCGTACATACAGCCGGAAGCCCCGCTCAGATCGTTTGGAAGTTAATTTTTCATTGGGCCTCCATGGTCATCCTTCATGGGCGTGAGGGCCATTAGGCTTCGCCTCGGTCGTGAGTCCACATGACTTCTAATTCCACGGCCTGCCAACCCTTGCCTAAAATTTAGGATTCACCGATAAATAGGGAAATAAATGAAGTGACACCAGATAAAGTTGTCTCTAAATCCTTGAAAGTTTGATTTCCGTAATCAGATTAAAATTCGTGGTAAGAATCAATCAAATGAGACTTTAGTACAATCTAAACTCCAAGTCTCCTTCACAGAGTCAATGACCACCATGGCCTCTCCACATGCCTTATCATTAGCATCGGATAGTGGGTATTACATTGACAAGTTGATTACAAACCTAACCTAGTCATCATTAAAATGAGCTAAATCTCACAACGCTCCAAGTCTCCTCCATCAAGTAACGACTACCTTGGCCTCTCCACACGCCTCATCCTCAGCATCAGCATCGCACCACAATAGGGCCAGCAAGAGCAGCGCCAACCCTGTCGCGAGGATGAAACTGACCACCATTGACCCCTAAGCTGCCCTTGGCAGACGAAATTTGCCGGCGAACACTTTCTCGGCGGTGATCCCGACGGCCACGCAGAGGCCGTGCACAAGGAAGATGGAAGTGCCCACCTCTACTCGGCTCCTTACACCCAATGTAGCAGAAAATCTGCTTATGCATGAGGCCTAGACTAGGAAGCATGCGAATGATGCCGGCAGCGGGGCCCACCCCCTCCCAATCGCCCGGCTGGAAATGGACCTGGTATGAGACAAGGAAGAGAAGAATGCATTAAATATTGAAATTTTGTTTATGTTAGGTTGTGAGACTCAAGAATCAAAAGTGAATATTTTAAATAAATGGGGGACGGTGGGCGATCGGAACTCCTTTTAATGGGGCCAACATGCCTTTGCGTAGCTCGAAGCCACGCTCAGATCGCTTGGAAGACTTCTAAGTCTTCAAGCTCACGTTTCCTCACTCGACATACAGCTTGGGGGCTAGGGGTGTATGAGGAGCCAACGATATTCATCTTCACGAAGCCCTTTCCCGGCTGCGATCTCGAACATGGTACATTTCTCTTCAACTTATTCTGGAAAAGTTCAGAACGAGTGCATTGTCCACAATCGAGGCTGGATCTGGTTGTCGGATTGAAATACACATTTATTGCGTTCCTTCCTGTGTAATTGGACCAAGAGTCCTAGATCAGCTTCTTAACAAGAGTAGACAGACAGTGGATTTCTGAAAAAGATCACGGGCCAATCTCAAACCGTTCCAAAATTTAAGTTTTTTAGAAGAATCAGTGATTTAGTATTTAATTTCACAATACTAATTATTGTACATGTTTATTTGCATATGTTTGAATTGACTTTTATTTTTTACTTTTTGAGTTTTTGGTGTTCTTAAGTCTTGCGGAGCGAATTTGTTGATTGTTGGTCTTTTCCAGTTTCCTAGATTCACATATAATGTTTGACAATCTTTACAAAAAATATTAATAGTGTTTCTAATATTGGCAAAATTGAAAAGGACACATTCTCTACTTACAAAATGCATATACCGCATCCATCATATAATCTCTCAACCTTTTGTTTTTCTCAAAAAGTCTTAATAGAATTTCATGAGTGGAGAAAAGTATATGACAAAAGCAATGTTGCAGTGTTCTATAAGCGTTTCAAAGCGCTGACTTACAAATGATATGGATCGTTGAGGTTTTGAATATAATACGATCATCTAAATGCTTGCTTTTTGTTTTATTGTTATTTAGTAACTGAATTTATATATCGATGATCTCACTAATGATATTCACGCGATATGTTCATGGTTGAAACCTTCAATTAGCCAAGGGCAAAGGCCCCTCTTGTTCAGATAAGAGAGAGAGCTACTAAAGCTAAAGTTAAAAAGGAGAGCTCAAAGGCAGGAACATCATGAGGAAGTGAGTATCAAGTGTTCTTGAGTTTCAGAGGACCCGACACTCGTATCGGATTTACTGACTACCTCTACCATAGCTTGACCGATGTCGGCATTTGTGTCTTTCGAGATGATGAAGAGCTCCGTGTTGGTGAAAGAATCCATGGGGCGCTCCAGAGAGCGATCGACAACTCTAGGATCTACATCCCCATCTTCTCGCAAAACTACGCTTCAAGTCAATGGTGTCTACGCGAGCTCACGCAGATTGTGGAGAATACCTCTAAGTTGAATGAGGATAAAGAGATCCTACCTATTTTCTTCGACGTGAAACCTGAGGATGCTAGGTTGAAAACCCCGTTGTATCGCAATGACCTTCTTAATTTAAAGGGCAAGAAGAAGTTGAGTACTAAACAAGTAGATTCCTGGACAAAGGCTTTGAAGAAGGTTGGTGCAATAAAGGGATGGGAAGTCAAGAAATATAATGGGTGAGCTTGCTGCATTCTAAGATCCTTATTTTTCCCTAAAAAAAATTTCCCGTTTGCAAAAACTAAGTAAATAATTCATAGAGAAAGGTGATATATTACATGCGGGTAGGAGGAGAGAAGTCAAAAACATAAAAATCATGCTAGCGCTACTAAAATTGTTGTTCTTGATTTCACTAGAGGCACTATCGTATGTCTATTTTTAATGAAGAAATAAAAAATAGAAACAAATGCTCTCTTTTTTCCTTTCTTTGATGGTCTACATAAATTTTATTTCCCTTTTCACCTCTATCATTTAGTAAGCAACTCTTAGTAAAATTCTAATGCTTCTAGAACTTCTTCTCAAAATGTAAAAACATAGATACATCACAACAATTAAGGTGAGACTTCCACTAATAATATTAAATGGTATGTGTGTAATAAAAAATGTGAAATTGCTGGAAAAAAGGTGTTATATATAATGGGTGGCAAAGTGGAATAATTGAGTAACGTGCATGTTCCCATCTAATAATTTGATCTTTTAGTTAATACATAGACATTTCTCCTCCTAAACTTACAATGTCCCACTTCTAGGGTTGTCCCATGAATATAACTAATAAAATGCTAATTCATGATGGATTAACAGTTATACATTAATCTTGCTTGTGCAAGATTAATGTAATTTGAAAATTGCTAATCACATGTTGGGATAAAGTCAAATTTCGGGTGCCATGACACAGTGCGAGACGTGGCACCTAGCAATGTGTATGAAAAGTGCATTTGAAAGTGATGTAGATTGATATCTTTTTATGGTTACATAGAATTAACTAACAAAATCATATCCAAAATCCTTCGGGGTCAATTCCATCTTTCTCGTCAAAATGTTTGTGTTTTGCATGCTTGGCGTTATTTTGGAACTTTACAGGATCAAGTACACGTAAGGTTTGCCCAACAAATTAAATGACAAAAGTCAAGTTATCAAAAATGATAACTAGGAAAACCTTACATTCAATATGAAATTTGAGAAGCCATGTCTTGATTGTTGATGTCCCATTATCGAATTATTGTGCAGTTAAGCAGATGCAATTGAGTAAGATCAACTCCTAGGAAACAAAAACAAAAAACAAAAAAAAGAGATTCCGTCAAAGTCTGATAGAATTGTATCACGAATAAAATTTAATTGCAAGTTTTTTTTTTGTTCCCACAATTTTTCCCTATTGAAATGGTTGTCCTTCATGACAGCCATGGCAAACTAATCAAGTTGGTCGTTGATGAGGTTGTGGTCAAGTTGAAGATAAAGCAAAAGTCTGTGACTGAACATTTAATTGGAATCGATGATCGAGTGGAAGATGTAAGAAATTTGTTAGACGCTGACTCTGGAGACGTGCGGTTCATTCAAATTCATGGCATGGGGGTATCGGTAAAACTACTCTCGCCAAGGTTGTGTTCAATCAACTTTCCATGTACTTTGGAAAGTTTTGCTGCTTCCTTGAAAATGTTCGAGAAAAGTCGTCAAGAACTAAGGACTTTGTTGAATTGCAAAAGAAGTTATTATCTGAAATTGGAAATGCCACAGGAACAGAAAGCATCGATGACGCTAAATATCTAATGAAGAGGATCGAAGAAACACTTCACGATAAGAAGGTCCTCATTGTACTGGATGATGTTGATAAAAGAGAACAAACGGAGAAATTAGTTGGAAAAGGTGCTTTGTGTTCAGGATCTAGAGTATTGATTACTACTAGAAATGAGGATATTTTGCAAAACACTGGACCAAAGTACCAAATATTACCGTATGAAATGAAGGTGATGAGTGGTGATGATGCGCTTCAGCTCTTTAACAGACATGCATTTGAGGACTCTCCTTCAAATGATCACTTAGATATTTCAAAGGAAATTGTATATACTACCGAAAGACTTCCTTTGACTATTGAAGTAATTGGTTCATTGCTGAAAAATAAAACACAAGAATTTTGGAAAGAAAAATTGGACGAGTTACGCAAAGCACCTCCAAAGGATGTTTTCCAAAAGTTGAAAATTAGCTATGATGCATTGACTTTTGAGCAACAACAAATTTTTCTGGATATTGCATGCTTTTTCATTGGTGTGAAAAAGAGAAATGCAATTTACATGTGGAGAGATTGTGAACTTTTCTCACTTACTGGAATTACGGTCCTCAAAAACATGTCCTTGATAAAGATTGGAGCGCACAATCAGTTTTTGATGCATGATCAGCTCAGAGATCTCAGAAGGGCGATTGTTCGTTATGAAAATCTGATGAATCCTGAAGAGCATAGTAGGTTATGGACTAAGGAGGAAGTCCTCGATACAATAAAGACAAAGAAGGTGGAATACTTCAAGAGAGAATTGATAGATTCTCTTTTTTCTTCTTGATTTTAATACTTTTCCTCGATAATGTAGAATGCTGAATACTACTCAGTTTCTTGCTCTCATTTGCAGATGAAGAACGTTCAAGCAATGGAACTAGAATTGTATCATGTAGAAGTATTTATCAAAAGTGAAGAGATTAGAAGGTTTGAAAATCTGAGGTACCTAAGATTTGATGCAGGAACTTTTGTTGGCGATCTAATGGATTGTTTTCCCAAATTAAGATGGATTGATTGGTGTGCTTCTGGTTTAAAGTGTGAGCTGACCAATATGTGCTTAAAGAATGTAGTTGTCCTTGAATTTTCATGCATTGACATATTAGACGATCTGAAATTGTGGAGCCTAATAAAGGTACATCATATGCTTATTTCTATTATTTGTCCTTGAAACTGTTCCTCCATTGGATGATTCATTCAATTTTTACAGGAGGCAAAAAAATTGAAAGTTCTTACTCTTGATCGGTGTCATGACATAACCAAAACACCATATTTATCAAGATGCTCAACTTTGGAGTGCCTGGCTTTTACCGATTGCCATAGTTTAATGAAGATTGATGGCTCCATTGGGAAGTTGAAGGATTTGATAGACTTAAGGTTTTCTTGTTGCCCTCTTGGAGGTTTGCCTGAAGAAACCATAGATCTACAAAAGCTAGAGTGCTTCTCTTTAAAGCAATGTGGTAATGTAAAGGAACTACCGCACTCCATGTTTATGTGGAAATCATTACGAGAGTTGTAGCTTTCAATTGCAGGTCCAATGGAGTTATTGGGTGCTATCGAAAAGCTTGAGAATCTGGAAGTGCTTGACATTAGAGGAAATTTGAAAGGTAAACTTCCCTATGAAATTGGCTCGCTTCTACGGCTACAAAAACTGAATCTAATTGGGCATCATGAAATCCAAGAATTGCTGACACTCCCAATAAGTCTAACCCATCTAGTGGTAGCATCATCTACATCATTGCAGGTTGTTCCGAACCTCTCAAACTTGACTAATCTGGTTGAGTTGCACCTAAGTGACAACTCTCACATGGGCAGATGTGATAGAATTCGTACTGGTGACTTAAGATGGATCGGGAGGTTATCCAAACTAAAACAAATGAGTTTGTGTCTCCTCCATGTCCTTGCACCCACTGAGTTGGCTTCCCTTCCTCAGCTTAACAAACTCTGTTTGTCTAGATTGAATTTGCAATTCTTCACACAAGTTCCCTCTTCTCTATTAGAGCTAATCCTTGATAATTTCAATTCAGCCGCGTTACTCTCCTCCAACTCAAAGAATTTGTCATATTTAGAGCTCTCTTGCTCTCAAATGGAACAGATTCATTTCGATGGGCTTCAGCTTCCAAATTTAACGAAGCTTTACGTTGGTAATTGTGGACCTCTCGAGAGATTCAAGCTGTCCAGCATGAGGAAGCTAAAAGAGGTCCAGGTGAGTGATTGCCCAAAACTAGATGAGATCCAAATCGTTGGGTTGTTGGAATCGTTGGAGATATTAAATATCAGGCATTGCAGTCCTTCAGAAGGTTCATATATGATGACATACGGTGGGAATCTTCTCATGAATCTTCACTAATCCTTGAATCGAGAGTATTTGATAAGTTGCAGTGTCTCTGGCTAGTTACTTGCCATAAGATACTCGGTATTCGAGTCGTTGGTACGTTAGAATCGTTGGAAGACTTGGTACTTTCCAGTAAGCATTTGCAAAGTCTTGGTGGTTTGTCAAATTTAAATAATCTCAAGTCCTTGGCAATATGTTCCAGCCCTGAGCTCCAGATTGTGGAGGGTCTTGACAAGTTAAAGTTTCTGAACAAATTGACACTTATCGGCTGCCGATTGTTGGAAAGTTCGATTGATATATAAACCACCCAATTGCCAAATGATTGCCACTTAGATATCATCCCTTTCCCGGGATTACGTCCACGTCCACATCCACGCATCATTTCAAGCCTTGTAAGAGTCAGAAATACCATACCATCTACAAACATGAATTCAACTTTAAGCAGATTTATAATAATTGTGGAAAATCAAAACAACAATCATACAAACATGAATTAAATTTAGTCTCACTTACTTTTAAAGCCAGTAGATGCATGTGATGTTTTCTCTTCTTTTTTCCCCCTTTTTTTCTGTACAAGAATGCCATACAGGTGCAGTGAGAGAAGTTTAGTTTATATCACAAATATTTGGAAAAACTTCAGTTTGTAGGAGATATATATAGAATAGCTTAGAGCCTATTATTTAAAATATTCTCTGGCTTTATAAGAAACAAATGGTTTTACTTAGCATTTTTTCTACATAATATACTCCCATCTTTTGTCCATTTCTTACTTAATACTAATTATTATGACGATGACTTTTGTGATTTGCAATATTAACAGTGAAAATAGAACATTAAATGTATATATGTATTAGAAGTCCTAAAACCTATAAAAATTGCATTCGAATCATAAAACTTGTTAATTTAGTACAATTGAGATTAAAAGATCCTAAAACCTATAAAAATTGCATTCGAATCATAAAACTTGTTAATTTAGTACAATTGAGATTAAAAGAAAAGGTTTGTGTACAAAAACGTCTGTCCTTTTTAAGGTTTCCCCCAAATTTCCAAGTCCTAATTGAGCTTTCTCCTCAAGTTCTTTTAAGGTTTCCCCCAAATTTCCAAGTCCTAATTGAGCTTTATGAGTCTTAATATTGGTCTAGTCAATTCTTTGTCAAATCGAATTTGAGTAGGGCCAACATGTGGTCATTAGGTGTCCTTTCTTTAGCAAGGCCGCGAAAATAGTGATAAACAATGCCACGGGTTCGTTAATGTCTCTGTTTTTTGCAGGAGGAAGAGTGTGCCGGATGCATTAACAGGCTGATTGATGAATGCTACAGGGGAATTGAGCAAATATATGGCTTGGCGTGCAGAGGTCAGCACACAAGAACGATTGCCCAGTACCAGGAAAGATAGAGGAACTCCTTTCGCTGCATTTAAGGTAACTCGCCATTAGTAGACTAGCCGTATGCCTGAAGTTTGAACACTTGGTTTGGTTGCATTCAGTGGGGACTGTACTGAAGTTTAAATACTTGGTTTATTAGTGTTAAACTGGAGTTGAATTTTCGCTGGGCTGAAGAAAAGAAAACAGTGAGATATCATTTTATTCCCGCTACTCTGAGTCTCTGACCAGTCAGGGTCATATTTTTCATCACTATTTATACTCTGCTAATTGTTTTAGAAAATCTGAATGTCCAGACCAGCAAGCAATTCATGGACATGTCTTACCATTAGACTATACATGACGCCAAAGCTATTAAGTTTCACTAGATTTTTCGTGACAGAATGAGACTGAACTCAAGGTTCTCCAATAAGAATGGTAAGAACAACTAGAGCTTCTTGTCAGATTGCCAAACAGCCAACAACTTTCCATTGGAATATCTAGTTTTCAGTAGTAAAGCAACTCTGAAGCGTGTAGTGTGAACAAGTCATGAAGATGAGGGAAGTAGAATTTTCAGTAGTTTAACCTGACACAAATGTACGATTTCACCAACTCTCGCATTACACACAACCAGCACAACAACACAGCAACTACATAGAATAACTGACAATCGATATATCATATTTTCTTTCTTCACTTGTGCAAGCTCCTCCTCTAAACGTCTATACTTAGACCTTTGAGCCTTGATTTCAGCTAGAAGTTAGCTCACATTGACCTCATCGTGCCTCAATCGGCTTTTTTGCACAATGCTCGATTCCTTTCAAGGGAGTCAACTATCATGTCCCTAGCTCGATTTGGTGTCTTCTGATCAACCCACAACTTACCACAACCAACCAATCCTACATTTTTCCTTGTCTTTGCCAGGAGAAGACGACAAGAGTAGTTAAACACCGAGTCAACCTCATTATAAGTTACACTTGATTTAGATGTTGGCACCCTCAATCTTCGGGCTGCCATTCTTCGATTTGGCAATTGAAGGTTCTATTAAACGCAACAGAAGAAACCTACGTTGACTATCTAGGTTATACCATAGTTCTACTAGGAGCTATGCCTCTTTGAAAATCTTTCTTTTGCCATATAGCGATGGCAAAGGCTGCAAAGAAAACTTAAATAAATCAAGTTGATTCATAATCTTATAAAGAATATAAAAATCCCTGAACATCCATCTGATCACGTAGCAAAAATCACAACAAAATGGCAAATACTTCTCACGGATGGACTTTCGCCTTTAAAGCTCAATCTGAAGAAATTGTCTAGATGTACTGAAGGACGACAATCAATTTTTCACCAGCATCCTTAATTTATTACTCTCTAGATTGCTCAGTATACAGTACAAATGCAAGAAAGGGATAAGTAAACAAGATAGGTTCAGAGAGGGAGAGAGAGATACCCTATGTTCGAGAGAATCACTGCAACAAAAACGCTATGTTTCTGTGTTGTCTTTTTTTGCATTTCGAAGCAATTTTAGCTGTAGATCGCTAACATAAGGTTCAACTACACATGAAAGAGGTCCTATCATTGCTATAAAATCTTTTCTAGCCTCGTCGTATCCTGAAGATGTGGAAATTACAGTGGTTCTTCCAATGAGCTTTCTTCAACAACGGGCACCAGTAGCTATTTTGTTCTTTGCTGGACCTAAGACATTTATGACAAAAACAAATAGTTAGAATGTGAGCTCTACAATGATCACTATACCTTTTGAGGATAAAACTAGCCTCGTCCCTTAGAGCACGGCTCATGACTCGACGATGGAGAACGCAAAATGATGTTTGGAGATCACTATTGTGTGTCATGATGGTACATCATCCTACAAATCAAATGAGTGCAAGAAAGAGGATTAAGCATGATGGGCGCGAAACCAGCACAAGACATCATTTTACTGATCACATAAACATTGCACAATTAACCTTCAATAATTTGGACTGGAGAAGGATTTAAAGGAAGCGTAGCTCACAGAAAGTAATAAAATTAATAAACAGAGGAGCTCACAACTAATATGTAAAGCATATCAAAACGTAGAGAAGATATTGTGTAATTGCACTAAAAGCTTATTTCTTGAAACATAATGAGCAAGATGCGATCACACATTTCTTTCACTCGAAAAAATTGTAGAGATGCGAATAGAGGAATTCCATTCACTTCATTGGAACAAACATAGTTGTGAGTGGCCAAAGCATCCAATAAACATTTCAACCAATACTGGATGGCTGTAAGCCCAAAGGCAAAGTGATGTAACACAGCAAACTTGAGAAGTTCAATTATGAAAGTAGAAGTCTAACCTTAAGAGCAAGAAGAAGAAGAAATGCATTGCAGACCAAAAATAGAGTAGTGTATGGTAATCAGCATACAATATTAGGTAATCTAATAAACCCATACATCAACAGAGACCATCTCAAAGCATTTGACTGTGTCCCTCAACCACTCTCAAGTGCCGAAAAAGGCAACGATTCAACTTCTCTTCTAAATTAAGATACTACCACACTCCAAGCTCTATACAGAGAATGACAAGAGAGCTCAACAGTGACTATCTGGAAACCTCAAAAGAAAATAGCAAAATCCGACAGCGAGTAATAAGGGCAATCGCTTGTATACTTCAAAATAAACAAAAAGGACAAGGCATAATACAAGAAGGAAACCCAAAACATGATTTAGTCACAGCAAAAAGAAAAAAACATTATTACACCATGCTGATTTGTATTCCACTTTGAATCTCCATCAAAGCAATCTCGATACCAAACTCATGTTTCATGTCTATCCACCTATATTCCCTTTAAAACCACCTTAGAGTCAAATATCCAGGTCACTCAGTATTTAATAAATAAAACACCTTTCACTATTTTAACATTTAATGAAATTAGTCACACCTCATGGCTCATGACATACTTACCTCATCCAGATCTCATGAGACCACTTCATGTCCACCGCATGCTGACAATTCTGTATAATGGTAGACATCTTTTTGAGTCTGTAATGCATCACCATTTGTCTTTTGCAGTTGCTCTTTTGTTGCTTTCAGTATTTCCTTCAATTTGTGAATCTCCTCGTCTTTCTCATTCTCTGACCTTAAGTTCTCAGTTGGAAGACGACTAGACTCCTTCAACTGGTGAATCTCCTCATCTTTCTCTTTATTTTACCTTATGTTCTCAGTTGTAAGACAACCAGATTTGGAGGCCCCAAATCATTGGGGCATGGACTATGCCCTAGCATTGGACGCATCCGGGTTTCTCTTTTCCCAACACTAGAGAAACAATATTTTAAGGGGGTATCGCTCTTTCCAAGCTTTGAGTATACCTCCATGAGATCATTCACAATTAAGTCACATAGAAAACTTATTAATCCCCTCACAAGATTCATGCTATCCAACATGAGAAAGCTAAAAGAGGTCACCGTGAGTGAGTACCCAAAACAAGATGAGATCCACATAGCTGGGGTGTTGGAATCGTTGGAGATGTTGGATATTAGACAATGCAAGTATTTCAGAAGGTTCACGTACGAGGACATACATTGGGAATCTTCTCATGAATCTACACTAGTCCTTGCATCGAGAGTCTTCAATAAGTTGTGGTATATTTGGCTATAGTCTTGCCCTTATATACTCAGTATTCAAGTTGTTGGTACGTCAGTGTCGCAACCTAACTTTGGGGCTCATCACTAACGGCCTTTCATTAACTTGGACTCTCCCAAGGTCATTGCACGACATTGAACATTCAAAATTTCAATAGACTAAGGTCATTGCATGACATTGAACATTCAAAATTTCAATAGACTTAGCCTATACAAGTTTAAACAAAAGAGTCGCCACTAATCTTACTATTTACGTGACCAGAGATTCTAGATTCAGGACTTGGTTACACTAACATACGACTAATGCTCTTTCGGTACCTAACTCAATGGTGTATTAATTAAGGCCATGGTAACCTATTTAGGAAATTTAAGGTTTGTCCTAACCATTTCTAGTGCAAGAAAATAATATCTGAGATATTAAAATGCCTAATTAATTATCATCGCAAAAAAAAGCAAACAAGTATCCTAATATTGTCCCTAAATAAATGCAACACAAAACAAAGGACTCTATTGTAAGGCCCTAAAGATTTGTCCAATTTTTGGGGTTTTTGCATTTTTGAGGGTTTTCCAAAATTTTCAATTTTTTTTTAATTTTTGTGGGAAAATTCTAAAAAAGGGCCTCAAGTCCTTTCAGTTTCTCAAATAAGGGCTCGAAGTTGACCTTATCTCAAATAAAGGTCAGTGGCCATAATTTTTTAAAATGAGGGCCTGACCCCACCGATCACTGGCCGGCTAAATTTTTGGACCGATCATGGGCATTTTTGTCATTTGCCATTTTTCTTTTCTTTTTTCTTTCCTTTTTTTTCCCTTCTATTTCATCTTCTTCATCATTGCCGATGGCTAGCTAGACACCAGGGATGCCCACAAAGGGCTGGGCAAGGGTCACCCTTGCCCGATCCGACAAGGGCCACCCTCGCCAACCACGGGCGAGGGACGGGGCTATCCCTCGCCCTGAGGAGGCCGCCTCATGGCCATCCATGAGGTTGGCTCTCACCAACCATGGGCGAGGCCGACCTCGCCGACCCCAAGCAAGGGACGGGCGAGGCCGACCTCGCGGAGGCCGTCCGCAAGGTCGGCCCTCGTTGGCCACAAATGAGGGCGACCTCGCTAGATCTGGTGAGGTCAGGCCTCGTCGGCCACAGGCGAGGCCAACCTCACGGATGGCCACCAAGGGCGGCCTCCCCCAGGGCAAGGGTCGCCTCGCCCATGCGAGGCTGTCCCTCGCTAACCACTGGCGGGCAAGGGTAACCCTTGCCCAGCCCTGTGTGCGCTTCACCGGTGGTCGATCGGCCACCGGTGATGGAGAAGAAGATGATCAGAAAAAAAATAGTAAATGATGAAAATGCCCTTAACCACCGGAAAGTCAGGCTTTTATTTGAAACAAATATAACCACTTTAGGCATTTATTTGAAACAAGATTCACTTTAGGCCCTTATTTGAAACAAAGTCAATTTCAAGCCCTTATTTGAGACAAAGTCAACTTCGAGCCTTTATTCGAGAAATTGAGGTGACTTGAGGCCCTTTTTTGGAATTTTCCCGAAATTTTTTTCGAAATTTTCAAAAATTTATATTTTTTATATTTTCCGAAATTGAATTAAATTAAATTAAATGAGCTTTCGGGATTTTTTTTTGATATTTTTAAGGCTTTTCTGAATTTTTGGAAAAAAAATTTATTAATATTTTTGGACTTTTATAATTTTCCTAATTTTTTGGAATTTTGGAATATTTCGGATTTTTTTTTTAATGTATTTTGAAAATCTTCAATTTTTTTATATTTTCACAATTTTTATGAATTTAAGAAAATTCTATTAATTTTCAAGGATTTTTTTTTCGAATTTTTCTAAGATTTCTATGATTTTTAGAATTTTCTTAATAATTTTTTAATTATATTCGGGTAATGGGTTCAGACCGGGTTAACCCGATCCGCACCGATAGCCAGACCCTTATACCCAGATTCGACCCGGTCGGATTAAAAAGCAATTTTGAACATTTTTTTTATTTTCTTTGCTTTTCCTTTTTTTAATTTTTTTTCTCTCTACTTTTTGTCTTTTTCCGTTTTGTCCTTTTCCCCTGCAAATTCCTCCTTCTTCAACCTCCCGACGTCTTCTTCACGCGTTTCTCCTGCACTTCTCATTTCTCGCAGCCGGAAACATCAACGCCACACCATTTAGCCGTTGACCACCGTCACAACAGCATCACCGACCGTCGCCAGCCTAGCTTCCATCCTTAACCACCGCCGGCCCCTCGACGGCCGAATACTCCGGCAACCAAAAAAAGAAAAAGTGAAAACCTTATCGAACCCGCACACTTCACGGCATCGATTTCAACGAGAAAGACAACAAAAATGCGCTAAGATGCAGAAAGATGCAACTAACCGGGGTTGCCACGAATCATGAGCTTCGTCGGTAAAGGGGTGCTCCGGCGAGGTATTCCTCCTCAGGCGATTCAAAAAGAAAACAAAGGACATAGCACGAAATCGCCATAAAATACTAAGAAAAGCACGAAAGCAAAGGCAGATCCACAATATACGAACAAACACCCATGAAACTGGACTACCGAGCACAGATCCGACGATGAAGGTCTCAGGACTTCATTCGGGCATTTTAACAAGCAGTTGGTGTACATTATCAAAACGAACGATTTCTTACTCGATCGAGACTCGATTCAGACCTAGACTTCTAAACGAGGATACCAGCCGTAAATGGAGGAGGATCGACAAGGCCGGATGCGAACTGGTCGGCCACAAGCTCCGGCCTGTCCCGTGGCCAAAAAAGAAAAACGAACCTAGGTGCCTGGGGTGACCTCCCTGGTTCCGATGAAGTGTTGTAGCAGACGGAGATTGACGACCCGGAGTGCGGCGATGGCCTTCCGCTCTCCCAAGCTCGCTCTTCCTCATTGGTTTGCTGTCTCTCTCGGGTTTTTCTCGGTTGCTCTCCAATGGCTGACGAAAACGATTCAGCTTTTTCCTTCCTTTCTCCCCGATTTTTCTCTCTGGTCTTTCCTACTCGCGCCCCCCTCGCTCTTGGTCTGCAGCCTGAATGGAATCGTTTTTTCCTTAGCCTCCTTGCCAGCTCTTCGCTCTAGAATGCTCTTGGTCAGGCTTCGGTCACAGCTCGTCGCCTCTTTCCCTCACGGACGCTCGCTCGTCTTCTAAGCAGCCGCAGGTTTTTCTTGCAATACATGCTTTCCCACCTTCAGCAGCTTAAGTGACATGTCCACCTGAGTTTGTCCAGCCAAAACAACAGCAACAGCCGGCATCGAATCATCCCGGATGATCTCATCAAGACCCTCATCACCCCACTTACACTCCACTTCAGGCCAGTGCTTCCGTGCTATCTCGAATACACCCGTCGCCGATTCCTGGGTTCGGCTCCATATGGACTTGACAAGAACGAGCTCAGAGATCTCGGCAGCCTCGGGATGTACTGGTCCTGACGAAGATGCCAGCTCCGAGAATGGCGATCTGGGTCCGCTTCTCCATTGGCAGCTCTCTCTCCCGCGAATTAGGATTTGGGTGTGCGCTTTTTGTGGGGAATGTGGATCGATTCACAAGAATTTCCCAGATCATTTATGGCCATTCCATCAAACGAGAGCCCCTAAAAAAAAATGGAAAACCCAGGAAGAAAAACCCTTTCAGATCGAAAAATCTCTCCCCAGAAACCCTGAAAATCCTCCCTGCTCTCTACTCCCCCGGGTTTCTTCTCTCCGTCTCCCCTCTGCAAATAACCAAAAATGGTCCCAGTTCGCACACCCCCTCCTCTCCTCTGACGACAGCTGGACGATTCTCTTTGCTTGCGTCACGGTACCGACGTCATCGTGGGGTTGGCATTGGGACAAACAGCGTCGTCGAGGTCTCCTCGGCTGCCTGCGTGTTCTTCGTGCGTATGTGAACATCTGCGAGGGAGTGAGGACTATGGTAGAACGGCCGGGCCGGGCTTCTCTTCTTCTTAGCTGTATATGGGCCAAGGGACTATGATAGAAATGGGCTGAACCAAGCATAACAAGGTGGGCTAAAAATGAAAGAAAGGTCCAGGGAAGAGGGGTTTGTTGGGGGGCCGAAAATTTGTTAAAGAAGAAGGTCGGCGGCCAGCTGCTCGATTTTTTTTCTTTTTTTAATCAATTTTTTTGTTTATCTTTTTATAAATTTATATATATTTTGCAAAATAAATGGATATTTAAAACATGTCAACAAAAGTTCGGATGTCAACAATCAAAAAAATTGTTGATAGACTTGATACTTTCTTGTCATCATTTACATAGTCTTGGTGGTTTGTCAAACTTAAAGAATCTCAAGTCTTTGCACATAAGATACTGCCATCAGCTACAGATTACCGAGTTCCTCCACAAGTTGGAGTTTTTGTACAGTTTATCACTTATTGACTGCGGATTGTTGGAAAGTTTGATTGATGTATCAACCATCCAATTGCCAAATGATTGCTACTTATCCGTCCACAATTGCCCAAAATTACATGGGGCTAAGCAAGGATTTTATGGCCCTATCCAGCATTTAAGCGTTATAAGGTGAGTCAAAAACCATCCACAAACATGAGGCAGATTTATAATAATCGTGGAAAATTAATATACAATCATGCAAACATGAATTAAATTTGGTCTCACTTTAAAAGCCAGTAGGTGCATGTGATGTTTTCTCTCTTTTTTCCCCATTTTTCTATATAAGGAAGTTACATAGCTGCAGTAAGAGAAGTTCAGTTTTTATCAAAAACATCTGGAAAAACTTCATATTGTAGAAGATATATATTGAATAGCATAGAGCCTATTATTTAAAATGTTTTCTCATTTTATAAGAAATGAATGGTTTTGCTTAGCATTTTTTTTCTTCGTAATATTCTCTATTTTTTTGTCCATTTCTTAGTTAATTACAATTATTATTACAATGACTTTCGTGATTTGTGATATTTATAATGAAGATAGAACATTAAAGGGAAAGTCTTAAAGCTTACAAAAACTGCAATCGAGTTATAAAATTTATCAATTTGGTACAATCGAGTTCCTTTATTAACTCGGTGTAATTTGACGAATGAAAAATACTGTCTATACATTTTTATTATTATTTCTCTCTCCTATGCGGCATAGAGCTTAAAAAGGAAAGGTCTGTGTGCAAAAACGTCTATCCTTTTAAGGTTTGCCCCAAATTTCCAAAACCTAATTGAGCTTTCTTCTCAAGTTCTCCGCACTTCTTCATCAATCTTTCTTGTTCATAGTGTACTTCTTGCTCGTGAAATCCACTTCTCATTCGTCGATCCTCCTGTTTTTCATTTGAGCGTTCTTCTTCTTCGTTGAGTCTCCAAATTTCCGCTTCGTTCAAGCACGAACATATTGCTCTCCAAGAAAATTATATCTTAGGCGACCATGTAGGGTATGAGTCAAAGACTGGGTCAATAGCTTTGGTGTAAAATTGTTTCCATTTGGTGGTTTGGTGGTGGTCTGAGAAATCGAACTCATGTGCCTAATCTGCATACTCAATCCCATTCCTTAATGACTACACAAATGCCACAAGATTTACGATATTTTTTCACATGATATTGTTCCCTCTTATTTATAGATCTTTTCTCATATTTTAATATCAATGAATGCAGTAAACCTACATATTTGACTTTCGTCGGTATATGTTTGAGGAATTCAGAACATGTTCTACCTAATTTATTGTATATAGTGTACATAGACAAATAGATTAAACGCAGTAAATATTAGTTTAGTTGATATGCATTTCAATTGATTTGACTGCATAATTTAATCATGTTGTCCTTTTGTTGAAACTTTCTTGAAAGATTGATTGTAATTCTATTTTTCAGGAATCAAGCTCTCATCGGATTTATCCATGTTTTGGACTCTAGAGGCTCGTGAAGATTTGCAGACCACTAGCGTCACACTTGTCGGCATGTGAGGAATGAAGTAGCATATTATTTAGTGGGTCAATGCACTAAAAGTGTTTAAGATAAGGTGTTTCATTTGAAAAAATAAATGCTATAAAGACATAATCGAGCTATAAATTCATTTGAAGTAGTTTGTTGATGCAAAGTTTGACTTGATGATAATGATTTGGTATTAGACTGTGAGTGTGACAAAACTTGGATTCTCAACCCATGCTCGAGCTCAATTCTTTATGGGATATGCATTCATAATTAAACTTGATTCAACTCAACTATTAATAACTTAAAAACTAATGACAATGTAAAGCTAGAACTCTATCTCTAGCTCTCACTAAAAAAATTTAATAAAGAATGAAGTAATATATTTCTTCATTTTCCTAAAATCCTTTAAAATTATAGACACAGTTTGAAAATCACATGACATTTAGTATTATAAAATTTGACACCTACGACATGGCATCGAAATTAGTGAGATAATCACAAGTGAATATTACATTATAAAGGTTGACTAGTAAATATATAGGGTCAATTCCCAAAAAAATCTCAAATTTTAGGTCCAGTTTCAAATATACCCTGAATTTTTTTTTGTCTCAAGAAAAATCCCAAACTTTAGGTTCAGTCCCAAATCTACCCCGAACTTTTCTTTATCTCAGAAAAAACCCCAAACTTTAGGTTTAATCCCAAATCTACCCCAAACTTTTTTTTGTCTCAGAAAAAACCCCAAACTCTTAGTCCATTTCCAAATTTATCCCAATTTTTTTTGTCAAAAAGAAAATCATCAAATTTTACTCTAATCCTAAATTTGCCCTCATTAGCCTCTGTCCAAAAGCCGTATTAGTAATCCCTAATTTTTTATGTCCTAAAATGGTTTTATTTTGAAAATAATTTTCTATGACATCTTGCTTATGTGTATTTATTATCTATGTGGAAATGCCATGTTATGTTGGAACTGGACCATGGGGTATATTTGAGAATAGATAAAAAATTGATGATTTTTTTAGTACAAACGGAGGATAAAACCCCAAATTAGTATATCCGTCAATTGCGACATGTTGTTTAATTTAACAATTTGACAGTAAAATTTAACGGAAACTAATAGATGGTAATTTGTTTTGGTGGTCAAAAAATTAATTTCGGGTAAATTTGTCATATGTGTACCAATTTGGGATTTTTCATGATATTGACTCCTTTTTTTAGATAAAACAAAATTCGAGGTAAATTTAGGACTAAAATTAAGGTTTAGGGTTTTTTCTGAGACAAAATAAAAGTTTGGGGTATATATATGATTGGACCTAAAGTTTGGGGTTTTTTTTTTTGATTTGACCCTATATATATATATATATGAAAACTCTTTCAACTTTAGTGCGTTTTATGTCTATGTACATATCTCTAGTTACTTTTACCTTGACTTCTTTGGGTTTTGACTAGTTGGACAAACTAAATCCGTACCAAGGCTCCAAGCGGTGCAGTATTTTTAGAGAAGTCAGGCCGGTTGAACTGATCCCTGGCCTAAGCACCCCCGCCCATGACCAGCCCAAATATTTAGTGGGCTGAAGCAAATGGTGAGGCTTGCCCATTCAAGCCAATTTTCTTGGCTAAGTCTGCCCATTCAGGACGGGCCCCAAAGTTGTCATATTAATGATCAAGTCTATTAATTACTTAACATAAGCTTTGCAACACCTAGCGACTAGAAATTTTTTTTACCGCTTCATGTTATCATAACATATTAACCTGTTTTTATCGGAAAAGAAAATAAAGTACATAAAGGTCAATTAACTGAATGCATGCATACATGAATGCAATAGAGGCAGGCCATGTCAATAAATTGTTTTCTGATGTTTGGGACACCTTGTATGTGAAAGGCCAACACATGCTCACACTCAACCATTTCCTCAAGTAAAATATGAGAAAGCAGTTTTCTTCGATCCAACCTTCTCAACTTTTTTTAAATAGTCCGGGCTGATGATATCTCTCTATTTTTATCTTGATTTTGCATGCTATGATTCCCAAGAAGTACATATCGAAGAAGCTTGAGGAGGTGAAAACACATGGTAGGATAATGACCAAGCCTACGGTATCACTGCTTCATGCTTTGTATGCAACCAATTTTAGATGGCGGGATTCTATTGAACTTCCTCATGACTATGGTTTCCTTTATAAAAGCAGCCGAGCAGAAACATGTCCGGAAAGCTATTGCTCAAGGATCAATGATGGATGGTGAAAGCTATTGTTCTGCCTAGACAGCGGCCTGTACCTCCGGTTGGTGGGATTTCGCAGAGATAAACTCCTGCGAGCGGGTGACTTCTGTGCTTTCGAGCTCATCGAGCGGACGGAAGAGGACATCATGGCACTGCTAAGTCTCTCTCTTCCAACATGACGTCGCCTGGTGCACGTAATTCTTGCTCCATTGTTAAAGATGTACCATGAGCTTTTATTTGGTAACTCTTTTGGGAACGGAGGCATCCCATATCTTCAAGATAAATCTAGCTTACGCCCTTCGAAATAGAAGTATGTCATGCATTTGATCAAATCACTCAACGAAAATAAAATCTACAACTAGATTCTAAGACTAGTCATTTCCATAATTTTTTCCTTTCTTTTCTAGGTTCTACATTTCTTTCTATATTTATTAGAAATAGGAAGTGTCATTTCATATCATAAATTCCCACACTTGTAGCTAGTTTTGAAAAGAACCTTGATGGAATACAATAAAATTCAACTTTAGTGAATTCACATGAAAATGTGTGCTGCGACTTTCCAAAAGATTTTGGCACAAACCTCACCACAATAGGATGTCGACTCGTCCGGCTTTTCTAACCCTTCTTTCAACTTCTCTTTCACTCATTGTTTTCCCTTTAAAATTTTAAAATTGAAAAGAAACTTCTTAGATTTCATCAGAATATCACATATGGTTGGTTATACAATGCTTAGCCTTAACTAGAAATCAAGTTATTAGAGTTACAAGATTTGGAAAAAACAACAAATTCAAGATCAAAAGAAGTTGACGTGCGCAAGAGTTATGAAGCTCAACTTGTTAAGACTCCTAGAAATTAAGCCGTCACATAGTAGCTACGAAGCCCCTGAATCATCCATATGATCACATCACGCAAATCACAACATAAGGGCATACACTTCTCATAGATAGACTTTCTCCCTTTTTGCTTGATCCGAAGAAATTGTCTAGATGTATTAAGGGGTAACGATCAATTTTTTTCACCGGCATCCTCAATTTATTAGATAATCTAGATTGCTCTCTATATATAGTACCAATGCAAGAAAGGGATAATTAAACAAGGTAGGTTCAGAAAGGGACAGAGAGATACCCTATGTCTAAGAGAGAATCACTGTAACAATAACATTATGTTGCTGTGTTTTCCTTCTTTTTCCTTTTGAAGCAATTTTAGCTGCAGCTTGAACATATAGCTGCAGATCACAAACATAACGTTCAAGTGCACATGAAAGAGGTCCTATCATCACCCTAAAATCTTTTCTAGCCTCATATCTTGAAAATGCAGGAATTATAGTAGCTCTTCCAATGAGCTCTATTCAACAATGGGTACGAGTAGTTGTTTTGTTCTTCATTTTTTGCTGGACCTAAGACATTCATGACCAAAACAAATAGTGCTTTACAATGATCACTATACCTTTGGAGATAACACTAGCCTCATCCCTCAGAGTGTGGCTCATGACTTGACAATAGAGAGCACAAAATGAAGTTTGGAGATCTCCATTGTGTTGATGGTCATCATCTTACAAATCAAATGGATGCAAAACCAGCACAAGAAATCATGTTAGTGATCACTACTTGAACATCGCACAATTAAACCATCAATAATTGTTTTTTGGAAAAGGATTTAGAGGAAGTTGAGATCACCAAAATTAATAAATTTTATGAACAGAAAGGCTCATGATTAATCTGTAAGGCATAGCAAAACATAGAGAAAAATTATGTGATTGCACTAAAAGCTTATTTCTTAAAACAGAATGAGTGAGATGCGATCAGCCACATCTTTCATCACTTGAATGCAGACACATGAATGGAGTAGCTCCATTCACTTCATTGCAAAACACATGGTTGTGAAATTCATTGACACAAATTCAACGCCATGTGGCCGAGGCATCTAATTGTTATATATATGGTTAATGGATCAACGAATGCAAACAAATCAAGATACGTATTTTCTGCTCACGTATCTATATTTATTGAATTAATGAATCTCTGGGATTCACGTATCTCTTGAATTCATGAATCTCTTGGATTCACGTATCTCCGGAATTCATGAATCTCTCGGATACACGTATCTCCTGAATTCATGAATCTCTCGGATACATATATCTCTTGAATTCATGAATCTCTTGGATTCACGTATCTCCTGAATTCATGAATCTCTTCTTGGATACATGTATTTACTTAATTCATGTATCTCTTCTGTACATGAACTTGAAAGCTCTATAAATAGATAAGAGCATAGAGCTTCAAATAGATTCTTCAGAAAAGAAAAAAATTCTACTCTACTATTCCGATTCTTCTGAGTGTGCTGGTTCAATTGAGCGGTTCGATTGAGTCCTGTTTGCATAGTGCTAATCCAAATAGGTTCGAGGTGTTGAATTTTGGGAGGCATAGTTCGTGAATCTACGAAGCACCATTGGCAGGAACTAATTGCCTTAAGGAGATTCGGACATCCGTACCTCACCTCCAATCTTGTGTGATTTTTAAGTGACATCATATTTTTATCTTCTCAAAGAATTGTAAGTTTATTCAGTTGTCATCGTCTTTTTGCATTGATATTTAGATTACAATAAACAGTTCACTTTCTGTGAAATATTTTCCAACATTCTTAAGGCAATTAGCTCACTCACTGTTTGTTGTTTTAGTCAGATTATTGAGATGGATGAAAACAATTAAGTGCCCTTCAATGTCCAGAATGTTTCTAGAGATGTTCCTATGGTTGATTTGACCGTTGGTATGGGAGATGTTCAGCCCTCGGGGCTTGAATTTGTAGTAGCTAATGCTACGGGCCCTTTGGCCAACACCAATTTTGGTGGTGCGGGTACAAGTCTTACGACTAGTATACCCAAGACTGTTTTTCAGAACAATATAAGCCAAATGGCTTTTGGCTCTGTTTCTGGGGGGATGGTTCAACGAACCTTGCCTACTGTGATGGCAACACCTCCAGTTACAGCTAATGAGAAACCGGAGAAATTCACCGGAGTGGGCTTCAAATAGTGGCAGCAGAAGATGTTCTTCTATCTGACCATGCTAAATCTAACAAAGTACTTATCGGAGGTGTGCCCGATAATTAGTCCAGATGAACACGATGTCATGATGGTTGGTGCATTGGAGGCTTAGAAGCATGGAGACTTCTTATACCGAAATTATATTCTTAACTGTTTAGTGAATTCACTATATAATGTTTATTGTAATATTGAATCTGCTAAACAGTTATGGGAGTCCTTAGAGAGGAAATACAAAACTGAGGATGCTGGCACCAAGAAATTTGTGGTTGCCAAATTCTTGGACTACAAGATGATGGATTCTAAATCTGTCATGAGTCAGGTTCAAGAATTGCAATTAATTCTAAGTGACATCTCTGCTAAGGGAATGATACTTAGCAAATCATTCCAAGTGGCGGCCATGATTGAGAAACTACCTCCGGGCTGGTCAGACTTCAAAAATTATTTGAAGCACAAACGGAAGGAGATGAGCCTTGAAGATCTCATTCTGCGCCTCAGAATCGAGGAGGACAATAGAAGGAGTACTAACCCTTCTTCTGAGCCAAAGGCTAACGTGGTGGAATCTTCTAAATCCAAGCAAGATAGAAAAAGAAAGATGTCCTTTCAACGAAAAGCCAAGTAAAAGGAACAATTCCAGAAATTCCAAGGGACATGTTTTATATGCAACAAGCGTGGCCATCGAGCTAAGGATTGCAAGAAACGCTCGAAAAAAGGCAAGAATGATGGTGCAGCCCAACAACTGAATTTGACAGAACATGACAATATTAAGAGATTGTCTGCTGTGGTAATGTTCGAAGCATCCCTGGTGTTGAACACTAATGGCTGGTGGCTAGACACAAGTGCCACAAATCACATCTGCGTAGATAAATGCATGTTCTCATCTTATGAGAAGGCTGAAGAAGATGAGAAGCTTTATATGGCTAATTTTGTATCAGCAAAGATTGCCAGAAGAGGAAAGGTGATCCTGAAGTTTACATTTGGCAAGGAGGTCGCCCTGCTGAATGTGCTGCATGTACCAGAGATTCAGAAAAATCTAATTTCTGGCCCCATACTTGTCAAGAAAGGTTTCAAAGTGGTATTTGAATCAGACAAGTTTGTACTTTCGAAAGGAGGGATGTATGTGGGGAAATGGTACTTGTGTAATGACCTGTTTAAAGCCAATGTGGCTGTCATTGATGTAAACTCGAATTATGTGTACCCAAAGACTATTAATAAAGAAAAGTCTTCAGTTTACACTGTTGTGTCTCCTTATCTATGGCATGGTAGATTAGGACATGTAAACTATGGTACAATGAAAAGAATATCAAACTTAGGGTTAATTCCAAAATTTGAGTTGGATGCCCATTACAAGTGTGAGACTTGTGTTGAGGCCAAGTTTGCCAAGAAATCTTTCAAATCCGTTGAAAGAACAAGTGAATCTTTACAATTAATCCATAGTGATCTACGTGATTTAAAATTTATAGAAAGTAGAGGTGGAAAGAAGTACTTCATCACATTTGTAGATGATTGTACTAGATTTTGCTATGTTTATTTACTAACTAGCAAAGATGAGATTATGAGCATGTTTGTCAAGTATAAAAATGAAGTTGAAAACTAACTTGACAAACGAATCAAAGTGCTTAGGTCCGATAGAGGAGGAGAATATGGTTCAATCAATTTCAAAGAGTTTTGTGCTAGGTTTGGAATAATTCACCAAACGACTGAACCTTATACTCCACAACAAAATGGAGTTGCTGAACGATTGAACATAACATTAAAGGAGATGGCTAATGCTATGCTTCTGAGTTCAGGTTTAGTTTTAACTGCAAATTATATTATTAATAAAATACCCCACAAAAAGATAGGTAAACTCCATATGAGTTATGGAATGGAAAGTTACCATCCTACAATTTTCTAAAAGTGTGGGGGTGCTTGGCCAAGGTGGTAATTCCTTCTCCTAAACAAACTCGGTTGGGATCTAAAACGGTGGATTGCATATTCATCGATTATGCTCAAAATAGTAGCGCATATAGATTTTTGGTTCACAAATCCGAAAATGCGGAAATCCATGTCAATACAATCCTAGAATCAAGGGATGCTAAATTTTTTGAGGATATATATCCTGCAAAAAGAAATCAAGGAGAACTTTCTCAGAAAAGGCTTAGAGAATCAGAATCTGAGAATGATGAAGTTTTGACCAAAGAAGTCGAACTTCGAAGGAGTAAAAGGTCTCGAATTAAAAAATCTTTTGGACCTGATTTTCTAACATATATGTTAGAAAGTGAGCCTCAAACATTTAAAGAGGCAATGTCATCTCCAGATACTCATTTCTGGAAAAATGCTATTGACAATGAAATCCATTCTATCATAAGTAATCATACTTGGGAATTGGTTGATCTTCCTCCTGGAAATAAACCAATTGGATGTAAATGGATATTCAAGAAAAAGCTAAAAGCTGATGGTTCCATTGATAAGTACAAAGCTCGGCTTGTAGCCAAAGGGTTTAGACAAAAAGAGGGTCTCGACTACTTTGATACTTATTCACCTGTCATAAGAATAACATCAGTAAGGATGTTAATTGCTATAATTTTGCTATACAATTTGCAGATACATCAAATGGATGTGAAAATTGCATTCTTAAATGGTAATCTCGACGAGGAGATTTATATGAACAACCTGAAGGGTTCAAGGTCAAAGGACAAGAACACAAAGTGTGTAGACTTGTCAAATCATTGTATGGACTTAAACAAGTTCCTAAGCAATGGCATGAGAAATTTGACCAAGTAATGATTCAAAATGGATACAGAATCAATGAATGTGATAAATGTGTGTACACTAAATCCACAACAGTTGGATATGTACTTATTTGTCTGTATGTCGATGACATACTAATTCTTGGAGATAATACTAAGGTCATCAGAATCACCAAGAACATTCTCAAAAAGAACTTTGAGATGAAAGATTTAGGTTTAGCGGATGTTATACTCGGCATCAAAATTCTAAGGAATTCTGATGGCTTAGGTTTAATACAATCTCATTACATTGAAAAGGTAATTAAAGATACAAACAATCATTTTCTTTCACACCTAACTTAGAGAAAGAACACTGGAAATAGTATCAGACAGCTGGAATACTCTCAAGTAATTGGCAGCATTATGTATATCATGAATTGCACTAGACCAGATATTGCATACTCAGTAAGCAAACTGAGTAGATATACCAGTAATCCTGGTCACAAGCATTGGAATCCTCTGATGAGAGTATTAGGATATATGAAAAGGACAAAAGACTATGTTCTACAATATGGCAAATATTCAGTTGTTTTGGAAGGTTATTGTGATGCCAATTGGATTTCAGATTCTGATGAATCGAAATCGACTAGCGGATATGTGTTCACGCTAGGAGGTGCCACAATGTCATGGAAATCATCTAAACAAACTCTAATAACACGCTCTACGATGGAATCATAGTTTGTTGCTTTGGATAAAGCTGCTGAAGAAGCAGAATGGCTTCAAAATTTTTTAAATGATATTCCAATATGGCCAAAACCTATGCCTGCAATTTGCATACATTGTGATAATCAAGCGGCAATTGCAAGGGCGCATAATGTGATTTATAACGGTAAGTCTAGACACATTCGTCGTAGACACAATACCGTAAGGCAGTTGCTCTCAAATGGAGTCATTTCTTTAGACTTCATAAAGTCAAAGGAAAATATTGCGGATCCGCTGACAAAAGGTTTGTCGAGAGAGCAGATAAACTACGCATCAAGGGGAATGGGTTTAAGAGCCTTAACCCAATAAAGAGATTCCGGGGTGGAAACCTAACCTATGCGATTGGAGATCCCATGGACTAAGTTCAATAGGAAAACGCAAATTCTGGAAACTCTAGTGTGAGCACCGTCTCCCATTCCTATGATGCAACAGTGCTTTCCTACAACATTATTAAGGATACGCTATGCGTTTAATGATTCCCATAACTTGGAATGTAACATTCAAGTAAAATATGGTAGGATATCTACCTATATGCGTGGAGCTGGCCGACTCTATGAAAATCTTTTAAGGCTAGATTTTCTAAAGCACGCATGAATCCCAAGAGGTTCAGGGCCGAAAGAACGAACACAATTGAGAACCAATCTTCAATTGGAAATACTTCGTGTGAGGTTTATTGTCTAGGCTTACATAAACAACTAGCAATTCAAGACTTAGTCCATCGACTAGTTAAGTAAGTCCGATAGGCTTTCACTAAGGAAGGTTCAAAGCGAAAGCTACCTATCTTGATGCGGTGTATTTCAATAGGTATGCTTAGATTCTTTCGAGTAAAAAATGTTTTGTTGATCCATTAATGTGGGGGATTGTTATATATATGGTTAATGGATCAACGAATGCAAACAAATCAAGATACGTATTTTCTGTTCACGTATCTATATTTATTGAATTAATGAATCTTTGGGATTTACATATCTCTTGAATTCATGAATCTCTTGGATTCACGTATCTCCGGAATTCATGAATCTCTCAGACACACGTATCTCCTGAATTTATGAATCTCTCGGATACATGTATCTCTTGAATTCATAAATATCTTGGATTCACGTATCTCCTGAATTCATGAATCTCTTCTTGGATACATGTATTTACTTAATTCATGTATCTCTTCTGTACATGAACTTGAAAGCTCTATAAATAGATAAGAGCATAGAGCTTCAAATAGGTTCTTCAGAAAAGAAAAAATTCTACTCTAGTCTTCCGATTCTTCTAAGTGTACTGGTTTAATTGAATGGTTCGACTGAGTCCTGTTTGCATAGTGCTAATCCAAACAGGTTCGAGGTGTTGTATTTTGGGAGGCATAGTTCCTAAATCTGCGGAGCACCATTGGCAGGAATTAATTGCCTTAAGGAGATTCGGACATCCGTACCTCACCTCTAATCTTGTGTGATTTTTAAGTGACATCCTATTTTTATCTTCTCAAAGAATTGTAAATTTATTCAGTTGTCATCGTCTTTTTGCATTGATATTCTGATTACAACAAACAGTTCACTTTCTGTGAAATATTTTCCAACACTAATAAACTCCATCAACCAATATTGAATGGCTGTAAACCCAAAGGCAGACTTCACAAATCACCATTATTGCTGTAACCCAGTAAACTTGAGAAATCCGATTATGAAAATAGAATTTCTTAACGTTAAGAGCAAGAAGAAGAAGGAATGCATTGACGGCCAAAAGTAGAGTAGTGCAAGGTAATCAACATATAGTATTAGGTAATCTAATAAACCCATACATCAACAGAGACCATTTCCAAGCATTTGTCTGTGTCCCTCAACCACTCTCGACTGCCAATACGGGCAACGTTTCAACTTCTATTCAATATAAAAGACACTGTAACACTCCAAGATCTATCCAGAGAAGGACAAGAGTGCTCAACAATGACCATTTGGACACATGAAAAGAAAGAGCAACACCCAGCGGTGACTAATATGAGCAATAAGTTCTTGTACTTCAAAATGAACAAAAAGGACAAGGTATAATGGAAGAGAAGTAAACCCAAAATATGATTAGACACAGCACAAAGAGAAAACATGGTTACACCATGCTACATTGGAATTCCACTTTCAAGCTCCATCGAACCAATCCTAATATCAAACTCATGTTTCAAGTCTATGCACCAATATTCCCTTTAAAACCACCTTACTATCCAACATCTAGGTCACTCAGTATTTAGTAAATAAAACACCTTTCATTCTTTTAACAGTCAATGAAATTAGTCACACCTCATGGCTCGTGACATACTCAACTTGTCCAGATCTTGTGAGACCACTTCAAGTCCGCCGCATGCCAACAATTCTGTATAATAGTAGACATCTTTTTGAGCCTGTGACTGTTGTACTTCTCCATTTGTCTTTTGTAATTGCTCTTTTGTTGCTTTCATTATTTCCTTCAACTTGTGAATCTCTTCATCTTTCTTATTCTCTGACCATAAGTTCACAGTTTGGAAGACAACTAGACTCCTTCAACTTGTGAATCTCTTCATTCTTCTCTTTCTTTGACCTTAAGTTCTTGGTTGGAAGACAACTAGAATAGTAGGCCCCAAATCATTCAGGCATGGGTTATCCTCTAGCATCAGACCATCTGGGTTTCTCTTTTCCCAACACTAAAGACACAGTATTTCTAGCAGGAATTGGTCTTTCCAAGTTCCGTATATACCTTCATGAGATCATTCATAGTTCCCTACAGTTTAGTAACATAAAAAACTTATAAACTAATAATTCTCCTATTTATTGGCAAGCAAATTTAAGTTGAAGTCATAAATATGTTCGATAGCCTTTGATTCCTAACTCTACTTCCTATCATGTGCTAGAACTTGGCTAGTCAGCATAACTGAATGAACCATATCAAGAAGACATGTCAGAAAGATATTCGATATTTCACACTTTCTTGTGAAATAGGAAAATATGTCCAGAGATATCAAGTTGAAAAAGTAATCACATTCTTCCTTTCTATAGTTGTTCCTTGCTGATTGTTATATGACTTGTCATCCACCGAAACCATAAGTAAACACACACAGGGAAATTAGGCTTTTGGTTTTAATTTTAGAATATTTATTCCAGCTTTCCCTCTTTCCTTGATCCATTCGTCTTCTGCTCAGACAACTGTATAAATTCCTAATACATTATAGCAGCAATATTGTCATTGCAAAGACTGCATAACATTTGTTAACACTAGATGAACTATATGAATGGCTTTTCAACAATTGAGGGGACTTGTTCGTGCATGTGAAATGGTACAACTAGTAATTGGGTATTTTAGTGCTACAACACTTCTCTATTTTCTGATCTCTCATTAAATCAAACTGCAATCATGTTAGCAAATTACTAGAAAATTGTACAGGTTTTCATAATTTATAATTCATTTTACAGCTCTAGCTGCTGCATAGCTCTTTTGTTAATGATGGTGAACTATGTGTGCTAGATAAACTTGAAACAAGTTGTGGATTATTGCGTAGTCACTAGTAAATCCAAGTCACAGAGCTAAGGGAATAACAAGATATCAATGCAGGTGCTAAGAACATAGACAATCTTAAGGAGGCAATTCTAGAATACATCCTATTTTTCTTCCTATGACAACTGCTATTAAAATACATGTATTGTTGAAAAAGTGGCAAATACCTCAGCACCATATTTTCTAAAGCGAAATTATTGATTACACATTGGAAATATGCCTTTCAGGGAATCACACAAATTTAAGGGGAAACATGAGAGTCCCTTTGATACTGTTATTCTAGCAAAAGTTTTGTTCCCTAAGGCGTGTTGTATCTTTTGTTTTGCTCTGTTAGCCTTATTTGCGTCACTTAACTTCTGCAATTAAAAAAACAAGGCTATCATAAAAAATAGTCATTAACAGGTGATGAAAGTCTATTTAATGTCAATAGCTCATATTGAAACAATGCCAGAATGAGATTCATACCTTCCCTTCCTTTGAATCCATTGATCTCTTTGCGCTCTCTCCGACAGATTCTTTAAATGATACGAGAATGATTCAAAGTTGTCATAGTGAGCATCTTTTAGATCACTTTTCCAGTATCTCCATTTAGAATTTAAGGAATGTAGAATCCATTTTTTCATGGCTGATATGAAGATAATCAAACTTAGACTACAACAAAGAAATATTTATAATGATTATAAATTTTTTACAACATGAATGGAATTTCATACATGTACAAACTAACCACCTCTACAATCTTAATCGTAGCATTTCTCATATCCTCAGCAATTTGCTTCAAAGTTGTGAACAATGATGCCAACACGCTAGTAATGGTTCCGAGAAACTCCTTAAACCTCCAATAGGCTGCATTTTCTTCCCTAACATGACAATGATGCGTTTCCCAGATTCCATATGCCCGATAGAAACGTAAAGCTGCACTTCCTTTTTCTAGTGGTAGCTACTAGACAAGAAATTTTAAATTTCTAAAGATGAATCTAATATTATCAAACCAGATCAATACTTGGACCAGTTCAGTATACTATGATGGAAAATTGCACGCTATATAAGTAGGTAGGTCTTACCATATGCATTCACATTTGTAGTCTCTTCTTGAGGCTGCCCAGTTTCAGTCTATGAATTAGAACATAGCTCGTCACCATTGTGTAATTTGTCAACCCTCTGTTCTAACTCACAGCTTATTTGCACTGTGTGTGAACCCACAAAAGTTGATCATGTGTCTTGTGCTCCCCACGGATATAAATCACCTAGACAGAAAGTATTAACAATTCTTATTAAGAGATCAGCAACTCGATTAAAATGTTCATCTAATTATATATATATATATATATATATATATTATCTTCATTCAGTGCAGGCGAAAGGGTTATAAGAATATCTGATAAGATCGTAAATGTAATAGAAAGTGGCCACAATAAGAGAGGCAAGGCCATGAATAAACATACTTAAAACTTCTCTAAGCAAAACCCAACACGGAATCCTAAAGACAAAGCTCTTAAAAGTTCAAACCCTCACTCAAAACGAATCCTTAGGACGTTAAAAATGTGACTGAGGCATAATATGAACGAATTGGAACTCGAATCACACAAAGTGCACGAATTGGAAAGAAGAAAAAGCAATATATAAAACCATAAGTCAAGAAGGAAACTGGACTTTATTAGTAAACTAACAGAGGTTTGCAAACCAAGAAAAAGAAAAGAAACCAAGGCAGGAAAAAAAATGCAGGAATCAATGGAAAGCAAGTCAGAACAAACCAGTTCACATCACAATCCACAATCAGCAAATACATTTGAATGATATCAAGTTGATTAACGAGTCATGAACCTGCATTCCTCCAATTCCTAGTTATCAAAAAAGCCAATCCAAAAGAAAAAAAAAAACCAAAGAATAAACCACAGTAAATGACACCACCGATGAACAGAGACGAACCAGAGTCAGCAAGTTACTCATGAGGCATAAGCATTGGTGAAAGCGAGACGAACGGAGAGAAAGAGCCTGAGCTTGAGCTTACATTGAACGATGTGAGTGATGAACAGAGAAAAGTTCAGAGAGAAGCTGAACGGTATGTGGTGAAAAAATTTCAGTGTTTTTTTTTCTCTAATCATTAGTAATCTCACTCTCTTTATCTTCACGATTAGTAATCTCACTCTCTTTATCTTCACGAAATAAGTTTATGGTTAAATTCTTCAGTCAGCCAAGGGCAAAGGCCTATCTTGTTCATGCACAAGGGAGAGAAGGAGAGAGCTGCTAAAGCTAAATTTAAAATTTAAAATGGAGAGTTTAGAGGTAGGAACATCGTTAGGAAATGAGTATTAAGTGTTCCTGAGCTTTGAGAATCCAACACTCATGAATTCAGCAATTTCCTCTACTATGGCTTGACCAATGCTAGCATATGTGTCTTTTGAGATGATGAAGAGTTCAAAGTTAATTAAAGAGTTGATGCTGCGGCCAGAGAGCGATCGACATTTCTAGGATGTGTTTTGGAGACTTTTGTGGATAAGGATTTTTAAAGTCGCAAGTAGTTATTATAATTCATTAGTAATTTGTTTAATGTTGTTTCATTTGAGGTGGATAACGTGCCTTGAATTGTGTTGTGAAAGTTGTGTAAAGAGGTTGTTCTTTTTCATGGCCGATGGGTTGATGTTATTCCACAAGTTTAGTAGGTTTCTTGCCAGTTGAAAAGTATATATTAATATTTCTTACTTACGGGTTAATGGATTCTTTTAGCGAATATGTTAAATAAATTTGACAAAATTTTAGATGTTCTTTTCATAAATGGGTTTTTGCATGTTTATCAGGGCTTTTACTTGGGGTCTCATGTAGAGTTTCCTAAATTGAGGCGTTAAATGGCTTCACTCTTTACATCTTTTATTCAAAATGGAATCACATTGGCCATACTACTTGTAAACTTTTGCAGGCTAATCTTCTTCTTCTTTTTTCAGAAATTGAAGTTCATTCATTCAACGTGTTTAGTACTGAGGAACAAGAAGAACATGATTCAAAACATAACAAATTCCAATTTCCACGAGGGTCGGGGAGGCTCACACACTTCGCGATGGGCTTTCGCAATTCAATGCATTACTTGGTCGGTTTCACGGGGCGGGGGCGATTGAAAGTCCTTTTAATTAGGCCAACGTGCCTTTGTATTCCTAAAATAAACACCGGAGGGCCCATGGGCTGTACATATCGGCTTGAAGCCTAGCTCAGATCACTTTCGAAGACTTCGAGGTCTTCGAGCTTCTTATCCTCGCACAACCACGACAACAATTATTTGAGGACTAGTATTTCCGTGTGCGGAGCAGGGGAGGCCACGACCTTCTTCGCAAACCCAGCGATCAACGTCCCCGCGGTCGTCCCGAGCGACTCTGGCAACCGACCCCTCCGACGAATCGGCTAGCCAGTACCAGGAGCCATCGATATCCATCTTCACGAAGCCCTTTTTCCGGTAGCGACCACAGACACGGTACGATTCTTTTCTGACTTATTCTGTATTTGCCCTGAAGTGTTCGGTTTAAAGAAATTCTTGCTGAGAATGGATGCGTTGTCCACAATCGAGGCTGGATCTGGTTGTCGTATTTTGTATGTTGTTGCGTTCCTTCCTGGACCAAAGTCTCTCTGATCAGCTTCTTAATAAGAGCACAGTCATCTAAATGCTTGCTTTTTGTTTCATTGTTATTATGTAACTGAATTTATATATTGGTAATCTCACTCGTGATATATACACGCAGTATGTTTGCGGTAGAAACCTTCAGTTAGCCAAAGGCAAAGGCCTCTCTTGTTCACTCACGAGGGAGAAAACAACTAAAGCTATAGTTAAAATGGAGAGCTCAGAGGCAGGAACATCATCGGGAAACGAGTATCAAGTGTTCTTGAATTTCAGAAGACCTGACACCCGTAAGGGATTTACCGACTTTCTATACCACAGCTTGACCGATGCTGGCATCAATGTCTTTCTAGACGATGAGGAGCTCCCTATTGGTGAAAGAATCGACAGAGCGCTCCCGAGAGCAATCGACAACTTTAGGATCTACATCCCCATCTTTTCTCAAACTTACGCTTCAAGCCAATGGTGTCTCCGTGAGCTCGCACAGATTGTGGAGAATGCCTCCAAGTCCAACGGCCATAAAGAGATCCTACCCATTTTCTTCGACGTGGAGCCTGACGATGTTAAGCTGAAAAATCCATTGTATCGCAATGCCATACTTAACTTGGAGCACGAGAAGAAGTTGAGCACTGAGCAAGTAGATTCCTGGAGAGAGGCTTTGAAGTATGTTAATGCAATAAAGGGTTGGGAAGCCAAGAAATACAATGGGTGAGCTAGCTGCATTCTAATTTGAAGATCGTTAATCACATGTTGGGATCGAGTCAATTTTTGGGTGTCATGACACAATGCGATAGGTGGCACCTAGCAATGTGAATGAAAAGCATGTTTGAAAGTGATGTAGATTCGACCAAAAAAACAAGTGATATAGATTCATATTTTTGATGGTTACGTAGAATTAGCTAGAAAAATCAAATTCGAAACCTTTCAGGTTGATATCATCATTCTTGTCAAAATGTTTGTTTTATGCATGCTTGGTGTTATTTTGGAACTTTACAAGATCAAGTACATGAAAGGTTTGCAACACATCAAATGACAAATGTTGTTAGCAGAAGCGATAACTAAGAAAACCTTACATTCAATATGAAATTTGAGAAGAAATGTCTTGTTTATTGATGTCCCATTAGTTATTGAAATATAATGCAGTTAAGTAGATGCAATTGAATAGCATCAACTCCTATGAAATTAAAAAAAAAATAGAAATTCTATTGAAGTCTGATGGAATTGTATTACGAATGAAATTTAATAATCAGATTTTTTTTTTGTGCAATTTCACCGTCTAAAATGGTTTTCCTTTGTGACAGCCAAGGCAAACTAATCAAGTTGGTTGTCAAGGAGGTTATTAATAAGTTGAAGATAAAGCAAAAGTCTGTGACTGAACATTTAATTGGAATCGATGATCGAGTGGTAGCAATAAAAGATTTGTTAGACGTAGGCTCTAGAGGCGGGCGGCTCATTCAAATTCATGGCATGGGGGGTATTGGTAAAACAACTCTTGCCAAGGTTGTGTTCAATCAACTTTCTACCCACTTTGGAAAGTATTGCTACTTTCTTGAAGATGTTCAAGAAAAGTCGTCAAGAAAGGATGGCTTGGTTGAATTGCAAAGGAAGTTGTTATCTGAAATAGGAAGTGTTGTAGGAACAAGAAGCATTGATGCAACTGAGTATGGAATGAAGAGGATCGAAGAAACACTTCGCAATAAGGTCTTCATTGTACTAGATGATGTTGATGAAAGTGAACAAGTGGAGAAATTAGTTGGAAAAGGTGTTTTATGTTTAGGATCTAGAGTAATGATTACTACTAGAAACAAAGATGTTTTGCAAATTACTAGACCAAAGTACGATATTTTAACATATGAAATGGAGGTGATGAGTAGTGATTGTGCACTTCAGCTCTTCAGCAGATATGCATTTAACAAGGACTCTCCTTTAGATGATTGGTGTGATATTTCAAAGAAAATTGTATCTGCTACCGGAAGACTTCCTTTGACTATTGAAGTAATTGGTTCATATCTACACAATAAAACACTAGAACTATGGAAAGAAACATTGAACAAGTTAAGCAAAACACTTTTAGAGGGTGTTTTCAAAAAGTTGAAGATTAGCTATGATGCATTGACCTTTGGGCAACAACAAATTTTTCTAGATATTGCATGCTTTTTCATTGGAGAGGAACAGACAAATGCAATCCATATGTGGAGAGATTGAGACTTTTTCCCAGACACTGGGATTGCGGCCCTCAAGAGCATGTCCTTGATAAAGATTGTAAAGGGCAATGTGTTTGGATGCACGATCAACTCAGAGATCTCGGAAGAGAAATTGTTCGTAAAAAATATCCAATAAATCCTGAAAAGCATGATAGGTTATGGATTGAGGAGGAAGTCCTCGATGCAATAAGGACAAGGAAGGTGGAACACTTCATGAGAGAACTGATAAATTCTCTTTCTTCTTCTGAGTTTTAATACTTTTCCTAGATAAAATGGAATACTGAATGCTACTTGTTTCTTGCTCTTATTTGCAGATGAAGAATGTTCAAGCAATGGAACTTGAATGGATTCATGAACCAATTTGTATCAACGGTGAAGAGATTGGAAGGTTTAAAAATATGAGATTCCTTAGACTTTATAATGGAACCTTTGTTGGCAACCTGATGGATTGTTTTCCCAAAGTAAGATGGATTGATTGCAATGATTTTGATTTAAAGTGTGAGCTAACCAATATGTGCTTGAAGAATTTGGTTGTCCTTAATTTATTCAACATTGCCAATATGGATGATCGGAAATTATGGAGCTTAACAAAGGTACGTCATATGGTTATTTCTATTCTTGGTCCTTGAAAGCAACATTTGAAATGTTCCTCCATTGGATAATGCATTCACTTTTTACAGGAGGCAAGAAAATTGAAAGTTGTTAGTCTTTCTGATTGTCATCGCATAATCAAAACACCAGACTTATCGGGATGCTCAACTTTAGAGAGGCTGACTTTTCAGTCTTGCCACGGTTTAAGGAAGATTGACGGCTCTATTGGGAAGTTAAAGTGTCTTATAGACTTATGGTTTGTTGATTGCCCTCAACTTGAAGGTTTGCCCGAAGAAATCGGAGGCCTACAGAATTGTTATGAAATAGAGGGACTACCAGATTCCATATATAAGTGGAAATCATTACGGAAGTTGTATCTTTCAATTCAAGGTCCGGTGGAGTTATCGGCTGCTATCCAAAAGCTTGGGAATCTTGAAGTACTTTGGATTAATACCGATCTGAAAGGTCAACTTCCTTTTGAAATTGGCTTGCTTCCACGTTTGCAAAAACTGGTGCTAAAAGGTTACTATGAAATCCGAGAGTTGCCAGCACTTCCAATAAGTCTAACCCATTTGACAGTGTCATTTGCATCATTTCACATTCCAAAACTCTCAAACTTGACGAATTTGGTTGAGTTGGAGCTACATGAGGACTTTGAATTTGATGAACGAAATAGAAGAATTCATGCCAGTGACTTAAGGGGGATTGGGAGGTTATCCAAACCGGAACAATTGGAATCGTGTCTCTTTCATGTTCATGCTCCCAATGAGTTGGCTTCCCTTCCTAAGCTTAACCGACTCTATTTATCTGGATTGAGCTTGCAAACCATTGAGAATTGCAAATCAACCGCGTTACTCTCCTCCAACTTAGAGAATTTGTCAGATTTAAAGATCATTCGGTGTCAAATGCGAGAGGTTAAATTCGATGGGCTTCAACTTCCAAATTTAACGGTGCTTTATCTTGATGGTTGTGAACCCCTCGAGAAATTCATGCTATCCAGCATGAGGAAGCTCAAAAAGGTCAGCATGAATGACTGCCCAAAATTAGATGAGATCCACATTGCTGGGGTGTTGGAATCGTTGGAGGAATTGCATATCAGAGGGTGCGTGTCCTTAAAAAGGTTAGTGTATGTCAACATACAATGGGAATCTCCTCTTGAATCTTCACTAATCCTTGCATCAGGAATCTTCAATAAGTTGCGGAAGCTGAGGATAGGGTATTGCCATAAGATACTTAGTATTCAAGTTGTTGGTACGTTGGAATCGTTGGAAGAGTTGTCACTTTTTTGTTGTGATCATTTGCAAATTCTTGGTTTGTCAAACTTAAAGAACCTCAAGCCTTTCAACATAGCTGGCGACCATGAGCTATTGATTGTTGAAGGCCTTGACGAGTTGAAGTTTTTGAATGACTTAGATCCTTATGATTGCCAATCGTTGGAAAGTCCGATTGATGTAGCGACCAGCCAATTGCCAAATGATTGCCAATTATATATCCACAATTGCCAGAAATTACGTGGGGTTAAGCAAGGATTTGAAGGCTCCATCCAGTGTTTCAAGAATCATGAGGTGAGTTAGAACCATCCATAACAACTTTAGGCAGATTTCTAGAAGTTGTGGATCAAAACAGCGGTCATACAAAAATGAACTAAACTTGGACTCGCTTTAAAAGCGAGTTGACGCATGTGATGTTTTGTTTTTTTTCTTCCTCCGTCCTCCTGACGGCAAAGATGGTGGAATATACCTGGTTTATCAGTGGGTACTGTACTGAAGTTTAAGTACTTGTTTATCAGACGTCACCATGGTTAGAAGAAGACCATGATGCAGGCAAGCAGGCAGCAGCCCCTGCAACAGGCCCAGCAACAGCAGCAGCTGATCTTGCAGAAATCTCCAGGGAGCTGTCGCTTCAGCAGCAACATGTTGCTATTGAGGGAGGACGAGGAGATGTCAAGGTCGGCTCTGTCCACTTTCAGGGCCTAGGTGGAGGAGATCAAGAGGAAGACGATTATTCACGAGGTATGCAACATGAAATCCCGACATGAAAATGGTTTTGTTTGGGGCTTTTTCTTTTCTATGTTCTGGTAATAGCAAATAAGAAGTGAGGGGTTTTGTGGTTATATTCATGGAGAGTTTTTTGTTACTTTGTTTTGGGAAATGAACGGCAAAACGGCAGAGAAGATGATGGTGGTGAGGATAAAGCTGCTAAGGAGCAAGAGACAAGCAGTGGTGAAGCAGATGAGACGCGACAATGCGTTGCTTCTTCAACCTGGTTAGGATGCCACTGCTCGTGTCTGGGTACTCCACTACGATTTGCTTTTGGTTATTGCATTGGCCGTTGGTGTGGCTTTTCGTATTGGATGGAACTCATGTCTGTGTCGAGAAAATTTGGTCTCAAGAAAAAGGTTACTCTCAAATTTCCAGTGGTTTTTGTATGTCTAATTTATAAGTAGAATGCTTCAAGAGTGCTGAACTAAAAATAATCATATCGGTTTTTGGTTGCATTCAGTCATTTGTATCATCCGGTGTGAAAAAATTCATATTCAGACAAATTTTTGAGATTTTGAATCCGCATCTTATTTGATTCATGAAATGCTTTATACATATCACAGACTTTAGAAGACTTAACATTCAAGTAGGAATGCTTTTATATCCGAATCAATCACCTGAGACTTGGGCATTCCAATCAAAGAGGCTGGTAAAAAAATATCGTGGACCTACCTAAAAAGCCTCAAGGTGACTTGCATACGTGACTTGATACATTGAATTGGACCTACAAGATGGCATACCATTATGGAAATTGCTTTCTATGTGGATGAGGGCCTGTGTCTGACACACACCGGAAAGTGACACATGAAACCGACGACCACGAATCCAAGCCAAGGGACCCGACAAAAGCAAAACGGAATCCCAAGTTATACGTATGTGCCCGTTCGATGATTTCAATAAGAGTTGAAAAAAACTAATGTATTCAGCACAAGAATGAGTATTTCCCATAGGTCTGCAAATACGTGGAGACATGGAAGTGTTATTGAAAATTACATATTTAAGTGATCTTCAGTGTTGAAGTACACAAGTATTTAAACCACTAGTAGACCGTTGGGCTGAGGAAAAGAAAACAATGAGACTTCATTTTATTCCTCCTGCTGTGACCATTCATGGTCAAATTTTTTTCTCATCGTTTATGGTGGATTGTTTCCAATAGACAATTCATGGCTTGTCATTTCATTGTCTCGCTTCTAGGGCACCTCTGATATAATCCAGATCAGCATGTGCCAGATTCACCTCTTGACCAGCAGACAATTCATGGCTTTCGATTAGACTATTCGTGAGGGCAAAGCTGTTAAGTTCACCAGAGATTTTTTGTAACAGAATGAGAAGAAATCAGAAGTTCTCCAATAAGAATGGTGAGAATAATGAGAGCTTTCTGTCAGATTGCCAAATGGCCAATGACTTTCCATTAGATATTCTAGTTTTTAGTAGTAAAGCAACTATGAAGCATGAAGCGGGAACAGGTTTTGAATGTTAGATTTTGTGGGACCACTGTCAACTGTTTTAAAAGCTTAAGTTGATAGATGAAGGTATAGTTTTTTATTAAAATATTCTAACACTCCACCTTATGCTTAGTCTGGTCTTTTACCTAGTACTAAGCATAGAAATTTAATTGGGGAGATAAATGGAGTCTGGTAAGATTTGAACTCAAGACCTCTAACTCTGATACCATGTTAGATTTTGTGGGGCCATTACCAATTATTCTAAAAGCTTAAGCTTAAAGACGTAGTTTATTAATTAAATATTCCAACACTGAAGATGAGGGAAGTAGGATTTTTAGGAGTTCAACCTGACACGAATGTACACATTCACCTCAATAAACTATGGAAGGTTTAGAGACTTCCCACCAACTCTCGCATTAGAAACAATCAGCACAATGACACAATGACTGTATAGAACAACTGACATTAATATATCATATTTTCTTTCTTCACTCGTGCAAGCTCCTCCTTTTAAAGTCTATACTTTGCCCTTAGAGCCTAAATTTCAGCTAGAAGTTAGCTCACGTCGACCTTGTTGACCTCAATTGGCTTGATTCTCACAATGCTTGATTCCTTTCGAGGAAGTCGACTATCATGTCCCTAGCATGAGCTTTGATCAAACCACGACTTACCATGACCATAAAACCAATCCCTACGTTTTTCCTTGTCTTTGTCATGAGAATTGGTGATCAAAGACTACGTGGGTAGTTAAGCTCCGAGTCAACTTCATTAAGAGTTACACCACTTGATTTACATGTTGGCACCCTCAATCTTCTGGCCACCATTCTTTGATTTGGCAATTGAAGGTTCTACTAAACGCAATAGAAGTAACAGATGAATGCAACAGAAGAAACATGTGTTGACTATCAAGGTTATATCATGATTCTACTAGGAGCTTCTTCCCTATAACAATTGAAGGTTCTACTAAATGCAAAGCAAAAGGAAAAGCATCCGTATAAAAAAGAAGTGAGACTTTGTTGTTGCAAGAAGAAATGATGAATTCATAGGCATTACCATGTATAGCCTGATCACAAGAGCATCGATTTGTGATATTTAAGAGCAAAGTGTCAGCCACGTTACAGCTCAAGTCATGCAGAGGTATTGTGTAACTCCCATTTTGCAATATAATTTTATATTAGTGACTCCCAAAAGACAAGGACATAGGAGGAACACAGACATATCCAAGCCTCGCCAAGGAACTGCCCATGAAAAACAGGGTTTCTGTTTTGTTTCCTAAGTGTAGTCTCAAGACATATAAAGCAAATCAAAACTGGAGCTAAAAAAATAGTGGAAAACACAACGATGATGATTGCAATTAGAGATTATGACGCCAATAGAAGGGTACCCATTGCACTGGATACTCACTAAGGACCGACCGAGTCTTGTTATTCGAGACCAGGAATGACCGAACGACAGTAGGCACTTACCAGTAGAATGAACAAAGAAGGAAAGGAGATATAGCCAGGTTGGAAAAACTTGTTACATCTCTTTACACCAAGTCTCAAACATTGACTTTGTTGAAAACGTCAAAGGCATGGCAGCGATATTGATTTGTCGAGATAACTTTGAAGGTGAAACACTTTCAACTCACGTAAAGAGGAGATGGAGATGAAGAGAAGGAGATGAATTTGTTTTTCGATTTTTTGTCACCTTTATCTCACCTTTAAAAAAATAAATTATAGGACTCGCCTATTTAAAGACTTGTTACATGACCTTTGCTTTTCACAAAAATACAGCTAGCATCGCAAGAAAGTAAATCTTTTAGAAATTCTCAAAATAATCATTAAATCTCATCAAATCTTATCGTATCTCACAATATCTTAGCAAATCTCAATAAAGAATTATTCCACATAGAAATACAAAAGGACTCATTAAAAACAATATAATAATTATAACTCTTCTTTAATGTGGACACTAAACAGTCTTCGATATCGATTGTGGGATTTTGGTGTCGAAGGTATTGGTTTCAGTAATTCAATAGTCTCAGTGTTGAAGTATTCAACATCGATGAATTTGGTTTAATTTCTAACACTCCCCCTTAAACCAAATTCTCTTCCATCGATCATTCTAAGCAGGCTCTTGAATTTTTGAAAAGAATCTATCTTGAAAGATTTAGTAAAAATGTCTACTACTTGATCTCCCGTCTTCACATGTAACACTTCAACCTCATTTTCTTTAACCTGTTCTTAAATGAAGATGTTTGCTTTGTTCATGGAAAATTGAATTTTTTGCTAAAGCAATAGTAGAAATGTTATCAACAAAAATTTCCATCACTTTCTTCTACTCCATAAGAATATCTTTGAGTAGTATTCTCAACCATATTGCATGACAAACACATGAAGATGCAGCCACATATTCAACTTTACATGTCAACAGAGTAATGCTTGGTTGCTTCTTTGATGACCATGTGAAAGCAATGTCACACAAGAAAAACACGAAGCCTGTAGTGCTCTTTTGATCATCGACATCTCCACCATAATCATTATCCAAATAAGCTTTAAGTTAGAAGGATTCAGAGTGATAATAGTGTAAGCCATGAGAAATAGTACCTTTGATATACCAAAGTATCCTCTTTGTAGCTTTAAGATGAGATGACTTTGGCTTCTCCATGTATCGACTCACAATTCCAACACTACATATAATATCCGGTCTCGTGCATGTCAAGTATCTCAAACTTCCAATCAAGCTTCTATAATGAGTCAAATCAATATTGACACCATCATCAAACTTCGATAGCTTGTTTCTACATTCTGTCGAAGTATTAACTAGAGTACAGTTCTTCATGTTGAATTTTTCAAGGATATTTTCTGCATATCCTTTTTGGGAAATAAAAATCCTATCGGCACTTTACTTCACTTCAATACTAAGGAAATAATTCATGAGACCATTATCAATCACCTTGAATTCTTTCACCATTGATGTCTTAAAAGCATAAATCATTGCCATATCTTGTAAAAGCAAGGTTATCGATATATATATATATATATATATATATATATATATATATATGTATATAGGCGAGTAAAACATTACCTTTTTCTTGCTTCAAATAGAGTGCATGCTCATATGGCTATTGAATGAATCCATTCCCCTTGAAATAAGCATCTACTCTGGAATTCCATGCTCTTGGTGCTTGTTTAAGCCCATATAGAGCTTTCTTCAATTTCAGCACTTTGTCTTCATGACCTTTCATAATAAACTTGTTCGGCATAAATCTCTTCTTCAAGACTGCCATTTAAAAATGCTAATTTGATATCCATTTTGATAAATTCACCAATCATTTTGAGTAGCAATGGAAATGATCAATCCAATCGTTTTCATACAAATGATAGGGACAAAAACTTCATCATAGTTGATTCCGACTTTTTGCTTGTACCCCTTCGCGACTAATATAGCCTTGTGCCTTGCCACTTCTTCTTTCTCATTCTTCTTAGCCTTGTACACCCATTTGACACAAGTTGCTTTCTTTTTTTTTTGGGAGATTAGCAAGCTTCCATGTTTAATTCTTCTCGATGGCTTTGATTTCTTTATTCATGGCTTTCCTCCATTTTTCTTCTTTGACAGCATCATCATAGACAAGTGGTTCACAATCTGCAAAAAGGCACACAAGATGAAGCTCATCGGTAGCTTCATAAATGTCAGACAATCTCCTCAATCTTGGCATTAGCGGTTCATCAATGCTAAATTTGAAGAAGTTGATGATGATGAACTTGAAGAAGCTATTGGGGAAGAAGGTGTCAAATGATCCTTCAACTCTGTTTGATCGAAATCACCATGAGCATTCGCTTCCTTCTTTTGGATTGTCTTCTCAATGCTATCTTCATCGAACTTGACATCTCTGCTTATGTACACTTTCAAAGAGTTAAGATCAAATAATCGATAAGCTTTAGATGATGAGTCTTCCCCAATAAAGATACGCTTTTGCTCGTCTTCTAGCTTCAATCTTTTTGGTCCGGGATATGAGCATAAGCAATGCTCCCGAAAATTCTCAAGTGTGAATCACTTGGTTTTCTCCCATTCTATGCTTCTTGTGGAGTTACGCCTTCAAGTCCATATGTGGGACATATATTTTGAAGATAAACTACACATGAAACAGCTTTAGCTCAAAGCTCCTTGGGTAAATTTTTGCTTTTTAGCATGCTTTGGACCTTGTCCAAAATGGTTCTATTTTTCCGTTCAGACACATAGCTTTGTTGAGGAGAATACAAAGCCATTAAGAAGCACCGAATACCATGATTCTCACAGAATTTGTTGAATATGGCTAAGGTGAATTCTCCGCCACGATCAGTCCTTTAAGCTTTAATAAAATAGCCGTTCTCTTTTTCAGTAAGGTCCTTGAATTGTTTGAAAGTGTCAAAACATTTCTATCTTTTCTTTCAAAAAATACATCCAAGATTTTTCGAGTAAAATCATCAATAAAAGTGACAAAATATCGAGGATTACCATATAAATGAGGAGTGATTGGGCCACACACATCGAAATGAATCAACTCAAGTGACTTCTTCACTTAATATGTCGCTTCCTTCGAAAAGCTAGTTCTTGAATGCTTACTAATAACACACCATTCACATATTTGATTCCAATGCGGTAAGTCATAAACCATCTTCTTGCAAGAAAGCAAATTAAGTTCACCAAAATTAAGTTAGCCAAACCTCAAGTGCTACAATCATGAAGGATCATCTACGCACCTCTTTAAACATCGAGACACTTTATTATTTATATTTAGAGTAAACATCCTACTCTTTGACATCTTCACATTTACAATCAGTTTATTATTCTAATATCTCAATACAAGGGTAAGATCTTTCATATGAACAATATAGCTTTTTTTAAGAAGTTATCCCAAACTCAAGATATTGTCTGACATTTTCGAAAAATAATAAACATTAGTAATAAACTGAAGTGCACCATTCTTCAAATATATCATAATTGTACCTTTCCCTTCGACAAGAATTTAGGAGTTATCACTGAATGAGACTTTTCCTTTAATTGTCTCATCTAACTCAGCAAACATCTATTTTCTCCTGCACTAAGTGGTTGCGTGCGTCGCTATCAAAATACCACGTATCATTTGGGCCCTCCTTCATCTTCTTTGAATGCCAATAAAAGAACTTGATCGGCATCATTCAAAAAGTTCGTCTTTTTGTCGGCTCTACTACTCTTTTTGTTCCAACAATCAAAAGCATAATGGCTAAGTTTATTGCAATGATAACATCAAACTTTAGATTTATCATACTGTTGGCTTGTTGGGTTCCTTCCTCTTCCATGAACATCTCTTTGATACTGATATCCACCATCAATTCAAGCAACATCTCATTTGCTTCATCCACAAACTCTTCCTTAAAACTGACCTCAGCCTCAACCTCAATCACAATCTTGCTTTATCCCACGAGTTTGCACAGGATCTCTTCTTTGCTCCTTCTTATCTCATATGGTCAATCATGATTGGAGAACTTCTTCCACAAGTTCAATCTTTCTCCTTCTAAACTTTTCTTCGTGGGCTTGTAATGAGCCCATAATCTCATCAATTGTCATGACATTCAAATCTTTGGATTCTTCAATTGCAATAGCAATGTGGTCATAATTCTTGTCTAAGGAATAAAGTATTTTCTTGACAACATGAACATCGAAAATGTCTTTTCTGTTTCTTTTCATCTAATTAACAATTGCCAAAGCTCTTATGAAATAATCAGCAATCGATTCAAACTCTTTTATATGAATTATCTCGAATTCACCGCTCAAAGTTTGAAGGCGAATCTTCTAAACTTTCTGATCTCCTTACATAAATATGTGAATCCTTCTTATTTTCATAATTAATCGATTTATATGAGAAAAGGTATATCCATAGTATTTTTGAAGGTTATATATTGAATTTCATAATGAATTTGATTCAAAATCATTTAATGTTTTGTAATTAATTAATATTAATTGATCTTTTACATCTGAATGCCTTTTGTTTAAATCTTTATTTTTCACTATATGTATTTGATTGAATCTATTTCAACATTTGTGTGGTACTAATAGATACCATATAATCGAAGATAAATCATATTGATAATGACCCCTTAACCAGTTTTTCCATTGAATCATTTCGGTGTGTGTTGTGAAGGATCTCCCATGCCTCCTTATCAATAGTGGCATTCGAAACTTTTTCGAACATGGAATATCTAAAGCTTGATAGAACCTTTCCCAAGGCACTCCTCTAGTTTTGGTTTGAGGTGGCTTCATCATCTGGCTCATCATACCCAGTGTTGATAAGATCTCACACATCATAGGCGCCAAGTAGAGTTTTCATTCTAACGACCTAATTGCCATAATTTTTTTCAGTAAGACGAGGGTATTGAGGAGGAAGCTAATTGTTTGTTGAGGCCATGATCACAAACCGTAAGCTCTGATACCAATTTGTTGAAAACATCAAAGGCGCAGCAGTGATATCGATTTGTCAAGATAACTTTGAAGGTGAAATGCTCTCAACTCACGCAAAGAGGAGATGGAGATGGATCTATTTTTTGATTTTTTTTCACCTTTAAAAAAATAAATTACAAGACTCCCCTATTTAAAGACTTGTTACATGACCTTTGCTCTTTCCAAAAATATAATTAGCATATCAGGAAAGTAAATCTTCTAGAAACTCTCAAAATAATTACCAAATCTCACAATATCTCATCATATCTCATAACATCTCAACAAATCTCAACAAGCAATTATTCCACTAGAAATACAGAAGAACTTACTAAAAACAATGCAACAATTATAACTCTTCTTCAATATTGACACCGAATAGTCTTTCATATCAATTTTGGGATCTTGATGTCAAAGGTATCGGCATTGGCAACTCGATAGTCTTGGTATCGAAGTATTTGGCACCGATAAATTTGGTTTAATTTCTAACAAACTTTACTCCCAAACTTTAGGCTTATTCAATCCACAATAGAAAACACCTAAAATGAGTTCCCATACTCCATTGGAACGAAAGCAAAATACAAGAGGGGATCAAGCTCGATGTAGTGGCTAATAACACTGTCGTGCACGCCGTTGGGCTCGAACGAAGAGGACTCGACGTCGTCGTCGGCCTTATCAAGCTCTTTGTGATGACTAGATGTCATCACACCCGAACGAAAGGAAATATGGGGATTCGACGAAGAGGGAGTACACTTGGATGAAGAACAGGAGGATCGATGAATGAGAAGCAGACTCCACGGACAAGGACACTCTGGACAAAAGACGGATGAAAAAGTGAAGAAAACTTGAGAAGAAAACTCAATAATGGCTTGGAAATTTGGGGCAAATCTTAAACAATCACCTTTTTGCACGTCAACATTTTCTTTTAAGCTCTAGGCTAGTAAGATAGAGAAATGAATAAAAAATGCAATGTAGCACTTTTCGTTAGCCAAATTGAACAAATTTAATGGAGAAACTCACTTGCACAAAATTTACAAATTTTAGAATTTTATTGCACTTTTTATAAATTTTAAGATTCTATTATACTTTCACGACAAGTTTCTAGTGTTCTAGTACACTTTTCCCAACATTAAAAGAATCAAATACTCATTATATAAACAAAAATCTTGCAAAGGGAGGTGTTTCAAGAACACAACTTACATGGTCCACCTATCTGTAAATCTAGTGATTATGTCCTTGATGAAATTGAGCGTCACTTGAATTTGACGTGTGCTCAGGGTTGGCGAAGCAAGATGTGTGCTGTAGAAGCACCTAAAAATAGTTTGATTCAAACCCACTTCAATTAGGAACTAAAGCAATCAATATTCCAAGCATTCATTCTTTGGTTGCGAAGGTTTCATTTAGGTAGAGTACATATTGTTAGGGAAATCATATTCGTATTTGGGTAGAATAATGAAGTCAATATGGGTTTACATCAATAAAGCAATCAAATCGAACTTTGAGGCATGATATCACTATTTTTAAGGATTTATTTGCCCTACAAAATTGCTAATGGTCACCAATAAATTTCCTTCAGAATACAACAAAGTCTCAATTAAAAATACTAAATAGTAATTTTAGTATATCTTCAAGGTATCTCTAGGAAATAATTAGAAACAATGATCACAGTATTTGAAAGAAAACTTGAAAAGACTTGATCATTATTAATCCCAAAAACTTATGTACTTATCTTTATCTTTTGACAAGACATATGAAAATTCGAAATTAAATAAATAAAAAATAAAGATAACTATAACTCATTTGTGAATAGTTGTCATGTTTCAATAGAAAGTTATGGTTAATTTTTTATAAAAATAAATCTGATTTTTTAGTAATTAAAAAATAATGATTGTTGATTGTGCTCACTCACATCTTTTTGATATAGGATAAGGCATCTCTTGATACAAACAAACTACCAATATATATAGTCTATTTCAGCTACACTATAACTTTTGATGCCTAGGTTGACTCTGGGTTTTAAATCCTACTATAATTTAGTAGTGAACATGAAAAATTCTTCTTCTTCTTCTTCTTCTTTTTAGCTGGATTGGGAGCAAAACCAGTTTGCAACAAAGTTGTGATAAACCAAACAACACATAATGTATTTTTGCGTACACAAATTCGCATTGATGAAATTTCATTTACCTACTTCCATAACTGCGCTAGATAGAAAGGAGGGAAGGAGGAGTGGAGGCTTTATCTTGTAGAATTATAACTAAACTGGTCATTTTCTGGTGATAAGACGTTTCTCTTTCCAAGAAACTTATCCTTGGCGGATAAGACAACAGGCCCATATCATATCTTACTAATCTCATGGACCAAGTAAGATATGAGTCAAAAGCAAGATGAATGGCTTCGTATAAAATTGTTAGCACTTCGTGGTGCGAGAAACTAAATTCATGTAATCTATCGAATCCAAATACATAATCCCATTACTTAATCACTATGCGAATCCCACCAGATTCATGTATCTTTTCACATGATATTGTTTCCTATTGTATGTAGATTCTTTTTCATATTTCAATCTCAATGAATGCAGTTAACCTATATCTTTTACTTTCATCGATAACCTTTCAAGGAATTTAGAACATCTTCTATCTATTTCTTGTATATAGTATTCATTGACAAATAGATTAAACACAGTAACACGAGTTCATATGTATTATTGGTTGATTTGCCAGCTTAGTTAAATTATGTCATTCTTATTCTAAAACTTTCTTGAAAAATTGATTGTGATTTTATTTTTCAGGAACCACAGGAACCAAGCTCTCCCGGGACTTCTACATGTTTTAGAGGCTTGTTTAGTTTTGAAGACCACTTGCGTCATCCTTGTAGGCATGCGGGGAAGGAAGTAGCATGTCATTTAGTGGGCCAATGCACTAAAGAGTCTAAAATAAGGTATTTCATTCAACAAAAAACAAAAAAAGCCATGAAGGCGCAATCGAGCTATAAATGTGGATGCAAAGTTTAACTTGAAATTGATGATTTAATATTGAACCGTTTAGTACGACAAAATTCCATTTCTCAGTCCCATGCACAAGTTCAACTCTATATAGTCTACATGCTTGAGATTAGACTCAATTTATTTCAATTATTCAAAACTTTAAAACTAACTCACAATTTGAAGCATGAACACCATCTCAAGTTTCATAAAAAATAAAAATAGATTAAACACAGTAAACATTAATTAATGTGCAATACTGGTTCATTTGACTTCCTAGTTTAATCGTGTTATTTCTTTTGCTGAAACTTTCTTCAAATATTGATTGTGATTTTTTTTTTTAAGGAATCAAGCTCTCATCGGACTCCATGTTTTAGAGGCTAGAGGCTTGTGAAGTTTTGAAGACTACAAGCGTCACACTGGTTGGCATGCAAGGAATGAAGTAGCATATTATTTAGTGGGTCAATGCATTTAAGTGTCTAAAATAAGGTCTTCATTTAAAAAAATACTATAAAGGCACAATGGAGCAATAAATTCATTTGAAGTAGTTTGTTGATGCAAAGTTTAACTTGATGTTGATGGTTTGATATAGGACTATGAGTATGACAAAACTCAGTTTTTCAACCCTATGCTCGTGCTCAACTCTATATGGCATATGCGTATGAGATTAAACTCGATTCAACTTGGTTATTGATTATTTAAAAACTAAACCACAATGTGAAGCTTGAACTCCATCTCTAGTTCTTATAAAAAATTTAATAAAAAGAAGTAATATCATGCTTTCATTCTCATTACATCCTTTAAATTATTAACACGGTTTGATAGCCACATGAAAGTAGTATTAATAAATCTGACATTTACAATATGGTATCGAAATGAGTGAAATCACCACAAGTAAATATTACATTATAAAGGTAGACTAATAAATGTATATGAAAAAATCTTTATGCTCTAGTGCGTTTTATATCTATGTACATATATCTAGTTACTTTTTTGTTGATTTTTTTTTTTTTTGGTTTTTGCTACAAATGATTCCCAGGAAGTTCTTGGGAAGATTTGAGACTAGTTAGACCGACTAAATCCGTATTTAAATTCCGAGGGGCGCAGTCTTTTCAGACTAGAAAACAGGCCCTTTGGGCTGGGCCCTGGCCTAAGCACCCCAGCCCATGGCCGGCCCAAATATCCTTTGGGCTTAACAAATACCAAGGCTTGCCCATGCAAGCCTATTTTCTTGGCAAAGTCTGCCCATTCAGGATCAGGTCTATCAATTACTTAATATGCCCTGACAACATGCCACGCTTAACAAAAATTTATCCTTTCATGTTATTATAACACATTAACCTGTTTTTATTGGAAAATACAATAAAGTATATAAAAGTCAATAAACTAAATGCATGCGTATGTGAATGCGACAAAAGCTGATCGTCGAGAAATTGCTTTTCCGATGTTTGGGACACCTTGTACGTGAAAGGCCAACACATGCTCCCGCTCAAACCGTTTCCTCAAGTAAACTATGAGACAGTGGTTAATCCTATCCAGCCTTCTCAACCTTTTTGAAATAGTCCGGATTGACAATATCACTCTATTTTTATCTTGATTTTGCATGCTAGGATTCCCAAGAAGTACATATCGAAGAAGTTCAAGGAGGTGAAAACATATGGTAGGATAATGACCAAGTCTATGGTTTTACTGCTTCGTGCTTTGTATGCAACCAAATTTAGACGGTTGGATTCTATTGAACTTCCTGATGACTGTGGTTTCCTTTATGAAAGCAGCCCAAGCAGAAACATGTCCAGGCAGTGTTATCCGAGGCCGACAATTCTCCAAGTGGGTTCGAGAGCTGGGGATCTTCGGGCGGGGAATCTGCGCAAAGTATTCGTCCTTTGACATGAACGTACACCTGAGTTATCGTTCAAGGATCGAATGATGAATAGTGAAGCCATTATTCTGCCTAGACGGCGGCCGGTAACTCCAATTGAAGGGATTTCGGAAAGATAAACTCCTGCGAGTGCGAAACTTCTGCGCCTTTGAGCTCATTGAGAAGACGGAGGAGGACATCGTGGAGCCCCAGGTCTCGTCGCCCGGACTTCTATTTGGCAACTCTCTCTTTAGAATGGACACACCACCTATCTTCAAGATAATTCTAGCTGATGCCCTTCAAAATGGACGTATGATATATCTCCCTCCCTCCCTCACTCAATTTAGACATGTGAAATTCTAACTTCAGAGAAATTAAGAAATTTCAGTTACTCTCGTTTAGCGAATTCACATGAAATTGCGTATAGGGAATTTTCAGAGGATTTTGAAAAAAACACCTCATAACATTTGGGATCTTGCCCCTTCTGGCTTTTCCAATCCTTCTTTCAAGTTATATTTCATTCATTGTTTTCCCTTTAAAATCTTACTAATCGAAAAGAAAAGTCTTCAGATTTCATGAGAACATCACATATGATAGGTTATGTAGTGCTTTGCCTTAATTAGAGATTAAGTTATCATGAGTAGCAAGATCTGGACAAACAGCAAACTCGAAATCAAAATAAGTTGATGCGCTTTGGAGTTATGAAGCTCAACTTGTTAAGACTCCTAGAAATTAAGACGTCGTGCAACAGCTATGCCTCCTTATAAACTTTTCTTTTACCATATGGCGATGGCAAAGGCTGCAAAGAAAACTTAAATGAATAAAATTGATCCATATAAAGTTTATAAAAAAAAAAAAAAAAACCCCTTGAACCATCCATTTGATCATGTAGCACAAATCACAACAAAAAGGCAAATACTTCTCACGAATGGACTTTAGCCTTTTTTGCTTGATCCAAAGAAATTGTCTAGACGTACCAAAGGACGATGGTCGATTTTTTACTGGCATCCTTAATTTATTAGACTATCTAGATTGCTCTATGTACAGTACTAATGCAAGAAAGGGATAATTAAACAAGGTAGGTACATAGAGGGAGGGAGAGATACCCTATGAGAGAGAATCGCTGCAGCCAAAACACTATGTCGCTGTGCTTTCAATTTTCGCATGTTAAAGCAATTTTAGCTGCAACTCCGACATTCAGCTGCAGATTGCTAACATAAGGTTCGACTCCACATGAAAGAGGTCCTATCATCACTACAAAATCTTTTCCAGTCTCGTATCTTGGAAATGCAGGAATTATAGTAGTTCTTCCAATGAGCTTTCTTCAACAATGGGCACAGCCGAACAATTAATCATTTTGTTCTTCATTTTTTGCTGGACCTAAGACATTTATGACAAAAACAAACATCATTGTACCTTTGGAGATAACACTAACCTCATCCCTAAGAGTGTGGCCGATGACTCAACGATGGAGACCGCAAAATGACGTTTGGAGATCTCTATTGTGTGTTATGATGGTCATCATCTTACAAATCAAATGAGTGCAAGAAAGAGGATTAAGCATGATGGGCGTGAACCATCACAAAACATCATATTTTGGATCACTTAAACATCGCACAATTAAATCTTCAATAATTTGGACTGGAGAAGGATTTGAAGGAAGCTCAGATCACAAAAAGTAATAAAATTAATGAGCAGAGGAGCTCATAACTAATCTGCAAAGTATATCAACATGTAGAGAAGGTATCGTGTAATTGAACTATAAGCTTATTTCTTAAAACAGAAAGAGCAAGATGCAATCAGACACATTTTCCACTATTGGAAAAAAAAATTGCAAAGATGTGAACAGAGGAGCTCAATTCACAACATTGGGAAAAACATGGTTGCGAGTGGCCAAACCATCTAATAAGCACTTCAATTGATACTGGATGGCAGTAACCCCAAAGGCAAATTTCACAAATCACAATCATTGCTCTAACCCGCTAAAGTTGAGAAGTTCGATTATGAAAATAGAAGTATAACCTTAAGAGCAGAAAGAAGAAGAAATGCATTGAGGGCCAAAAACAGAATAGTGTAAGATAATCAACATACGGGATTAGGTAATCCAATAAACTCATACATCGACAGAGATCATTTCTAAGCATTCAACTGTGTCCCTACCACTCTCAAGTTCCAAAAACAGGCAACATTTCTACTTCTCTTCAATATAAAAGATGCCATAACACTCCAAGATCTATACAGAGGACAAGGGAGCTTAACAGTCACTATCTGGAAACATGGAAAGAAAGAGCAACAGCCAACAGTGACTAATAAGAACAATCACTTATATACTTCAAAATGAACAGAAAGGACACGGCATAATGCAAGAGAAGCCAACCCAAAACATGATTAGTCACAGAAAAAAGGAAAACATGGTTCCATCATGCCACATTTGTATTCCACTTTCAAGCTCCATCGAAGCGATCCTCATATTAAACTCATCTTTGAAGTCTATCCACCTATATTCCCTTTAAAACCACTTTAGTGTCCAATAAAACACTTTTCACTATTTTAACATTCAATGAAATTAGTCACACCTTGTGGCTCATGACATATTTATCTCGTCCAGATCTTGTGAGACCAATTCAAGTCCTCCACATGCTGACAATTCTGTATAATAGTAGACATCTTTTTGAGCCTGCAACTCTTGTACATCTCCATTTGTCTTTTGTAATTGCTCTTTTGTGGCCTTCAGTATTTCCTTCAACTTGTGAATCTTTTCATCTTTCTCTTTCTCCCACCTTAAGTGCTTAGTTGGAAGATAACTAGATTCCTTCAACTTGTGAATCTCTTCATCCTTCTCTTACTTTGACCTTAAGTTCTTGGTTGGAAGACAACTATATTGGAGGCCCCAAATCATTCAGGCATGGGCTATGCCCCAGCATCCGACACATCCGGGTTTCTCTTTTTCCCAATAGAGAAACAGTGTTTCAAGGGGGAACCACTCTTTCCAAGTTCCAAATGTACCTCCATGAGATCATTCATACTTCCCTGCAGTTTAGTAACGAAAAAAAAAGCTTATTAAACTAATGATGTTACAATTTATTGGCAAGCACTTTTAAGCTAAATTCATAATTACGCATGATTGCCTTTGATTCCTAACTCTGCTTCCTATTGTGTGACAGGACTTGGTTAGTCTGCAAATGAACCATATCAAGAAGACATTCAATATTTCACACTTTCCTCTAATACAGGAAAAGATGTCCAAAGATATCTAATTGAAAAAGTAATCGCATTTTTCTTTTTTGTAGTTGTTCCTTGCTGATTGTTATATGACTCCATCCACTGAAACCATAGGAAAACACACACTGGGAAGTTAGACTTTTGGTTTTAATTTTAGACTATTTATTCTAGCTTGCCCTCTTTTCTTGATCCGTTCGTCTTCTGCTCAGTAACTACATAAATTCCTAATGCATTGCAGCGGCAATATTGTCTTTGCCAAGACCGCATAACATTTGTTAACACCAGATGAAGTACATGAATGGCTTTTCAACAATTGTGGGTACTCGTACATGCATGTGAAAGGGCACAGCTAGTAATCGGGAGTTCTAGGGCTACAATACTTCTCTTTTTCCAAACTCTCCCGTGAAACCAAACTGCAGTAACATTAGTAAATGAATAGAAAATTATATGGGTTTCATCATCTCTAATTTACTTTACAACTCTAGCTGCTGCATAGCTCTTTTGTTAATGATGGCAAATTAAGTGTGCTAGATAAACCTGAACCAAGTTTTGAATTATTGTACTGTCACTAGCAAATCCAAGTCACAGAGCTAAGGGATATTAATGCAGGTGCTATAAACATAGACAATCTTAGGGAGGCAATTCTAGAACACATCCTATGCTTCCTTCCTATGACAACTGCTATTACAATATGCGAATTGTCGGAAAAGTGGCAAATGCCTCTGGTCATCTTTACCTTAGATCCAAAAATGTATCACCTCAGCAGAATCTTTTCTAAAGCGAAATTATTGATTACACTGGAAATATCAGTTACAGGGAAACACAAAAATTTAAGGAAAAACATGAGAATACCTTTGCTACTGTTATTCTAGCAATACTTTTGTTCCCTAAGTTGTGTTGTTTGTTTTGTCTGTTAGACTTATTTGCGTCACTCACCTTCTACAATAAAATATATAAATAAATAACAAGGCTACCACAAATAGTCATTAATTGGTGATGAAAGTCTATTTAATGTCCATAGGTCATATTGAAACAATGCTAGAACGAGATTCATACCTTCCCTTCCTTTGAACTCCAAAAAGTGATGAGATTTTTCGATTGATCAATTCTCACTCTCCCCGATAGATCCTTCAAATGATGCAAGAATGATTGAGAGCTATCATAGCGAGCAGCTTTTAGATCACTTTTCCATTATCTCCATTTAGAATTTAAGGAATGTGGAATCCATTTTTCCACAGCTGGTACGAAAATAATCAAGCTTAGGTTACAACAAAGAAATTTTAAAAATGATGTTAAATTTATTTACAACATGAATGGAATTTCACACTACCTCTACAATCCTAGTCATAGCATTTTCCGAGTTGTGAACAATGGTTGACTCTTGGCTCCTGACATCGTCCCCCAACACCGTGCACCGTCGCTTCTCATCGTTGACTGGCATCGAGAGCTGCGGTGGTGACTCTCCTGTTCGGCCCTACTCATTGGCCGGAGACGCCGGCAGACTTTGTTCCTGATTGACACTCCATCGCCGGTCCGTATCCTCGCTGGTGACGTGTAGTCCGTAGCTGTCACAGGACCACTCGGTCATTGGCTGCCACCATAGCACTACCTCAGCAAGGAAACGTTTGGAGCTTGCGGCCAGAGAGTCCATGCCGTGAGACGTCCATCTTGGTTTGTCACTGCAGTGCGTGTTCTTCATAAACTTGTTTCGTGATTGTGAACGGGAAAACATGAGTAGCTGATGATGATGAACGGTGTTGGTGTTGGAGTGAACGGTGGTCAACAGTGGTTTTTCCCATGCGGCGGTGGCCGGTGGTGGTGGTTGATGTCTGGGATGCTTTCGTGCGGCGGTGGTGAATCTAGGTGAGCGTGGGGAAGCTGAGGTTAATCTTGGTGATGTTACTTCGGGCCACGGCTGAAGTTTAGTGATTTGGGCTATTGGCTAAATTTGGGTTTTGAATTCCGGGCTGAAATCAGATTGTGTTGGGTTTGGGTATATTTGGGCTTGCTTCTTTAATGGGTTTGGTTCAATTGAGAGGCATAAGAGTCAATTTGGAGCCATTACCCAGATCCATGAGACCAAACCGCAGCCCATATTAGGACTGGGCCCAAGTGCCCAGCCCGAGTCCCTTTTTTCGGAATAAAAAATAAATAAAAAGTATTATTTAAAAAATTCCAAAATTATAAAATTTAGAAAATGGCTTAAGAAAATGTGTTATGATTAGATTGTCTATGTTTAGCTTTAGATTTAACTTAGTTTCATCCCATTAGAGTCCATAGGAAAAAAAAAAATCTATTTCTTGATTTTAGTTTAGTGCAAATCACGCCTACTTGGTTGATCGATTTTCGACTTGTGTCCCCAATTGCATGCTTAATTGTTATTGCTTATAGATGTCTTGACTGCCTTTTATATATGTGTACGCATGTTCTTCCATAGTTAGTTTAGGCAGGAAATTAGAATCTAATTAGGAGTTAATGGTGTATCGCTTTGCAAACGCGAGTAGGAGTTAATAATCATTATCTTTGATTGGTCAATCCTCTGTTGGATTAGGAGGTGAATGAACTAGGCTTATCCCAGATAGAATTTCATCTTAAGCTTATGGGGGTTCATGTCCCGAGGCTTAAAACTAAAGTTTATGTATTCTTTACCAGACTTGTATCGGGTTTTTTCTTCACATTTACTTAGACATTTTAAATACTTGGTTGTTTCGTTACTGCATCACAATTGAATAACTTGTTTGTTAGTTTCATTTTTAGATAGGATTAGGTATATTTTAGAACCAAATCATGAACCCTACAAGAGCATGTGCATATCACTTAGTGGCTTTGATACCTTTAGAATCATAGTTTGTAATCAAAATTGCTCGACCACTTACATAACAACTTTCCAAGTTAGTGGTTATCAAAATGACGTTAATAGAAATAATAGCGTCATCAAGTGCATGAGCTAGAATCTTTGGTTGCATAAAAAGTGAGATGAACCTCCCACATTTCATTTGGTTTCTAGCCTACTTCAAATGGCTAATGGTGACTCATGGAAATACTTAGGTTTTAAAAGAACTAAAAAATGAGAATTCAACGTCGTGTAAAATATAGGTTTAGAAGAGCTCGCGCCTTTGGCCCACATTTTGGGCAATACCTCTAAATCCATCCAAAAGACCTCCGAGATGGCCGCAACAAGTAGAAAAAAATATTTCATAGAAGTAATGTTATATCGTTAAACCAATTTAATAATTCTAGTTGATAAGTTCTAATTACTCTAAGATGTGGCCAAATTTGGCACCGTAGGTTAGAATATATAGAAAACTGAAAAAAAAGAAAAAGAAAAGAAAAAGAGATATTTGTTGGAATAAGGTTAGTAATGCAAAATAGTGTTTCATAGCTGATTTAAAATGATATGGACCATTGGGTATTTGAATACAATGCGATCATCAAAATAGTGGGTACCATTGTTATTTTGTAACTAACTTTTATATATTAGTCCGCGATGGGAAATTCTGATGCTTTTCACTAATCATTAGCAATCTCACTCTCTATATGTTCATGCAATATGTTGGTGTTAGGTATTTTTTTAAATTCCAAAATTATAAAAAATAGAAAATGGCTCAGGAAAATGCGTTATGATTAGATTGTCTGATTTTTTAGCTTCATATTTGGCTTAGTTTCATCCCATTAGAGTCCATAGAAAAAAAAAGTCTATTTCTTGCTTTTCATTTAGTGCAAATCAGACCTACTGGGTTGATCGATTATCAGCTTGTGTTCCCAATTACATGCTTAATTGTTCTTGCTTATAGATGCCTCGACTTTCTTTTAATTATGTGTATGCCTGTTCTTCCATAGCTAGTTTAGGCAGGAAATTAGAATCTAATTAGGAATTAATGATGTATCACTTTGCAAACGCAAGTGGGAGTTAATAATCATTATCTTTGATTAGTCAATCCCCAGTTGGATTAGGAGGTGACAAATCAAGCTTATCCTGGATAGAATTTAGTTTTTCAAGCTTATGGGGGTTCATCTCCCGAGGCTTAGAAATGAAGCCTTGTACATTCTTTACCTGACTTGTATCAAGTTTTTTCTTTCATGTTTACGTAGATGTTTTAAATACTTGGTCGATTCATTACCACGCCGCATTTCAATGACTTGTTTGTTAATTTCATTTTTAGATAGGATTAGGTCTAGTTTAGAACCAAATAATGAACCTTATAATAACATGTGCATGATCACTTGGTGGATTTAATACCTTTATAATCATAATTGGTAATCAAAATTGCTTGATCACTTAGATAATAATTTTCAAAGTTAGTGGTATCAAAAGGGCATTAATAGAAATATCAGCAAAATCAAGTCCTCAAGTTAGAATAGAATATCTGGTTCATAAAAAGTAAGACGAACCTCCTACGTCTCAATTGGTTTCTAATTGACTCAAAATGGCTAGTGACGACTCTTAGATATACTTAGGTTTAAAAGAACTTAAAAATGAGAATTCACCGTCACACAAGATATAGGTTTGGGAGAGCTCATGCCTAAATTGATGGGCCATTTGGCTTGCACTTTGGGCAATATCTCTAAACCCATCCCAAAAACCTTGGAGAGGGTCGCCACGAGTAGAAAAAGTATTTTATAGAAGTAGTGTTATGTTGTTAAACCAATTTACTAATTCGAGTTTATAAGTTCTAATTACTCAAATATGTGGGCAAATTGGGCACTATAGGTTAGAATATATAGAAAATTGGAAAAAAAAAAAATTTGCTGGAATAAGGTTAGGAATGCAAAATAGTGCTTCATTGCTGATTTACAAGTGATATGGACTATTGGGTATTTAAATACAATGCGGTCATTAAAATAGTGGGTACCATTGTTATTTTGTAACTAATTTTAATGTATTAGTCTATGATATTTTGATACTTTTCACTAATCATTAGTAATCTCATTTTGTATATGTTCACGCGATATGTTTGTGGTTAAATTCTTTGATCAATCAAAGGCAAAGGCCTATCCTATTCATGCACGAGAGAGCTGCTGAAGCTAAACTTAAAATGGACAGTTTAGAGGCACAAACATCATCAAGAAATGAATATCAAGTGTTCCTGAGCTTCTGACAACCCGACACTTTTATTGTGAATTCACCAATTTTCTCTATTATAACTTGACCAATGCTAACATCCGTGTCTTTCGAGACGATGAAGAGTTCTCTCTTGATTGAAGTGTCAATGCAACACTCCAGAGAGTGATCGACAACTCTAAGATGTTAGATCGACAAGCTCTAGGTTTGATTCGTCTTACATTGGCGCGGAACGTTGCTTTCAACATTGCCAATGAGGCGACAACGGTGGATTTGATGGCGGTGTTGTCTGACATGTACAAGAAGCCTTCTGCATCAAACAAGGTATATTTGATGCGTCGTCTTTTAAATCTGAAGATGGATGAAGGTGCTTCTGTGACAGATCACATCAACGAATTCAACGTGACTACGACTCAGTTGAATTCGGTGGATATCAAATTTGATGACGAGGTAAAGGCTTTAATTTTATTATCTTCTCTACCTGAAAGTTGGAGTGCAACTGTGACTGCAGTGAGTAGTTCGTCTGGTAAGAAAAAGTTGAAGCTTCAAACAATCCGAGATTTGATTCTTAGCGAGGATATTCGTAGAAGAGAATCGAGTGAATTTTCGGGTGCTGCTTTAAATATTGAAGGCAGAGGGAGAAGCAATCAACGGGGGCGAAACCAATACCATGGTAGATCAAAGTCCAGAGGGAGAAGCAAATCGAGACCTCGTGGTGAAATTATTTGCTGGAATTGCGAAAAGAAGGGACATCTAAAACGAGATTGTAGAGCCCCAAAGAAGAAAATTCAATATCGAGATCGAAATCAAGATGAAGAAAAATCTGTGAATGTAACTTTTGAAGAGACTCAAAATAGTGATGCCTTAATTTTGAGCATTGATAGTCCAATTGAGTCGTGGATTCTTGACTCAGGTGCGTCGTTTCACTCTACTTCATGCAAAAAATTAATGCACAATTTTGTTGCTGGAAAATTTGGAAAGGTTTATCTTGCTGATGATGAACCTTTGGATATTATGGGAAAGGGTGATATTTATATAAAATCTACTAACGGATATCAATGGAAGTTGCATGATGTCAGATATGTTCTAGGACTTAAGAAAAATCTGATCTCTATAAGTCAACTAGACAGCACAGGCTATAGGACTATTTTTGGGGATGGCTCTTGGAAAATTGTTAAAGGTGCTCTGGTTGTAGCACGTGGAACAAAGTCAGGAACGCTCTACGTAACTGAAATCAATAGAGAAACTGCAGCAATTGCTGAATCAGAAATTGATTCTAAATTATGGCACCGCAACCTTGGACATATGAGCGAAAAAGGAATGAAGATATTAGCATCTAAGGGAAAATTGCCTGTTTTGAAGTACATAGATATTGGTCTATGTGAAGATTGTGTTATGGGTAAGCATAAACTTGTTAGTTTTTCAAAGATTGGAAAAGAACCAAAGAAAGAAAAATTAGAGTTGGTGCATACAGATGTGTGGGGCCCAACTCCTGTGCAATCCATTGGAGGTTCGCGCTATTATGTCACATTTATTGATGACTCCACCAGAAAGGTATGGGTTTATTTTCTAAAAAATAAATTTGACATGTTTGATACTTTTAAAAGATGGAAAGCTGAAGTGGAGAACGAGACTGGCCTGAAAATTAAATGTTTAAGGTCTGATAATGGCGGTGAATATGATAGCAAGGAATTCAAGCAATTTTGTGCAGAGAACGAAATCAGAATGACAAGAACTGTTCCCAATAGACCGCAGCAAAATGAAGTTGCTGAGAGGATGAACAGAACTCTGAATGAGCGTGCAAGAAGTATGAGATTGCATGCAGGATTGCCCAAGATGTTTTGGGCAGATGCAATTAATACAGCAGCATATTTAATTAATAGAGGACCTTCGGTTCCACTTGATTTTAAGTTACCAGAAAGAAGAATGGAGTGGAAAGAAGGTAAGTTTCTCGCATCTGAAAGTCTTTGGTTGTGTTTTCTATGTCCACGTAGATTCTGAAAATAGAGATAAACTTGATGCAAAAGCTAAAAAATGTTTTTTCATCGGATATGGTTCTGATTATTTTGGCTATCGGTTCTGGGATGAACAAAATAGAAAAATAATAAGAACTGCTGATGTTACGTTCAATGAGAATATATTGTACAAGGATAAATCCATGGCAGAATCTAGTGTGAAGGAAAATTTGGTGGAGAATACAGAGATTGAATTGGAAGAAAATTCTAAAAGTGTTCTGGTTGAAATTCCTAAAACTGTTGCTGAACAAGAATCACGTACACCTGATCCCACTTTGAGAAGATCTAGTAGAACACCTAAACCTATACAAAGATATTCTCCGTCATTGCATTATTTGCTTTTGACGGACGCTGGCGAACCAGAAAATTTTTCGAAAGCAGTACAGGTTGAAGATTCTGTTAAGTGGGAGTTAGCAATGCAGGATGAGTTGGATTCACTCAAGAAAAATAAAACTTGGGTGTTAACTCGGTTACCAGATGGGAAGAAGGCATTGCAGAACAAGTGGGTGTATCGGGTCAAAGAAGAACCCGATGGCAGCAAGAGGTACAAAACAAGGTTAGTAGTAAAAGGGTTTCAGCAAAAAGAAGGAATTGACTATATAGAGATTTTTTCTCCAGTTGTGAAATTGACTACTGTTAGGTCAATATTGAGTATTGTGGCTACAGAGAATTTACATCTAGAGTAGCTAGATGTTAAGACTGCATTCCTCCATGGTAATTTGGAGGAGGATATTTATATGGTACAACTGGAAGGTTTTCAAGATCCTGGAAAAGAAAATTATGTCTGCAAATTGAATAAAAGTCTGTATGGCTTGAAACAGGCTCCTTGACAATGGTACAAAAAATTTGACACATTTATGTGTGGTAACGGGTTCACTAGAAGTGACATGGATCACTGTTGTTATTTCAAAAAATTTGATGACTGTTATATTATTTTGCTGTTGTATGTGGATGATATGCTCATTACAGGATCTAGCATGAGAGAGATCAACATATTGAAGCAGCAATTGTCAAAAGAGTTTGAGATGAAGGACTTGGGCGTAGTGAATCAGATTCTTGGGATGAGGATCACGCAGGATAGATCTAAAGGAATTCTAAAATTATCTCAAGAAAAGTACATTGAAAAAGTGCTTGACAAATTCGGAGTTCAGAATGCAAAGCCCAGAAGTACTCATTTAGGAAGTCACTTCAAGCTCTCAAAGGAGCAGTCACCAAAGACAAATGAAGAGCGGGAGTATATGACTAAAGTGCCTTATGCATCAGCTGTTGGGAGTTTAATGTACGCAATGGTGTGTACTAGACCAGACATAGCTCATGCAGTGGGAGTTGTGAGCAGATACATGGCAAATCCAGGAATAAAACATTGGGAAGCTGTAAAGTGGTTATTAAGATACCTAAAAGGCACTTCAGGTATGTCATTATGTTTTATGAAAAATAGTGCAACTTTACAATGCTTTGTTGATGCAGATCTTGGTGGTGACTTAGATAATAGGAAAAACACCTCAGGTTATGTTTTTACCTTAGGTGGCACTGCAATCAGTTGGATGTCTAGACTTCAGACTTGTGTATCTCTCTCAACCAGTGAAGCAGAGTATGTGGCTATATCTGAAGTTGGTAAAGAGATGATTTGGTTGAAAAATTTTCTGAAGGAGATAAGCAAAGAGCAAGATAACAGTGTTCTTTTCAGTGATAGTCAAAGTGCTATTTGTCTTGCAAAGAATCCGGTATTTCACTCAAGGACAAAACACATTAAGTTAAAATATCATCAAATTCGTCAGTTAATAGATAACGGGGTATTGTCATTAAAGAAGATTCTTGGTGCAGAAAATCTAGTAGATATGTTAACAAAGGTTGTCACCACTGAAAAACTGAGGCTGTGCATTGCCTCAATTGGCCTCCATGGTAAGTGATGAGGGGGGCCGCCGCACTAGGACAATTTGGGTTGAAAAGATGAAGACTATAAAAGATTATTGCTGTTTTTTAAGATCAGCCTCCAAGTGGGAGATTGATGGAATTATGGAGTCTGATGGAGAAAAATATTATTATGGGTAGACACTTCCCAGTAGGTCACCCATCCTGAGATATTAAAGGAAATAGAGTTTATATTACTACTAATAGCATATATGTAATTTCCTTTAATATGTATGCCCTAGACTCCTGTTATAAATAGGGCAATTTCTTTTATAGTTGTAACGCTGAAGCTTTATAACCCTAAGCTTGTAACGCTAATACTGATAGTGAAGAGATTGCCTAGTGCGGCACCGTGGTTTTTCCCTTCTTGATTTTAGAAGGGTTTTCCATGTAAAAATTCCTGCTTGCCTTCTTTTTCTTCTTTGACAGCAATTCCCACTATGCTTGCTTCATAGATTCTGGTTTCTCTCCAGACAGAGGTTGATGCAAATTCTTCTGATATAGCATATCCTCGATCTGCATCTTCCAGAAACCAAAATCCTTGCCATCGAACCGATCAATCTTCACCTTTCCTTCGTCCATATTCGCTCCCACTATTTCACCAAAACCAGGCTCTGATACCAGTTGTTGGGGATGCGAATATGTGACGAAAAATAAAGTAGGGAAGAAAAAGAAGGCAAGCAGGAATTTTTACGTGGAAAACCCTTCTAAAATCAAGAAGGGAAAAACCACGGTGCCGCACCAGGCAATCTCTTCACTATCAGTATTAGCGTTACAAGCTCAGGGTTATAAAGCTTCAGCGTTACAACTTAAGATGTGTTTTGGAGACTTTTGTGGATAAGATTTTTTAAAGTTGTGAGTGGTAATTATAGTTCATTAGTAATTTGTTTAATGTTGTTCAATTTGAGGTTGATAATGTGCCTAGGTTTGTGTTGTGAAAATTGTGTGAAGAGGTCCTTCATTAATAGGGTGATATTATCCCACAAGGTTAGTAGGTTTTTTGCAGTTGAAAAGTATATATTAATTTTTTTTACTTACAGGTCAATGACACTTTTAGTGGACATGTTAAAAAAAATATGAGCAAAATTTCATAGGTCCTTCTTATAAATGGGCTAATGCATGTTTACCAGAGCCTTCTCTTGGGGTATCACATAGAGTTTCCTAGAATTGGGATGTTACAAAGGTTTCACTCTGTCTCTTTTATTTGATAACACTTGGAGATGGAATCATATTGTCTATGCTACTTGGAAAATTTTGCAGGCTATTTTTTTTTTCGAAATTGAAAGTGCATTGATTCAATGTCTTAGTACTAAGGAACAAGAAGAACATGATTCAAAACATAACAAATTCCAAATTCCACATGAGGGTTGGAGACGCTTGCATTATTTATGATGAGCTTTCGCAATATAATCCAGGTCGGCTTCACAGGGATGGTGGGCAATTGAAACTCCTCCAGCATGCCTTTGCATTCCTCAAATCCACACCAGAGGGTCCATGCGCTGTGCATACAGCTGGATGCCACTCTCAGGTCGCTTGGAAGACGACAGAGGGTCCATGGTGGAATGTACTTGGTTTATCATTGGGTACTGTACTGAAGTTTAAATACTTGGTTTATCAGATGTCACCAGGGTTGGAAGAAGACCATGATGCAGGCAAGCAAGCAGCAGCCCCTGCAACAAGCCCAGCAGCAGCAGCTGATCCTACAGAACTCATCGGGGAGCTTGAGCTTTAGCAACATGTCGTTGTCGAGGGAGGACAAGGAGATGTCGAGGTTGGCTCTATCCACTTTCAGGGCCAAGGAGGAGGAGATCAAGAGGAAGAAGATGGAGGTCCACGACTGCGTCCTTTCCCACCTGGGTCGGGTCGAGGAAGAGACCAAATACTTGGCCACTATTCACAAGGTACACAAATTAGAACTGGAGCTATGGGTTTGTTAATGTCTCCGGTTTTTGCAGGAGGAAGAGAGTGTGCCAGCTGCATTAACAGACTGTTTGATGGTTTGGTGTGCAGAGGGAAGCACACAAGAACGAATGCATGTACTAGGAAAGATGGTGGAACTCCTGCCTTTATTTAAGGTAACTTCCCCGTCAGTAGACTAGCTGTATGCCTGAAGTTTGAACACTTGGTTTGGTTACATTCAGTGGGGACTGTACTGAAGTTTAAATACTTAATTTATTAGTATTCCTCCTGACGGCAAAGATGGTGGAATATACTTGGTTTATCAGTGGGTACTGTACTGAAGTTTAAATACTTGGTTTATCAGATGTCACCAGGGTTAGAAGAAGACCATGATGCAAGCAAGCAAGCAACAGGTCCTGCAACAGGCCCAACAGCAGCAGTAGCAGCTGATCCTGTAGAACTCATCGCGGAGCTTGAGCTTGAGCAGCAGCAACATGTTGCTGTCGAGGAAGGACGAGGCGATGTCGAGGCCAGCTCTGTCCACTTTCATGGCCAAGGAGGAGGGGATCCAGAAGAAGAAGATTATTCACAAGGTACGCAACATGAAATCCCCACATGAAAATGGTTTACTCGGGCTTTTTCTTTTCTATGTTCTGGTAATAGCAAATAAGAGGCGAGGCGTTTTTGTGGTTATATTCATGGAGAGTTTTTTGTTACTTTGATCAGCAAAACGGCAGCGAAGATGACAGTGGCAAGGATAAAGCTGCTGAGGAAAAGAGACAGGTGGTGGTGAAGCAGATGAGGCGTGACATCGCATTGCTTCTTTAGTCTGGTCAGGACGCCACTGCTCACATCTGGGTACATCTAGTTCTTCCACTACGATTTGCTTTTGGTTATTGCATTGGCAGTTGGTGTGGCTTTTTGTATTGGACGGAATTCATGTCTGTGTTGTGAGAAATTGGTCTTGAGAAAAAGGGTTACTCTCAAATTTCCAGTGGTTTTTGTACATCTAATTTATAATTAGAATGCTTCGAGTGTGCTGAACTTGAAATAGTTATATCGGTTTTTGGTTGCAGTCAGTCATTCGTATAATCCAGTGTGAAAAAATTCATATTAAGAAGAAATTTTGATATTATGAATCTGCATTTTGTTTGATTCATGAAATGTTCTATACATATCACGGACTAGAAGACTTAACATTCAAGTAGGAATGCTTTTATATCCGAATCAGTCACTCGAGGCTTCGGCATTCCAATTGACGAGGCTGGTAAGAAAATATCATGGACCTACCTAAAAAGCCTAAAAGGTGGCTTGCATGTCACTTGATACAATGAATTGGACCTACGAAATGGCATAGCATTATGGAAATTGCTCTCTAATGTGGATGAGGGCCTGTGTCTGACACACGCCTGAAAGTGACATGAAATTGACGACCACGAATCCGAGCCAAGGGACCTAACAAAAGCCAAGCGGAATCCCAAGCCTTATATATGATGATTTCAATAAGAGTTATATATGATGATTTCAATAAGAGTCGAAAGAGACTAATGTAATCAGCACAAGAACGAGTATTTCCTATAGGTCTGCAAATACGCGGAAATATGGTGGAATCTTTGCTGCTCAAGGGGGTTGTCATTTCATTGTCTCGCTTCTAGGGCACCTCTGACAGTATCCAGATGAGCGTGTGCTAGTTACACCTGGTGACTAGCAGGCAATTCATGGATATGTTAAGACTATACATGAGGCCAAAGCTGAAAAGTTCACTAGAGATTTTTCTTAACAGAATGAGAAGTAATCAGAAGTTCTCCAAAAAGAATGGTAAGAACGATGAAAGCTTTCTGTCAGATTGCCAATTAGCCAACAAATTTCCATTAGAATACCTAGTTTTTAGTAGTAAAGCAACTCTCAAGTGTGAAGCAGGAACTAGTACGGAAGATGAGGGAAGTAGGATTTTCAGTAGTTCAACCTGACACAAATGTAGACGCTCATCTCAATAAACTATGGAAGGCTTAGAAATTTCCCACCAACTCATGCATGAGACACAACCAGCACAATGACACAACAACTGCATAGAACAACTTATCGCAAAAGCATCGAAGAAATTGGTGATAGTTTAGAGCAAAGCGTTGGCCATGTTGCAACTCAAGTCATGCGAAAGTAAAGCGCAACTCTTGTTTTGAACTATAATAATGCTACGAAGAGAATGGTCACCCCAGAAACTTCACATCTTGCAACACTTTGAATTCTGCCTTATTTTCTGTTTACATGCTTGATCTATTCCTTGGTGGGCCGCCATTATGTATGTGCGAAAGAGAGAGAATCTATTAGAAGAGCTTCCAGAAGAGCTCCCCAAATTCTACGTCAGTGACCAACAAAAGACAAGGAACATAAGAGGAACTCAAACATATGCAAGCCTCGCCAAAGAGCTGCAAAGCGAGATACATAACTGCGCATGACAGACAGGTTTTCTTTTGTGTCCTAACTGTAGTCTCGTGATATATAAAGCAAATCAGAACTGGAGCTAAGAAAAGAGTGAATAACACGATGATGATGATGATTGCAATTAGGGATCCTGATGCCAATAGAAGGGTACCCACAACACCGGATGCTCACTGAGGACCAAGTCTTGTTATTCGACACTGGGAATGACCGAACAACCGCAGCCGCTCCCCAGTCGAATGAACAAAGAAGGAAAGGAGATATAGGAGGTCGGAAAAGCTTCTTACATCTCCTTACACCATGTCTCAATCACAGTACTGAGCAGACCTTTTGTGCACCTAAAATACTTATTTAATTGGTGGACGATGTATTTTTGCATCCTCCCGTCTTTTACGGTCAGATTAAAAGCCACTTCAAATAAGATATGGGACTAGTCGGACAAAACTAAATCCGTATCAACATTCAGACTGATGTAGTATTTTTAGACAAGTATGCGGGGCTGATTGGGCTGGGCCCGGGCCTAAGCACTCCTGCCCATGCTCGGCCCAAATTTCGATTGGGCTCAAACAAATAGCGAGGCTAGCCACGCAAGCCAATTTTCTTGGCTAAAAGAAACTCCTTGTGAGTGGGTGACTTCTGCGCCTTCCAGCTCATCGAGAAGACGGAATAGGACATCATGGCGCTGCCGAGTCTCTAGATTGCTCCATTTACAGCCCCAATGCAAGAAAGGGATAATCAAACAAGTTAGGTTCAAAGAGAGGGGGAGAGAGATACCCTATGTTTGCGAGAGACTCGCTGCAACAAAAACACTTATGTCGATGTGTTTTCATTTTTTGCATTTTGAAGCAATCTTAGTTGTAGCTTGGACATACAGCTGCAAGTCGCTAACATGAGGTTCGACTGCACATGAAAAGAGGTCGATCATAGCTATAAAATCTTTTCTAGCCTCATATCTTGAAGATGCAGGAATTATAGTAGTCCTTCCAATGAGCTTTCTTCAACACCGGGCACAAGTAGCTGTTTTGCTCTTCATTTTTTGCTTGACCTGAGACATTTATGACAAAAACAAATAGTTCAAATGCGGGCTCTACAATGATCACCGTACCTTTGGAGATAACACTAGATGATGAGAGCACAAAATGATGTTTGGAGATCTGTGTTATGTTGGTACATCATCCTACAAATCAAACGAGTTCAGGAAAGAGGACTAAGCATTACAAACGCAAAACCAGCACAAGAAATCATGTTAGTGATCGCTTAAACGTCGCAAGATTATACCTTCAATAATTTGGATTGGAGAAGGATTTAGGGGAAGCTTAGATAACATATAGTAATTAAATTAATGAATAGAGGGGCTCATAATTAATATGTAAAGCTAGAAAAAGATAGACAAAGATATCACATGATCGCACTAAAATCTTATTTCTTAAAAACAGAATGAGCAAGACTTGATTAGTCACATTTTCCATCGCTGGAAAAAAATACGGAGACGTGAACAGAGAAGCTCCATTCACTTCATTGCAAAAAACAGAGTTGTGAGTGGCCTAAGCATCTAATAAACACTACAGCCAATATTGAATGGCTGTCAACCCAAAGGCAGAGTTCACAAATCACAATCATTGTAGCAACCCAGTAGACTTGAGAAGTTCGATTATGAAAATGGAAGTCTTAACCTTAAGAGCAAGAAGAAGAAGAAATGCATTGAGGGCCGAAAGTAGAGCAGCATAAGGTAATCAGCATATGGTATTAGGTAATCTAGTAAACCCATACATCAATAATTACTACAACACTCCAAGATCCATATAAAGAAGAACGAGAGCTCAGCATGACTAATAAGGGCAATCACTTGTATACTCCAAAATGAACAGAAAGGACAAGGTATAATGCAAGATAAGTAAACCCAAAACATGATTTAGTCACAGCAAAAAGAGAAAACAGGGTTACACCATGCTACATTTGTATTCCACTTTCAAGCTCCATCGAAGCGATCTTCAAACCAAACTCATGTTTCAAGTCTATTCACCTATATTCCCTTTAAAACCATCTTAGTGTCCAACATCCAAGTCACTCAGTATTTGGTAAATGAAACACCTTTCATTATTTTAACATTCTATGAAATTAGTCACACCCCATGGCTCATGACATACTTACCTCGTCCAGATCTCGTGAGACCACTTCAAGTCCACCACATGCTGACAAATATAGCAGACATCTTTTTGAGACTATAACTCTTGCACATCCCTCTTTGTCTTTTGTAATTACTCTGTTGTTGCTTTCACTATTTCCTTCAACTTGTGAATCTCTTCATCTTTCTCATTCCCTGACCTTGAGTTCTCAGTTGGAAGACAACAAGATTCCTTCAACTTGTGAATCTCTTCATCCTTCTCTTTCTTTGACCTTAAGTTCTCAGTTGGAAGACAACTAAATTTCAAGGCCTCAAATCAGTCGAGCATGGGCTATGCCCTAGCATTGGATGCATCTAGGTTTCTCTTTTCCCAACACTAGAGAAACAGTATTTCAAGGGGGTATTGCTCTTTCCAAGTTCCAAATATACCTCCATGAGATCATTCATGCTTCTGCAGTAACATAAAAAAACTTATTAAAATAATGATGTTACTATTTACTGTCAGGCAATTTAAGCTGAATTCATAGATACATACGATTGCCTTTGATTTCTAACTCTGCTTCCTATCATGTGCCAGAACTTGGTTAGTCAACATAACTAACTTTCTTGTGAAATAGGAAAAGATATCCAAAGATATCAAATCGAAAAGTGATCGCATTCTTCCCTTTTGTAGTTGTTCCTTGCTGTTGTTATATGACTTGCCATCCATCGAAACCATATGAAAACACACACTAGGAGTTAGACTGTTGGTTTTAATTTTAGATTATTTATTCCAGCTTGACTTTTGGTTTTAATTTTAGACTTTAGTCCAGTTTGCCCTCTTTATTTGATCTGGTCGTCTTTTGCTCATATGACTATAAAAATTCCTAATACATTGCAGCAATAATACTATCATTGCCAAGACTTGCATAACATCTGTTAACACTAGACGAACTATATTGAATGGCTTTTCAACAATTGTTGGGACATATGCGTGCATGTGAAATGGCACAGCTACTTAGGCCTTCTAGGGCTGCAGTATTTTTCTGTTTTTTGATCTCTCTCATTAAACTAAATTGCAGTCATATTAGCAAATTAATAGAAAATTGTACAGGTTTCACCATCTCTAATTTACTTTACAGCTCTAGCTGCTGCATAGCTCTTTTGTTAATCATGGCAAATTATGTGTGCTAGATATCTGAACCAAGTTGTGGATTATTGTGCAGTTACTAGCAAATCCAAGTCACAGAGCTAAAGGAATAACAAGATATCAATGCAGGTGCTAAAAACATAGACAACCTTAAGGAGGCAATTCTAGAACACATTCTATGTTTTCTTCCTATGACAACCACTATTAAAACACGCATATCGTCGGAAAAGTGGTAAATATCTCTGGACATCTTTACCTTATGTTCAAATATATATCAAATATCAGTTACAGGGAAACACAAAAATTTAAGGGAAAACGTGAGAGTACCTTTGCTACTGTTATTCTAGCAATACTTTTGTTCCCTAAGGTGTGTTGTATCTTTTGTCTGTTAGCCTTATTTGTGTCACTCAGCTTGTGCAATAAATTATATAAATAAATAACAAGGCTACCACAAATAGTCATTAACTGGTGATGAAAGTCTATTTAATGTCAACAGGTCATATTGAAACAATGCTAGAACAAGATTCAAAAATTGACGAGATTTTTCCATAGATAACTTCTTGCTTTCTCCGACAGAATCTTCAAATGATTAGTGAGCAGCTTTTAGATCACTTTTCTAGCATCATCTCCATTTAGAATTTAAGGAACGTAGAATCCATTTATCCACAGCTGGTACGAAAATAATCAAGCTTAAATTACAACAAAGAAATATTAAAAATGACGTTAAATGTATTTACAACATGAATATGGAATTTCACACTACCTCTACAATCCTAGTCATAGCATTTTCCATATCGTTGGTAATTTGCTTCCGAGTTGTGAACAATGGTTGATTCTTGGCTCCTGACATCGTCCCCCAACAACATTCCCCGTCGCTTCTCATCGCAGACTAGCCTCGAGAGTTGCTGCGGCAACTCCCCTGTTTGGCCCTACTCTTTGGCCAAAGACACCGGCGGATTTTGTTCCCGATTGACGCTCCATCGCGGGTCCATATCCTCACTGGTGACATGCAGTCCGTAGCTGTCTCAGGACTACTCGGTCATTGGTTGCCATCGTAGCACTACCTCGGCAAGGGAAAGTTTGGAGCTTACGGCCGGAGAGTCCATGCCGTGAGATGTCCATCTTGGTTTGTCTCTACGGTACGCGTTCTCCATAAACTTGTTGTCTTGTGATTGTGAATGGGAGACTCTGCTAGCTGGTGATGATGAACGGTGTTGGTGTTGGTGTTGGAGTGAATGGTGGTCGGTAGTGGTTTTTCCCATGCCGCGGCGGCGGCGGCGACCGACGGTGGTGGTTGATATCTGGAGACGGTGTGGTGCGGCGGTGGTAAATCTAGGTGGGCGTGGGGAAGCTGAGGTTAATCTAGTGTAATGTTACTTCGGGCCATGGCCAGAGTTTGGTGATTTGGGCTATTAGCTAAATTCGGGTTTAGAGTTTCAGGCTAAAATCAGATTGTGTTGGGTTTGGATAAATTTGGGCTTGTTTCTTTAATGGGTTTTTCAATTGAGAAGGCATATAAGAGTCAATTAGGACCTGTTACCCAGATCTATGAGACTAGACCGCAGCTCATATTTGGATTGGGCCCAAAATGCCAGCCCGAGTTTCTATTATCGGAATTGAAAAATTAATAAGAAGTATTTTTTTTAATTCCAAAATTAGAAAATGGCTTAGGAAAATGCGTTATGATTAGATTGTCTGATTTTAGCTTCAGATTTAGCTTAGTTTCATCCCATTAGAGTCCATAGAAAAAAAATCTATTTCTTGCTTTTAATTCAGTGCAAATCATGCCTGCTTGGTTGATCGATTGTTGACTTGTGTCCCCAATTACATGCTTAATTGTTCTTGCTTATAGATGTCTTGACTGCCTTTTAATTATGTGTATGCATGTTCTTCCGTTGTTAGTTTAGGCAGGAAAATAGAATCTAATTAGGAGTTAATGATATTAGCCTACTGCTTTGCGAACGCAAGTGGGAGTTAATAATCGTTATCTTTGATTAGTCAATCTCCAGTCGGATTAGGAGGTGAATGAATGAGGCTTATCCTGGATAGATTTTAGTCTTAAGCTTATTGGGGGTTCATGTGCCAAGGCTTAGAAATGAAGCCCTATATATTATTTACCCAACTTGTATTGGACTTTTTCTGTCACATGTACCTAGACGTCTTAAATACTCGGTTGTTTCGTTACCACACCACATTTCAATAACTTCTTTGTTAATTTCATTTTTAGGTAGTATTAGGTCTAGTTTAGAACCAAATAATGAACCCTACAAGAATATATATATATATATATATATATATATATATATTATAATCATAATTCATAATTAAAATTGGTTGACCACTTGGATAACAACTTTTCAAGCTAATGGTATTGAAAAGACATTAATAGAAATATTAACGTAATCAAGTCCTCGAGCTAGAATCCTCAGTTGCATAAAAAGTGAGATGAACCTCCTGCATCTCATTTGGTTTCTAACTAACTTCAAATGGCTAGTGGCGATTCATGGAAATACTTAGGTTTAAAAGAACTAAAAAGCAAGAATTTGATGTCATGCGAGATATAGATTTGGGAGAATTTATGCCTATATCGATGGGCCATTTGGCCCACATTTTGGGCAATACCTCTAAACTCATTCGGAAAACCTTCAAGGGGGTCATGATAAGTAGAAAAAAGTATTTTGCGGAAGTAGCACTATATCGTTAAGCCAATTTGCTAATTCTAGTTGATAAAATCTAATTACTCTAACATGTGGCTAAATTTGGCAATGCAGGTTAAAATATTTAGAAAATAGAACAGAAAAGAGATATTTGTTAAAATAAGGTTAGGAATGCAAAATAGTGTTTCATAGCTTATTTACAATTGATACGGACCTTGGGTATTTGAATACAAGGCGGTCATCAAAATACTGGGTACCATTGTTATTTTGTAGCTAATTTTTGTATATTAATCTATAATAGGAAATTCTAATACTTTTCACTATCATTAGTAATCTCACTCTCTATGCGTTCACGCGACATGTTCATGGTTAAATTCTTCAATCAATCAAGGTCAAAGGCCTATCCTGCTCATGCATGAGAGAGTTGCTAAAGCTAAAGTTAAAATGGAAAGCTCAGAGGTAATAACATCATCAAGAAACGAGTATCAAGTATTCTCGAGCTTCTAAAAACCTAACACTCATTGTGAATTCAACAATTTTCTCTATTATAGCTCGACTGATGTTAACAGATGTGTCTTTCAAGACATTGAAGAGTTCACTCTTGATTGAAGAGTCAATGCAACACTCCAGAGAGCAATCGACAACTACTCTAAGATGTGTTTTGGAGACTTTTATGGATAAGATTTTTTAAAGTTGTGAGTGGTAATTATAGTTCATTAGTAATTTGTTTAATGTTGTTCAACTTGAGGTTGATAATGTGCCTGGATTTGTGTTGTGAAAGTTGTGTAAAGAGGTCCTTTGTGGCAAATAGGGTGATGGTATCCCACAAGTCTAGTAGGTTCTTGCAGGTTAATGGACTTTTTTAAGTGGACATGTTAAATATATATGAGCAAAATTTCATAGGTTCTACTTATAAATGGGTTAATGCATGTTTATCGGAGCCTTCTCTTGGAGTATCATGTAGAGTTTTCTAGAATTGGGGCGTTCCAAAGGTTTCACTATTTACCTTTTTTATTCAATAACAGTTGGAGATGGAATTACATTACGTGCACTATTTGTAAAATTTTGCAGGCTAATCTTTTTTTTTCCCCCGAAATTGAAAGTGCATTCATTCAAGGTCTTAGTACCAAGGAACAAGACGAACATGATTCAAAACATAACAAATTTCAAATTCCACATGAGGGTTGGGGAGGCTTAGACCCTTTTTGATGGGTTTTCACATAATTAGCTACTTGTTTGGCTTTAAGGAGCGGAGAGTGATTTAGGCTCTATTCATTTCACGGAAAATACATTGATTAGGAAAAACATTCTACATAAAGTGAAAAAGGTCTTCTGAAATTAGGGAAATTGTTTTCCACACTCACTCTCTCTTATCTCACACCTCCTATTAGTCCCCACTTCTTTCTTTTAAAAAAAATCAATTTCTTTATATTTTTAATAAAATCAAATTTTTTATTTTTTATTTTTTTTCTATCTTTCTTTTTGCTTTTCTTCTTCTTCGGCCAGTCACCAACCACACAACAATTAGCGACCAGCCACGGGCAAGTTGGTGAGTTTTGGTGAGGTCCAAAGCCGACAAGGTCGGGGTGTCGTTAGAGGCTGTGAGACTCAGGCCTCGCTCGATTGGCAACGCCCGAGCATCACCAAGAGGGGGTGAGGCCTGCGCCTCATAGATTGGCCAAGCCTCGAACTCGTTGATCCGTGTCTTGGTCCGTCGCCGAGCAACTGACCATTGCCAAGGCATGTGGCAATGGAGGAAGGAGCAGAAAGAAGAAGGAAGAAGGAGGAAGCCATGGAGAGAGGAAGGAGTAGGAAGAACAAGAACGAAGGAAAAGAAAAACAACAAGGAAAAAGGAAAATAAAAAATAAAAAATCGATTTTTTAAAACAAAAAATAATTAAAAATCCAATTTTTAAGAGTTAAAATTAATTTTTTGATAATTTTTTTTCAAAAAATCAATTCAGATACGAACGGTGGAAAATATGAACATTATGGACATTTATTGCCTAATACATACATAAAGAAGTGAAAGAAAGGGAAAGGGCACGTGCCTTTTCAAGTGATTTTTGGTTTTGATTTGAGTAAGAGTTTTGACTTTTACGTGAATTGTCTATATGTGTCAAAATGATTTATTTTATTTTATAAAAAGACAAATATTATGCAAATTTAAATAATCTAGAATGTTTCATAAATTTGAAGAAATAAAATGATATATTTTTATTTATCTTGATGGAAGAATCAATAGGTATTTTGAGAAGACTATTGAATCTTAGCCAAATTATAAAGAATGGAGCAATTTAATGATCTCTTGCTACACATTTTATTATTTTCAAAATCACGATTTAAAACAAGAAATGTCAACATCCATTTTTCCTGAATGGAGCATCTCAAGAGGTTTTCGACATTAACACAAGGAAGTTCCACAATAAAACGAAAGAGAAGAGTTGAAGACAAACAATTTACCAAAGAAAAAGGAAACATAAAAATGAGAAAAAATTAGTTTATTGATCAATTTTGCATTTTTGAGTGGAAAATAGGAACCTCGAAAAAAGATGTTGACACACGTGATTTTTTTACCATTTCACGTGACCCCACGCGCAAGGGGATGCGAGCCACCTGCTCAGCAACCCACGCCATTACGGTGGTCCTCGGCAGTGAATGCCCGAAGACATCTCGGGCCGCGAGACCTGACGCCGAGGGCTGGTGGATCGCCCTTAAAGAGAAAGACGCCATTAGAGATTTTAGATTCAGAGGGATGGGTTGGAATGGATGGAGGAGGAGGATGGAGGGCATTCTTTTGCAAATTACAATACTCTATAATTCAACATAATATATAAAGAGAGAGAGAAAGAGAGAGGGTTCTATTCTTTTGCAAATTACAATACTGTTGTTTCGTACTTTACGACCGAAGTCTCGCGACCGGGATCATACGGTGGTGGAGGGCGGTGTTATTTGGGGATGGAGAAGGAGCGTGGTGGTGGCTGGGGGAGAGATGATGTGGGGCAGCGTCCCCAGAAGGAAAGAAACAAAAAGAAGGAAGGAGGAAGGAAGGAACTAGAGAGGGGGAGTTTGGCGGGGCGTCCCTTTCAAGTTTGCAGGCTTCATTGGAATCCCATGTGATCGGTACTGGACGACATTGGTCTCCCTTTTAGCCTTTTATTTAATAAATCCGTAAATAAATTTATGTACTATTTGTCAATATATTAAAAGGTCCTGAAAATCCTCATTTTTTCTCTCTTTCATATTAGTATATTCCAAAATATAGAAGGAAATCTGCTCGTGCACGAGGCCGTACACTACGGAGCGTGTTAATGATGCCTGCAGTGGGGCCCACGTCCTCCCAATTACACGGCTGGAGGGCCCATGCACTGTGCATACAGCTGGAGGGCCGATTCTCAGATCGCTTGGAAGACTTGTGAAGACTTTCGAAGTCTTCAAGCTCCGTTTTCCTCACTCGACACGACACCACTTCTTTAAGGGCTAGGGTTTTTCCGTGTGTAGACCGGAGCAGGGCACGACCTTCCTCGTAAACCCAGAGATCGACATCCCCCGATCGTCCCTAGCGACTCCGGCAACCGACCCCTCCGACGAATTGGCTAGCCAGTACCAGGAGCCACCGATACTCATCTTCACGAAGCCCTTTCCCGGCAGTGACCACGAACACGGTACGATTCTTTACTGACTTATTCTGGATTTGCGCTGAAGAGTTCGGTTTGATGAAATCCTTGCTCAGAATGAGTGCGTTGTCCACAATCGAGGCCGGATCTGGTCGTCGGGACTGTAATATCCATTTTGTATTTTGTTGCGTTCCTTCCTGTGTGATTGGACCAAAAGTCTCCCCGATCAGCTTCTTAACAAGAATTGACAAGTGGATTTATGAAAAGATTACGGTCGTCTAAATACTTGCCTTTTGTTCTATTGTTATACCGTAACTGAATTTACATATTGGTAATCTCACTCGTGGTACATTCACGCGATTTGTTCATGGTTGAAACCTTCAGTCAGCCAAGGGCAAAGGCCTCTCTTGTTCACACACGAGGGAGAGAACAAGTGAAGCTAAAGTTGAAATGGGGAGCTCAGGGGCAGAATCATCGTCGGGAAGCGAGTATCAAGTGTTCCTGAACTTCAGAGGAGACACTCGTTGGAAATTTACTGACCACCTCTACCATGGCTTGGAAGATGCCGGCATGCGTGTCTTTCGAGACGAAGAAGGGCTCGATGTTGGTGAAAGAATCGATGAGGCACTCCCGAGAGCGATTGACAACTCTAGGATCTACATCCCCATCTTCTCACCAAACTATGCTTCGAGCTCCTGGTGTCTCCGCGAGCTCACTCAGATTGTGAAGAATGCCTCTGAGTCCAACGGGCATAGAGAGATCCTACCTATTTTCCTCGACGTGAAACCTGACGATGTTAAGCTGAAAAATCCATTGTATCGCGATGCCATACTTAACTTGGAGCGTGAGAAGAAGTTGAGCACTGAGCAAGTAGATTCTTGGAGAGAGGCTTTGAAGAAGGTTGATGCAATAAAGGGTTGGGAAGCCAAGAATTACAATGGGTGAGCTAGCTGCATTCTAACATCCTTATTTTTCCCTAATTTCTTTTTCCTGGTTGCAAAGACTAAGTAAATAATTAATAGAAAGAAGGAACATATTAGATGCGAGTAGAAGGAGAGAATTCAAAAACATAAAATTCATGCTAGAGCTACTAAAATTGTTAGGGTTCTCAATTTTACTAGAGGCGCTATCATGTGTCTTTTTTTTAACGAAGAAATAATGAAACGAATGCTTATTTTTTTTCCTTTATTTGACGGTCTATGTGAATTTTTGTTTCCTTTTTCTCCTCTATCATTTAGTAAGCAACTCATAGTAAGATTCTAATGCTTCTAGAACTATGACTCAAAAACATAGATATATCACCACAATTGAGGTGGGACTTCCACTAGTAATACTAAATGGTATGTGTGTAAAAGAAAAAAAATGTGAAATTGCTGGAGAATAGGCATTTTATATAATGGGTGAGAAATTGGAATAATTGAGTACCATGCACGTTCCTGTCTAATAATTTGATCTTTTAATTAATACATCAGACATTTTCTCCTCCTGAACATATAATGTCCCAATTCTAAGGTTGTCCCATGAATATAACTGATAAAATGCTAATTCGTGATGCATAAATAGTGGTACATTTAACATAATTCAAAGATTGCTACTCACATATTGGGATCAAGTCAATTTTCGGGTGTCATGACACAACATGGCACATGACACCTAGCAATGTGCATGAAAAGCGTGTTTGAAAGTGATGTAGATTCATATTTTGGATGGTTACATTGAATTAGCTAGAGAAATCAAATCTGAAATCCTTCAGGGCTGATTCCATCTTTCTCGTCAAAATGTTTGTTTTATGCATGCTTGGTGTTATTTTGGAACTTTGCAAGATCAAGTAGACGTAAGGTCTGCTCAACAAATCAAATGACAAATGTTAGGTTATCAACACCTAGGAAACAAAAAAGAAAAAAATGAGATTCTGTCGAATTCTGATGGAATTGTATCACGAATGACATTTAATTACCAGATTTTATTTTTTATTTTTGCAATTTTCCCCTATTGAAATGGTTTTCCTTTGTGACAGCGAAGCCGAACTAATCAAGTTGGTCGTTGAGAAGGTTGTGAAGAAGTTGAAGATGAAGCAGAAATCCGTGACTGAACATTTAATTGGAATCGATGGTCAAGTGGTAGCAGTAAAAGATTTGTTAGATGTAGGCTCTGAAGATGTGCGGCTCATTGAAATTCATGGCATGGGGGGTATCGGTAAAACGACTCTCGCCAAGGTCGTGTTCAATCAACTTTCTACTCACTTTGGAAAGTATTGCTACTTTCTTGAAGATGTTCGAGAAAAGTCATCGAGAACTGATGGCTTGGTTGAATTGCAAAAGAACTTACTATCTAATATAGGAAGTGCCATAGGAACAAGAAGCATCGATGCAACTGACTATGGAATGAAGAGGATCGAAGACACACTTAGCAGGAAGAAGGTGTTCATTGTGTTGGATGATGTTGATGAAAGTGAACAAGTGGAGAAATTAGTTGGAAAAGGTTATTTATGTTCAGGATCTAGAGTACTGATTACTACTAGAAAGGAGGATGTTTTGGGAAATATTAAACCAACGTATGGAATAAAAAAATATAAAATGGAGGTTATGAGTAGTGATGATGCACTTAAGCTCTTCAGCAGACATGCATTTGACAAAGACTCTCCTTTAGATGATTACTTGGATACTTCAAAGGAAATTGTACGTGTTATCGGAAGACTTCCTTTGACTATTGAAGTAATTGGTTCAATGTTGCACGGTAAAGAAAACAAAAGATTATGGAAAGAAACATTGGACAAGTTAAGCAAAACTATTCCAGAGGCTGTTTACGAAAAGTTGAAGGTTAGCTATGATGCATTGACTCCTGAGCAACAACAAATTTTTCTGGATATCGCGTGCTTTCTCATTAGTAAGGATCAGACAAACGCAATTCATATGTGGAGTGATTATGACCTTTCCCCAATTGATGGAATTAAGGTCCTTAGTAGCCGGTCCATGGTAAGAATTGGAGAGTACAATGAGTTTTTGATGCATGATCAGCTCAGAGATCTTGGAAGGGGAATTGTTCGTCACGAAAATCTAACGAATCCTGAAGAGCGTAGTAGGTTATGGACTAAGGAGGAAGTCCTTGATGCAATAAAGACAAAGGAGGTGTAATACTTATTGAGAAAAGTGATAAATTCTCTTTTTCTTCTTGGTTTTAATAATTTTTCTCGATAAAATAGAATGCTGAATACTACTTGTTTCTTGCTTTCATTTGCAGATGAAGAATGTTGAAGCAATGGAATTGGATTTGTGTTTTCGTCAAAGAGAATCTATCAAAAGTGAAGATATTGGAAGGTTTAAAAAGTTGAGGTTCCTTAGACTTAGATTTGGAACCTTTGTTGGCGATCTAATGGATTGTTTTCCCAAATTAAGATGGATTGATTGGCAGGCTCATCATCTTCTAAAGTGTGAGCTAACCAATATGCGCTTAAAGAATGTAGTTGTCCTTGAATTTTTGTCCATTCACGGTATAGACGATATGAAGTTATGGAACTTAGTAAAGGTACGTCGTATGCTTATTTCTATTCTTTGTCCTTCAAAGCAACATTTGAACTTTTCCTCCATTTGATGATGCATTCACTTTTTACAGGAGGCAAGAAAATTGAAAGTTCTTAGTCTTCGGCGTTGTCCGGGCATAACCAGAATACCAGACTTATCAGGATGCTCAACTTTAGAGAAGCTGAGCTTTTCGTGTTGTGGTAGTTTAAGAAGGATTGATGACACTATTGGGAAGTTAAAGTGTCTGATATACTTGAGCATTTGTCATTGTCGGGAACTTGAAGGTTTGCCTAAAGAATTCGAAGGCCTACAGAATCTGGAGCTTTTTAATTTAGAGGAATGTCGTGGAGTAAAGGAACTACCAGAATCTATATTTAAGTGTAAATCATTAAGGGAGTTGCGGCTTTCACGTTCAGGTCCAGTGGAGTTACCGGGTGCTATCGGAAAGCTTGAGTATCTAGAAGTGCTTTGTGTCGAAAACAATTTGAAAGGTCAACTTCCTTCTGAAATTCGTTTGCTTCCGCGGCTAAAAAGACTGGTGTTGAAATGGTGTTCTGAAATCCGAGAGTTGCCGACACTCCCAACTAGTTTAACCCATCTAGAAATGCTATATACGCCATTGCGGGTTCTCTCAGACCTCTCAAACTTGACTAATTTGGTTGAGCTGAACCTAACGGTCGACTCTGAAATTGATGAACGAGATGGAAGAATGCATACTGGTGACTCAAGGTGGATCGGGAACTTAAAGAATTTGTCAAAATTAATCCTCTTTGGCTCTCAAATGCAAGAGATTAAATTGGATGGGCTTCAACTTCCAAATTTAAAGGTGCTTTCTCTTCACAAATGTGAATGGCTCGTGAAATTCATGCTATCCAGCATGAGGAATCTCAAAGAGGTCTCCATGGATGAATGCCCAAAACTAGATGAGATCCGCATTGCTGGGGTTTTGGAATCGTTGGAGGAATTGACAATCAATTTGTGCGACTCCTTCGGAAGGTTAGTGTACGACGACATACAATGGGAATCTTCTTATGAATCTTCACTAATCCTTGCATCAGGAGTCTTTAATAAGTTGCGAAAGCTGTGGCTACACAGATGCAATGAGATACTCAGTATTCAATTTGTTGATACGTTGGAAGAGTTGTCAATTATAAACTGTCATCGTTTGCGAAGTCTTGATTTGTCGAACTTAAAGAGCCTCAAGTCCTTGGATATAAGTGAAAACCGTGAGCTTCAGACAGTCAAGGGCCATGACCAGGTGGTGGAGTTTTTGAGCGAGTCAAGACTTCTTTGCCGCCAATCGTTGGAAAGTTTGGTTGATGTATTGACCACCCAATTGCCAGATGATTGCCACTTACGTATCCATTATTGCTCGAAATTACGTGGGGTTGATGATCTATTTGTTCACTCCTTCGAGGTGAGTCAGAACCATCCATAACAACTTTAGGTAGATTGCTAAAAGTTGTGGAAATCCAAAACAATAATCATACAAATGTGAATTAAACTTTGACTTACTTACTTTAAAAGCCAGCCGACGCACTTCTTGTTTTCTCTTTTTCGTTTTCTTTTCCTTATTTTTTGGTATATGAGAAAGTTTCATAATTACAGTAAGAGAAATTCAATTTTTATCACAAATGTTTGGAAAAACTCCATATTGTTAGAGATATATATAGAATAACTTAGAGCCTATTATTTAAAATGTTTTATTGTTTTGCATGAAACAAATGGCTTTATTTAGCTTTTTTTCTACGTAATATACTTCAACCTCTTTTTGTCTATTTTCTTATTTAATATCAATTATTATGACAATGACTTTCATGATTTATGATATTTATGACGAAAATAGAACATTAAAGGAAAACTTACAAAAGCTGTAATCAAATCATAAAATTTGTCAATTTAATACAATTGAGTCTCTTTTTTAATTTCATTCAATTTGATTAACAAAAAATACCGACTTTGCATTTTTTATTCATTTCTCGTTCCTAAGTGGCATGGAGCTTAAAAAAAAAAAAAAGTTGGTGTGCAAAAACGTCGTCTACTTTTAAGGATTGCCCCAAATTCCCAAAGCCCTAATTGAGTTTTCTTCTCAAGTTCTCCTCACCTCTTTCCATCCATTGTGTGTACTTCTTGTTCTTCGTCCGACTGCACCCCTTCTTCTTCATTGTCAAGTCCCCAAATTTCTTCTTCGTTCGAGCGCGACGACGTCGAGTCCTCGCACAACTACTCAATGAGGCCAACGACAAACGTCGAGCCCGACGGCATGAACAAAGGTGTTAAAATCCTTTTTTCTTGCATTTTGCTTTCGTCCCGATGGAGATATGTGAACTCATTTTGAGGTATTTTCTCTTGTGGACTGAATCGGTCTGAAGTATGGGAATGATGTCGATGAGTATATGTACAGACACAAGAAGTTCTTGCGATCGTCCAAAACTAGTCTTAGCAAAATAAGAGATGGGATCGTCCAAAAAAAAGAAAAAAAATACGCGGATTGTTTGCACGATTTTGTTTGGGTTAATTGAGGCAACTATATTTAATGCTCAATTTCCTGGTTCTCTGCTTTGGAAACATGCTATAATTATTGGGGGATTTGGCTTGATTATCATGCGTACCACCCCTCCGAAATTTTCTGAAAATTCAATTTCAAATTATTATGAATACATCTTATGGCGTGTGGAGTCAAATTAAAGGCGTCATCTTTACTTAAAAGTGCTATGTGTTCACTTAGAATTTGTAGAATATCCAATTATTGTACAATTTCTTTAGTATTGTCTTTTGGATATATTCAATTTAGAGCTTGAATTAGCCTATATAATTTATTGGACTATCTAAAGGTGCTACTTAGTTTTGGAGTGCCAATTTTTCAAGGACAATCTGGTCTGAGGTGCTGAAGCTTTTACTGGTACTGGACCATTTTTGCTTTGGGTTAAAAAAACATGTTTTCAGTGTTACAATCATCCGCATTAGATGGCGATTTAGGGAAGAAGATATTCATTTTTCTTGTTTGATGTTGGGAAATTTGTTGCTTGGAGTCCATCAGGCAATGAATCAAAAACCTGGATAAAATGTGTTTGTTTATGAGTCTTAAAACTGGTCTAGTCATTTCTTTGTCAAATTGAATTTGAGTAAGGCCAACATGTGGTAATTAGTTGTACTTCCTCTGGTCAGGCCACGAAATGGTGAAATACAATGCCATGGGTTTGTTAATGTCTCTGGTTTTTGCAGGAGGAAGAGTGGGTGCCATTTGCATCAACAGACCGAGGGATGGTACGAAGGCTCGGACCAAGAAAGGTGGTGGAACTCCCGGCTTTATTGAAGGTAACTTCCTGTCGGTAGACTAGCCGTATGCCTGAAGTTTGAACACTTGGTTTGGTTGCATTCAGCGGGGACTGTACTGAAGTTTAAATACTTGGTTTATTAGTATTTGTCCTGACGGCAAAGATGGTGGAATATACTTGGTTTATCAGTGGGACTGTACTGAGGTTTGAATACTTGGTTTATCAGAGTTGGCCAAGGTTTCCATTTCTTGAAGATCAGAGAGAAGAAGAAGATGACCATGATGCAGGCGAGCAAGCAGCAGCCCCAGCAACAGGCTCAGCAGCAGCAGCAGCTGATCCTGCAGAACTCGTTGGGGAGCATGAGCTTCAGTAGCAACATGTTGCTGTTGAGGGAGGACGAGGTGATGTCGAGGCCAGCGCTGTTCACTTTCAGGGCCAAGCAAGAGGAGATCAAGAGGAAGAAGATTATTCACGAGGCACGCAACATGAAATCCCCACATGAAAATGGTTTACTTTTGGGCTTTTCTTTTCTATGTTCCGGTGATAGCAAATAAGAGGTGAGGGGTTTTTGTGGTTATACTCATGGAGAGTTTTTTGTTACTTTATTTAGGGGAATGAACGGCAAAACGGCAGCGAAGATGACGTGGCGAGGATAGAGCTGCTGAGGAAGAAGAGACAGGTGGTGGTGAAGCAGATGAGGTGCGACATCGCGTTACTTCTTCAGTCTGGTCAGGACGCCACTACTCGTGTCCGGGTATATCTAGTTCTTCCACGACAATTTGCTTTTGGTTATTGCAATGGCAGTTGGTGTGGCTTTTTTTTTATTGGACGGAATTCATGTCTGTGTTGAGAGAAATTGGCCTTGAGAAAAAGGGTTGCTCTCAAATTTCCAGCGGTTTTTTATGTCTAATTTATAATTAGAATGCTTTGAGTATGCTGAACTTGAAATATTCATATTGGTTTTTGTTGCATTCATTTATTTGTATCATCCGGTGTGAAAAATTCATGTTCGGATGAATTTTTGAGATTTGAATTGTCATCTTATTTGATTCATGAAATGCTCTATACATATCACGGACTCCTGGAAGTCTTAACATTCAAGTAGGAATGCTTTTATGGCCCCGTTTGGTTCAGCATTCCCAAGGGGCTTTCAGCCCCCAAAGCCCCTTGGGAAAAAATTTTAGTGTTTGGTTCAGCATTTGAGATTTGCATTTGCCAAATGCCAGCATTTGGAATGCTGGGGAATGCTGAAAGCTCAATGCAGGGGGGACCTGCATTGAGCTTTCAGCATTTCACAAATGCAAGTCAACTTCATCATTTGACCTTTTTTTTTTTTTTTTTAAAACCATGAAGGTGGAGCCGCAGCTGGTGTGACCTCCGACGGCGGCGACCCCCGGCGACCGCCGTCGGAGGTCGCGCGACCCCCGACGACCGCCGTCGGAGGTCGCGCGACCCCCGGCGACCGTCGCCCGGAGTCGCCGGGGTCGCGCGACGCCTGGGTTCCCGCGACCCAAGCGTCGCGACCTTCGGCGGCGACGCGNACCCAGGCGTCGCGACCTCCGGCGGCAGCGACCGCTGGGTTCGCGCGACCCAGGTCGACGCGCCGGAGGTCGCGACGCCTGGGTTCGCGCGACCCAGGCGTCGCGCCGCGACCTCCGACCTCCGGCGGCGACGCCTGGGTTCGCGCGACCCAGGCGCGACGCCGCCGGAGGTCGCACGCCTGGGTTCGCGCGAACCCAGCCGTCGCCGGCGGAGGTCGTGACCTCAGGCGCGACGCTGGGTTCGCGCGACCCAGGCGTCGCCGCCGGCCAGATCTGGCCGCCGACCTCAGGCGCGACGCTGGGTTCGCGCGACCCAGGCGTCGCCGCCGCCCGGATCTGGCCGCCGGACAGCAGCGCCGGTGGCCAGATCTGGCCTGCCACCGGCCTGGTTTAAAAAAAAAAAAAGAAAAAAAAGAAAAGCTATGTAAATGCAAGTTTATCAAACGGTATTTGCTTTCACCAAATGCCCAAAGTCATTATGCAAAACTCAATTTGCCAAACACTTTTGCTTTCACCAAATGCCCATTGAGCTAAAGATACTTGGGGAAATGCAAATGCATTCCCCAAAAGTTGAACCAAACGGGCCCTATATCCGAATCAATCACCCGAGACTTCGGCATTTCGATCCACAAGGCTGGCAAAAAAATATCGTGGACCTACCTAAAAAGCCTAAAGGTGGTTTGCATATGTGGCTTGATACATTGAACTGGACCTACAAAATGGCGTAGCATTACGGAAATTGCTTTCTGATGTGGATGAGGGCCTGTGTGTGACACATGGCCGAAAGTGACACATGAAACCGACGACCACGAATCCGAGCCAAGTGACCCGACAAAAGCAAAGCAGAATCTCAAGCTGTACATATGCGCCCGTTCAATGATTTCACAAAGAGCTGAAAAAAATACTAATGTGTTCAGTACAAGAACGAGTGTTTCCCACAGGTCTGCAAATATGCAAAGATGTGGAAGTGTTACTGAAAATTACGTATGTAAGTGATTTAGTGTAGAAGTACACAAGTATTTAAACCTTTGATAAACCGTTGGGCTGAGGAAAAGAGAACAATGAGACTTCATTTTATTTCTCCTACGCCAATCATTCAGGGTCAAATTTTTATTCAATGTTTTTGGTGGAATGTTTCCAGCTGGCAATTCATGGATATATCTTACCGTTAGACTATACATGTGGTCAAAGCTGTTAAGTTCACTAGATTTTTCGTTACATAATGAGAAGGAATCAGAAGTTCTCCAATAAGAACGATGGAAGCTTTCTGTTAGATTGCCAAACAGCCAACAACTTCCGTTAGAATATCTAGTTTTCAGCAGTAAAGCAACTCTGAAGCATGAAGCGGGAACAGGTATTGAATATGAGGGAAGAAGGATTTTCATTAGTTCAACTTGACACAAATGTAGACACTCATCTCGAAAAACTATGGAAGGCTTTAAAACTTCCCGCCAACTTTCACATTAGAAACAACCAGCACAATGACACAACAACTGCTTAGAACAACTGACAATTAATATGTCATATTTTCTTTCTTCACTCATGCGAACTCCTTTTAACGTCTATATTTTGCCCTTTGAGCCTTGATTTCAGCTAGAAGTTAGCTCACGTCAACCTTGTCGCACTCGATTGGGTTGATTCGTACAATGCTTAATTTCTTTCAAGGAAGATGGCTATCATGTTCCTCACTTGATCTGGTGTCTTTTGATCAAGCCACAACTTACCATAACCATAAAACCAATTCCTACATTTTTCCTTGTCTTATCCATGAGAATCAGTGATCGAAGACGACGAGCAGTTAAGCGCCGAGTCTACCTCATTAGTAGTTACACCGCTTGATCTAAACATTAGAACCCTTAATCTTCTAGTCGCCATTCTTTGATTTGGCAATTGAAGGTTCTACTAAATGCAACAAAAGCAATAGAAGAAACATATGTCGACTATCAAGGTTATACCATAATTTTATTAGGAGCTTCTTCGCTACAACATGGACAATGCAAAGCAAAAGGAAAAGCATCCGTACATAAAAAAGAAGAGGACTTTGTTGTTGCAAGAAGAATAATCAACTCATAGACACTACCATGCATAGCCTTATCGCAAAAGCATCAAAGAAATTGGTGACATTTAAGAGCAAAGTATTAGCCGCGTTACAACTCAAGTCATGCTAAGGTAAAGCGCAACTCCTGTTTTGGACTATATAATAATGCTACAATGAGAATGGTTGTCCCAGAACATTCACATTTTGCAACACTCTTGAATTTTGTCTCATTTTCTGCTTTCATGCTTGGCCTTTTATCTATTAGTGGGCCACCCTTATGTGTGTGTGAAAGAGAGAGAATCTATCAGAAGAGCTCGCCAAATTCTACATCAGTGACAACCAAAAGACAAGAACATAGGAGTATCACAGACATATGCAAGCCTCGCAAAGGAGTTCCAAAGCAAGAAATGTAACTGCCCATGAAAGACAGGTTTTCTTCTCTATTTCCTAAGTTTAGTCTTATGATGTATAAAGCAAATCAGAACTGGAGCTAAGAAAGAGTGGATAACACAATGATGATGATTGCAATTGGAGATCATAATGCAAACAGAAGGGTACCATTAACACCGAATGCTCGCTGAGGACTGAGTCTTGTTATTCGAGACCGGGAATGCCCGAACAACGGCAGCTGCTTACCAGTAAAATGAACTAAGAAGGAAAGAAGATCTCCTTACACCAAGTCTCAAACATTGACTTGACAATGGAAGTACTCTCCCTCCCTCCCTCCCTCCCTCCGTCCCTCCCTAAGAATCAAGTTGAGAGAAATTAAGAAATTTCGGTTACTTTCGTTGAAAATGCACATTGCAAATTTTCATAGGATCTTGACAAAAACCTCACAATGTTAAAGATGTTGCCTCATCCAGCTTTCAGACCCTTCTTTCAACTTCTATTTCACTCATTATTGTCCCTTTAAAATCTTACAAATCAAGAAGAAAAGTTCTTAGATTTCATGAAAACATCACATACAATTGGTTGTATACTGCTTCGCCTTAACTAGAGATTAAGTAATCAGAGTAGCAAGATTTGGAAATACAACAAAATCAAAATCAAAAGAAGTTGACGTGCTCAGGAGTTTATGAGGCTCAACTTGTTAAGACTACTAAAAAATAAGCCGTCACCCTACAGCTACGCCTCTTTGAAAATCTTTCTTTTACCATATGGTGATGGCAAATGCTACAAAGAAAACTTAAATGAATCAAATTGATTCATAATCTTATAAAGATTATAAAAACCTCCGAACCATCCATCTGATCACGTAGCACAAATCACAACAAAATGGAAAATTTTCTTCACGGATGGACTCTCACCTTTTTTGCTTGATCTGAAAAAATTGTCGAGATGTATTGAAGGATGATGGTCAATTTTTCGCCCGCATCCTCAATTTATTAGACTCTCTAGATTGCTCAGCAAACAATACCAATGCAAGAAAGGGATAAATAAACAAGATAGGTTCAGAGAGGGAGAGAGAGACACCCTATGTTCGAGAGAGAATCACTGCAACAAAAACACTGTTGCTGTGTTGTCTTTTTTCGCATTTTGAAGCAGTTTTAGCTGCAGCTCGAACATACAGCCGTAGATCGCTAACATAAGGTTCGACTCCACATGAAAGAGGTCCTATCGTTGCTATAAAATCTTCTAGCCTCATCGTATCTTGAAGATGTGGGAATTATAGTTAGCTCTTCCAATAAGCTTTCTTCAACAACAGGCACCGGTAGTTGTTTTGTTCTTTGCTGAACCTAAGACATTTATGACAAAAACAAATAATTAGAATGCAGGGTCTACAATGATCACTGTACCTTTTGAGGATCACACTAGCCTCATCTCTTAGAGCATGGCTCATGACTTCATGATGGAGAGAGCAAAATGATGTTTGGTGATTTCTATTGTGTGTTATGATGGTACATCATCCTACAAATCAAATGAGTGCAGGAAAGAGGATTAAGCATGATGGGCACAAAACCAACACAATACATTATGTTACTTATCACATAAACATCGCACAATTAACCTTCAATAATTTGGACTGGAAAAGGATTTAAAGGAAGCTTAAAACACAGAAAGTAATAAAATTAATGAACAGAGGAGCTCATAACTAATCTGAAAAGGATATTAAAACGTAGAGAAGACATTGTGTAATTGCACTAAAAGCTTATTTCTTAAAACAGAATGAGCAAGATGCGATCAGACACATTTTTCATCACTTGAAAAAAATTGCAGGGATGTGAATAGAGGAGCTCCATTCACTTCATTGGAAAAAACATAGTTGTGAGTGGCCAAAGCATCTAATAAACACTTCAACCAATACTGGATGGCTGTAAGCCCAAAGGCAGAGTTCACAAATCACAATCATTGCTGTAACCCAGTAAACTTGAGAAGTTCGATTATGAAGGTGGAAGTCTAACCTTAAAAGCAAGAAGAAGAAGAATTACATTGCATGCCAAAAATAGAGTAGTGTACAATAAACAGCATACAATATTAGGTAATCTAATAAATCCATACATCAACAAAGACCATTTCAAAGCACTTGACTTGTCCCTCAACCACTCTCGAGTGCCAAAACGGGCAACGTTTCAACTTCTCTTCTATATAAAAGATACTACCACGCTCCAAGGTCAACAGTGACTATCTGGAAACCTCAAAAGAAAGAGCAACACCCGGCAGTGACTAACAAGGGCAATTGCTCGTATACTTCAAAATGAACAAAAAGGATAAGGCATAATGCAAAAGTAAACCCAAAACATGATTTACTCACAACAAAAAGAGAAAAACATGGTTACACCATGCTGATTTGTATTCCACTTTGAATCTCCATCAAAGCGATCCCGATACCAAACTCATGTTTCATGTCTATCCACCTATATTCCCTTTGAAACCAACTTAGTGTCCAATATCCAAGTCACTCAGTATTTAATAAATAAAACACCTTTCACTATTTTAACATTTAATGAAATTAGTCACACCTCATGGCTCATGACATACTTACCTCGTCCAGATCTTATGAGACCACTTCAAGTCCACTGCGTGATGACAATTCTGTATAATAGTAGACATCTTTTTGAGCCTGTAACTCTTGTACATCTCCATTTGTCTTTTGCAGTTGCTCTTTTGTTGCTTTCAGTATTTCCTTCAACTTGGGAATCTCTTCATCTTTCTCATACTCTGACCTTAAGTTCTCGGTTGGAAGACAACTAGACTCCTTCAACTGGTGAATCTCTTCATCTTTCTCTTTCTTTTACCTTATGTTCTCAATTGGAAGACAACCAGATTTGCAGGCCCCAAATCATTGGGGCATGGACTATGCCCTAGCATCGGATATGTCCAGGTTTCTCTTTTCCCAACACTAGAGAAATAGTATTTCAAAGGAGCATCACTCTTTCCAAGCTCTGAATATACCTCCATGAGATCATTCACTTTCCCTTGCAGTTTAGTTACATAAGAAACTTATTAATCCAACAATGTTACAATTTATTGGTGAGCAATTTTAAGTTGCATTCATAAATATGTACAATTGCCTTTGATTCCTAACTCTACTTCCTATCATGTGCCAGAACTTGGTAAGTCAGCATAACTGAATGAACCATACCTAGAACACATTCAATATTTCACACTTTCCTGTGAAACAGGAAAAGATCTCCAGAGATATAAAATCAAAAAAGTAATCACATTCTTCCTTTCAATAGTTGTTCCTTGCTGATTGTTATGTGACTTGTCATCCACTGAAACCATATGAAAACACACACTAGGAAGTTAAACTTCTGGTTTTAATTTTAGACTACTTATTCCAGCTTGACCTCTTTTGTTTATCCATTCATCTTCTGCTCAGATAACTATATAAATTCTTAATACATTGTAGCAGCAATATTGTCATTATAAGACTGCATGACATTTGTTAAGACTAGATGAACTATTGAATAACTTTTCAACAAGTGTAGGGATGTGTGCACTGGCACAGCTAGTACTTGGGTACTCTAGGGCTACAGTACTTTCATGTTTTTCCATCACCCTCAGTAAACCAAACTGCAGTCACATCAGCAAATTAATATAAAATTGTACAGGTTTCTTCATCTCAAATTTACTTTACAGCTCTATCTACTGCATAGCTCTTTTGTCAATGATGGCAGACTGTGGGTGAAAAATAAACCTGAACCAAGTTGTGGATTATTGTGCTATCTCTAACAAATCCGAATCATAGAGCTAAGGGAACAACAAGATACCAATGCAGATGCTAAGAACATGTCCTCTGTTTTCTTCCTATGACAACTGCTCGTAAAACCTGCTTATTTTCAGAAAAGTGGCAAATATCTTTGCACATCTTTACCTTAGGTCCAGAGATATATCACCTTAGTAGAATCTTTTCTAAATTGAAATTATTGATTATGTGATGAAAACATCGCTAAGAGGGAAACACAAATTTAAGGGGAAACATGAGAATACCTCTTCTGTTTTCATTCTAGCCAAACTTTTGTTCCCTAAGGTGTGTAATATATTTTATTTTGCCCTCTTAGCCTTAATTGCTTCACTCAGCTTCTGCAATAAAAGTGATGAGACTTTTCCATTGATCTCTTCCCACTCTCTCCGACAGATTCTTCAAATGATAAGATTATGATTTAGAGCTATCATAATGAGCAGCTTTTAGATCACTTATCCAATATCATCATATAGAATCTATGGAATCTAAAATCCATTTTTCCATAGCTGGTACAAAAATAGTCAAACTTAGACTACAACAAAGAAAAATTAATGATGACGATAAATTTATTCACAACATGAATGGAATTTCATACAAGTACAAGGTAACTACCTCTACAATCCTAATCACAGCGTTTCTCATATCCTTGGTAATTTGCTTTCTAGTTGTAAACAATGATGCCAACTTGCTAGCAATGGTTCCAAGAAGCTCCCCAAACCTCCAATAGGCTGCATTTTTCTTTCCTAATTTGACAATGATGCATTTCCTCGAGAAAGATTCCAACGCCCAATAGACACATGAGGCTGCGCTCCCTTTTTCTATGGCAGCTACTAGACAAGAAATTCTAAATATGGAAAGAAGGATCTAATGATATCAAACCAGATCGATACTGGGACTATTTCGGTATAGAATGATGAAAAATTGTACACTATATATGTAGCTAGGTCTTACCTAATGCATTCACATCTTAGTCTCTTCTTGAGGCTGATTAGTTTCAGTCTCTGAATTAGAACATAGCTCATCACCATTGTGTAAATTGTCAACCCTCTCTTCTAACTCACGAATTATTTGCACCATGCGTGAACCCACAAAAAAGTAGATCATGCATCTTGTGTTTCCCATGGCTATAAATCACCCAGATGGAAAGTACTAACAATCCTTAGTAAGAGATCAGCAACTCGACTAAAATATTCATCTAATTATACATAACATCTTCATTTGGTGCAGACAAAGGGTTACAAGAATATTTGATAAGATCGTAAATGTAACAGGAAGTGGCCACAATAAGAAAGGACAGCCATGAATAAACAAACTAAAACTCCTCCAAGCGAAACCCATCACAGAATCCTAAAAGCAAAGGTTTCTTAAAAGTTCAAACCCTCACTCAAAACGAATCCTTAGGACGTTAAAAATGCGATGAGGCATAATATGAACAATAATTGTAACTCGAAACACGTAAACTACATGAATTGGGAAGAAGAAAAGGCAGGGTAAAACCCCATAATTCAAGTAGGAAACTGGACTTTATCGGGAAACTAACAGAGGTTAAAACTTGCAAACCAAGAAAAAGAAAAGAAACCAAGGCAGAAAAAAGGATATGCAGGAATCAATGGAAAGCAAGCCAGAACAAACGGGTTCACATCACAATCGGCAATCAGCAAATGCATTTTAAGTATATCGAGCTGATTCACAAGTCATGAACCTGCGTCGTCACTCCAATTCCTAGCTATCAAAAAAGCCGTACCCAAAAGAAGAAAAGAACAACGAAAAAACCACAGTAAATGACACCATCGATGAACAGAGACGAACTGGAGTCAGCAAGTCACTCACAAGGCACAGGCATTGGTGAAAACGAGACGAACGGAGAGAGAGAGCTTGAACTTGACCTTCCAGTGAATGATGTGAGTGATGAAAGAGAGAGTTCAGAGAGAAGCTAAATGGTCTGTGGTGAAAAAATTTTGGGAGTTTTTTTTCTGAAAGTTAAGAATAATTATGGGGGAGAGATTAATATGGCATATGTGTTCATTTCGAATTATAGACAAAAAGAATACATGAGAAGTCTTTTATTAAATAATTAATTAAGGAAATCCAATTAGATATACATAACCAAAATAAATATAAAAAATCAAAGGGGATATCCGAAATATCACTACAAGATATCTAAATTTCGCTAACATCCTCCTTTAAACTCATGCAGACTAAGTTGAAATCAAGTCAGATGACCATTAGCAGCCAAGACGCGATGGATGAGGGAGCATTCCATGGCTGCTCGTGGCAAAAATTTTAGATATGGTTGATTTGAGGGCAATGAGTCTCGTAGTCATGTTGACTTCTTGAAACAACACGTGAAACATAAAAAATCGGAGGCAAAATAGTAAGCAACCAATGCATTAACAATAATTAAGCGACGCGGTTTATATAGCTTGCATCATGGCATTAACAGCCCTATATGGCTGACTTGGGAAAATAGATACTGAGCGATGCAGCTTATCAGTGTGCGGCAACTATCGAAAGAAAAGTCATATCCATGACAAAGACTCGACTAAGCAATGCGGTCGCTACGGTTGGCATCAAAATGTGAACCAATGTGGACTCAATTAAGTGCTTCCTTATATTGGATTTACAAGGGAAGATTAAGTTTTTTTTTTGAAATGGAGAGAGGGAGGGTAGAGAAAGTAACGGAGGAGATGATAGAATATTAACGGAAAGGGAGGGAGTTTTAAAATTTTCTGTAAGGTGGGACTCCTATGGTACGTGTGGTGAGATTTCAGTGGACTGACCTCTTCCTAACTTGACAAGATTGGCCTTTGTGTATATTTTATCGTTCAACTGTTAGTGGCAAAGTCATGGCCCAACTCGCTACAAGAAGCAGAAGTATCCTGCTAAGCAATAATAAACCCAATTCGCTCCAGCGTGTCGGTCCAAGTTCGCACTACCGGGACTTTTTAGAGAAAATTGTGCTAGACAAGTATTGTAAAATTTTATAAGATCGCTGTTAAATTTTTAAAAAATTTAAACTATGATAATAAATACATATTTTATTGCTTGAATATTCTAATACTTCCTCTCATGTATAGGCTAAATTATCGTCTAAGACTAAGTATGGAAATGTATAATAAGAGAAGCAAATTAGGAGCCTCGAAAAATATTAAATTTAGGATATTTTGCTTTGATATTATGTAAATATTTGTAGAAACACTATCAATATTTGAAAGTTGTAAATTGTTAAATGAAGGTGCGATCCAATATTCAAATATTTTAACATGTATAGAGGCCGGAACACTTAGCAAAATCAAAAGCACGAGCAAGACAGATAATTAGGAGTGCCTAAGAACCAAGTGACAATCATCATCAGATCGTGGAAAGATTGGAGCAGAAAAAGAACGTGATGAGATCTGGGGAGCAGTTGAGGAGGAAGAGGAAGGCAAGCTCGACCATGTCAAAAACCTATTGAATTTCGCAATGTCTTTCAGCTTTAACTTGCGTGTTAAGTTTGTTCTCATAATGCGTCTAATGACTTTAATCGTTGCGTTCGTGTCCGTCTTTCTATTCAGCGGTTCCTAAATTTCCACTTTCCATTCCAACGCAAGTGCTATAATGGTTCGAGCACTTTAATGCACTTTTATTTTTATCTCGCACTTTAATTTCCTTTGACCTTGCAGTCCAATATTTTGATTATTGTTGGGGGTTTGTGTCTTGTACTTGTGAAACATCTTTGAAGAGTGGATTTGGGATACTCCCAACTTTAAATCCAATATCAATTTTACCCAAACTTTAATCCCTAACTTAACTTAATGCCGCCAACCATCCAATGATTTCTTTAGGATTGTTGACATCACAATGAATCCATAATTAGCTCTAATGTGGATAATTATGGAAGAACTAGTGGTTACTTTGTAGTGAAAGTTTAGTATGGACAGAATTGGACCACAAATTTACTATTTTTTTTTATGGAATTAGGACGGAAAGGCCTAACCGGTGAAAATTTGAACCTCTCTCGCATGGACACGTGGAAACTTAATTATGGGCTGTAATCATGTCCTTTGAATTCTCAAACCCCTTGGGCCTTCTGATATCAAACCAAATCTTCGAATCAACAGCGAAAGCAATGGAAAAATCAAGATATTATATCATATCCTTGCCCTAAATGCTGTGGAGATTTATCACGGCACGCAATAATGAATCGACGAAGGAAATGGAAATGGAAATGAAATTGAAATTGAAAGTTTGGCCCATCGTTTTCGATCGTGGTGCGGAATATCTTGCCCCATAGCCCACCACACATGCTCTTATATCGAAATGTCATTCAAGATGGCGACCTTTGGAAGCAACGAGGAAGATGCATGGGGGTCAGTACGGGCGTGGGAATCGGACGCGGTATGCATACGGATTGGAAAAAGACTTGGAAATGGACTTTCAATTTTCAAACATTTTTTATAGAATAAAGAAAACTAGAAATATAGGGTTGATCTCAAGTTTTTGCCTTTGGATTCCGTGAAAAACTCAAGGTGATTCGGTAAATACCAAACGCTGGACCTAATTGTAATCTAAAGTGAATTAAATATTTCACATTTCACATAATTATTTCTTACATGTCTACCACTTTGCAACAAATATTTAAATGCATCTCCCTAACTGGACTAGATGTTTTAAAATTTATTTGTTTGCTTACTTTATTTAAAATTTTAGGTTAATACTATGAAAAGAACTCCAAATGGGTACATGTGTGATAAATTGACTCTAAATTAATTTTTGGGCCACTACAAATTTTAAACCGGTACATTCATAACATATTTGCTCTCCATTAACTTTCATCAAATTTTACTATGAAATTATTGGATGACACATGACAAACCTAATTGATATAGCAAGTTTACATGGAAATCTATATTAGTTTTGGGTTAATTCATTTTTAGTATACCAATTTGAAGTTTTTGGTGGCTGGAAAATTAGTTTAGGGTATACTAGTTTAATGTTTTTTGTGACCAAAAAATTAGTCTAATGTAACTTTATTATATATGTACTGGTTTGGGACTTTTGTGTGATTCAAAAATTAATTTAAAATAAAATTATTGTAAATATACTAGTTTGGGGTTTTTTGTGACATTCACTTTTAAATTTTTGCACATGCAACAAAAGGGCTATGCTAATAGAGTAATATAGTTCTAAAATCTGTCCTATTTGTCCGTGGCCTAGAGTCTACCCTTCCTTAGGTCGCGTGCACTTCGATGATTGGATCTCAACTCGTTCTAAGACTGCATTTGGGTTAGCAAATGTAAATGCTGAAAGCTCAAAGCTACTTGGGGAAATGCAATTGTGTTTGGTAAAAAAAATTTGCAAATGGATTTTGAGTTGAATGTGCGTTTGGTTAAAAAAACTTTCGCAATGGGCTTTAATGGGTATAATATATGTATATATATATATATATATATCTCTTTTTTTTAAATTGAACTAAACCCTTTGCCAGACTAGCAAAGGGCTACAGTCGCCGACAAGCTAGATTTGGCACTAGCGGCAGTCGGTTGAGGTCGCCTGAGGTCGAGTGACCTCTGGTGAGGGTCGCGCGACCCAGCAGAGGGCCGTCGGAGGTCGCCTGATTAGAATAATTTAGTGTAATCAAGTTCTCAATTTTATTTTAATCTTTGATTTGTAAAAATAAAGTATTCTGCTATAATATATTTGGGTTTCTAATCGACCTATAAGAAGTTAATTAGTGGCCACTTTTGAATAAATTGATTTTGCATGTTAAAAAACCTGAATCAAAAGTTGTGAATTAATAAAGGCTTGAGATAGCTCGAGCTAAATATAATTTTGGTAATCTATTGGCCAACCCTTAGATAGTTTATTCGAATGGGAGGTTTCAACAATTGTCCATTTCAATCCTTTTCAAGTTCTACAACTACTGACGAGTAGGATAAGAGTTGTATCGGTGAGGGACTTTCCAAGAGTCAATTTGTGGTATAGTTTTGAGATATTTATATAGAAAACCGTATTGCTACTTTTGTCATGTTTAGTTTGATTAGTCACTTGAGATGTCTATATTTTTTTGGTGGAGCTCAGGACTCCAATTCTTATAACCAACTTATCTATATATCGGACATTTTTATGCTTTCATAATAAATTAATGTTAGTTAGATAAGAAGCTGTGTCTTTTAAATAGACCAAGTCAATATCATATACTTATGAGGAGTCGGAATGTGACAGTTGAAATAGTCGTAAAACCGAGATAACGCCATACATTAGCATACTTCAAAAATTTCCTCCACCAAGTCTCCAGTGAGTAGAAAAATCTCTACGATTCTTTTTTGACTATGAAAATCCGTACTGTGCAAGACCTAAAGTACACGACATAATTATGGTGTGGACGAGGAAAAACAAGCCGAAGATGTCCTCCTTGCTCACGGAAATCGAAAGTCCAACAAAACGTTGTTATCACTTTGGGATTGGGAGTCAAAATTAGAGGACCAGCAAAAGCTTTCTTAATATTTTATTTTATTTCTTTTGAATTCGATTTCGACACGACATCTATCGTCCAAGACAACAATGCTTTTTTTTTATAAATATATTTTTAAATCTTTGTCTTTATTCACGGAGTGATAACAGCCCGTTCCTTGTGGGGCATTGAAATGGAGTTGAAAATTGGGGGAAAAAATAGATTAATAACAATATATAATCATGAGGTGCGCATGGCTTAGTTACAGCAATTTCACCATCTATGCCATAATTGTCGTTAGCTTGAAAGCCTTTTCAAAATGTTACTGAATGTGTTTTCTTGGGGCCCTCATTCTCGAAAGACAATGAAAAAAAAATTAGATGTTTTTCAGACACTAAACAAGGACTAAATCTCTTTATTTAGCTATTGTGTCTAGATCCACTCTACTAGCGGAAACTAACAAAATCTCAAGAAATAAGGAATATGCAAAAAATCAATGTTTTGCTTTCCCGGGAAAATTTAAAATATCGTTCAAATTTAAAAGAAATATTATAAGAATTATATGTGAATCTACATACCGATCAAGCGCTGAAATATTATCATATTGTGATTAGTTCAATGCATCGCATTAATTAATTATAGAAATGATCTATACGTTGTTTTTAGTGGATCTAACCCTTTTTGGGATTATTTACTTTTTGTTGCCCTTTAAGAACCCGAAAGGCCAAAAATGATTAGTGATGTACGAAATAGGTGGGTACAAGAAAGTAAAAATAATTGTAAAATTTATCACTGAAATAATGAGCATCTTCTATTATATAATAGATGTATAATTTCTACACACACATGCGCTGCCACCTTTAAACAATGTTTGTTATATATAAAGTGAGTATTCTGTCAATTTTAAGGTAGCGTTAAACATCAATCTTTCACATATGCGTAACGTGTAGACTTTATGTGCTAAAACAAAAGGGGACCGGCAGAAACGTGAAGTGAAGGAACTGAAACACATAACTCAAAGCTGTAAATGCCACTTAATTGAAACAAGTGAAGACTCCATTTGTTTCTCAAAAAATGAATGAATATATTCTTAAAAATAATCTGTTGATCACTTAAAATAATTAATAAATGAAAAATATTTTCATTATTAACAACAATTTATGTCTAGATATTATTGTGGATGATGAGAGCATTTTTTATTTAATTAATTTTACAAAAGATATAAGCAATTAATTTAAGAATTTTTTTAAAAATTTATTCAATTTTTGAGAAACAAAGGGAGCGGAACGCTAAGCTTGCTGTATCGGTGCTACAATTTTGGTTGGATTCATTGAGATTAAGCCGTGTCTAAAGCTGTCTTTCTTTTGTAGGAGAAACCGAGGCTCAATGTCCCCACAAGTACCGGCTTTGCTTGCTAGCTTGCTTTTCACCTCATGGGTAGTGTTCGATGAATCTTTTCTTCCAAGACAATAATAAGATTCGCCGCAACTTTCAGCACAAAGAAACTGTGAATTTAGACGGGATAATTTACAAGAGAAAAAGTGACACCTAATAGATGTCAATTTAATATTAAGTTTTTATAATATGGTCAATTTTAACAATAAATAATTTGACAATTTATTAATATAGTCTTTTCATTCAATTTTAGTCAAATCGCTAACTTGGATAATAGCCATCTTACATGATATGATCGGCACTAACATAAACAATTTTAATAAATTTTTTAAAAAAATCCAAAATTTTATTAATTTGTATCTTTTTTTTTATCCAATGTGGCCCATGACACTAGGTGAGAGAGGCCTCTCCAGCAGTTAGAGGGGGCCTTCACGCTCCTTGCCCATGGTTCGTGGGGTCACTAGCCATCGCCTATTAAAATATACTATTAATAAACTTAGAATTTTTAAAAAAAATTATAAAAATTGTCCACATTAACATTGGCCATATCATATAAAATGGCCGACATCTACATCGACAATTTCCGCCTAAAATATATTGGTAAATAGTCTTGGTTTAAGACTAAATTGGTTAAATTAAAATGTTTAAGACTAAATTAGAATTCATACAATATATTTAGGACATTTTTGATAATTTTACCTTTCTATCCTTCAAATTAGCAAATAGTGTTACCAACAGTTTTCGACTTTGTGTCTGAATTTATCTCTAAAAAAAAAGTGGCTACCAATTTACTCATTAAATAAAAGGAATATACGTTATTGTTGGGGCCATAAGCTGATAAAAGGGAAAAAGCAGTGCCTAACAAGGAAACCTTCATATTATTTTTTTCAATAATAAGTCATTGGGTATTATTCTTTTTTTTTTCTCTTTCACTTTAGCACAGCTGCCTAAAGTTAAGACTTCTATGAATATGGCTGCAGCCCCCTGTGCGTAACTGCCCTTTTATGGCTAATTGCTCGTTTAAAGTAATTTAGGTACAATATATTATTTTAAATTTTTTTAATTTGTTGATCTTGCTGAGTCCTTGGTATGGTTTACCCTTAGCTTGTAGGCAAGTGAAAACTAATTAAAGCTACGAGTGCTTTGAAATCGTTTTAATTTTCTCAGAACATATAATTATTAATTTTCTTTTGTAACTTTTCATTCAGATTCGAATTTTAAGTTAATTTTTTTTACTTTTTATCTTTTACTACAAGCAAAAAAGCAAATGCTATGAGCGTATAAAGAAAAATGTAGAACCAAAATTTATGTTATATTTTATGATTTAAGAGGGATTTCAACTTGCCAACTGTAAAAAAGGTTCAAATTGAAGCTTGAAAGTGTTAGACGTAGAGGTAAGCATGATTTTAGAGTAGAACTTGGAACTAAAAAATCGGACTAGTAGAAAGTTGTCTAATTCTAAGTTATAAGATATGTATGATAAGTTCCAGGTTGCAAAATTTGGGGAACTTATTTTGACTAGTAGGTTCTAAGTTCTATGTAGGTGGGACTTAAAAGCTAGAATCTAGAACCTGAAACTTGGAATTTGGAGTAATTTTTGTGTTTTTCTTGATCTATGTTTCCGTAATATCTTGCGATATTCCATGGTGTCTGATAATGAATCTATAACTTCGAACTATTAGTATGAACTTTGATTTTATGACTAAAACTTTTACTTTATTAATGTTTCATAGTTTGCATATTTGTAAATATAAGTTGTAACTAATGGATTGTAGAAACATATAGTGATTATTAAAGGTGATGATTTACTGCAACGTTTAATTAATTATACCAATGGAACTTGGGTAAACCCTCGAATATGTGGTAGAGTAGATTTCAGATTCTAGGGTATACAGAGCTGGTTTCAAGTTCCAAAAAATGAGGAATTTGTTCCAATGATATGTAAGTTTCAAGTTCTAAGTGAAACCTGTATGAAATTTGGAACCACTCATCCCTAGTTAGACATTTTAGAAATCATGACTTGGCTCATTTTTTAACTAGAATTTTGCCCCTCATTTAGTATTGTCGCATTATAATTTACCATGGGTAGCCCATGGAATTTATAAATGAAATTTTGAGGTTGAAATTCCTCACCGAGTTATTTTTATTCAATAATGTGTGTTTAAAGCACATGATACATTATTAAATCAAGTGGGTCTCATGTGAAGCTCAATGTAAACTAGACTACCATGCGATGAAAGCAACCAAGAATATTCCATGCTAAGAATGGCGAATAGGTGTCTTCCCCAAATTTACAACATCTGTCGAATCCTTGTTATCATCTTTATAACATAAGACTAACGAAAAGACATGAGATATTTTTTGCCTTCTCTCCTCCTTGTCAAGGTTCTTCATTAGACCAAAATTACCTGCGTTAATGTGGCACAAAGTGGGTATGATGTGATGGCCATCATTTAAATTGCCACCATGGATGGAGCGCTGCTAAATGGTTCACGCGTGCCAAATCGAAGTGAATCAGGATCTATGTGCACCATTGGATCAAGTGAGTTCCACTAATTGTTGATTTTGATTATCTCCACTAGCTTGAACGAATCAATGGCTGCTGATTGCGATCTGTTAGAACCCACCACATTCATCCTTGTACATAAAAACTTGGTGTGCCATCTAATCCATGCAAACTTCAAGAGAGATAGCCCAAAGACAATGCGACAAGTAATTGGACGATCTAATGATAAGAAGTCACCTGTCTTCCAATTAGTTTTCGTCCTAGGCATTTGCTATCTTGTGTCGAAATGCTTCTTGATTTTTTCATACCTCGGGACAACCACAATAATGGACTCATCAATTGGCAAAGCTTCTCCCAATCGGAGCGAGCAGACATGCATCAAGTGGAACATTTCGAAAAGGATAGAAGATCCGTATGCACTTGTCCTTCCCACCGGCATCACCTTTCGTGATAATAGAAGTCGCTTTTATCTCCCTCTTGCACGGCATACACAAACGCAACAAAATAGACAGTTGGATCGTGTGAATGCACTCGTGTCATTCTCATCTTCTAATTTGTTCTGCTGCTCTCTTTTAGACTCCCTCAGCAAAAGTGGCATTGTAAAGTTGCAATTTGCAGAGAAAACATAAAATAAAAAAATAAAAAGAAGTCGAGAAGAGCAGCTTCCATGCCTCAGCCTCCGGCTAAAAGGCATTTAGTCAGATAAAACCCCAACTTTTTGCTGTTTCCAGCTAAAGCCCATTTATATTGGACCTTTCCCGCTTTCACACTGAAGGCCATCTTCTTCCTTCCTTACTTTTAAACTTAATTAATACCATGATAAATTTTAAATGAGTACGTCTATAATAAATTTATCTTAAATTAATTTGTTTATTATCGAAAACTTTAAAATGATAACAGTTGGTTCCATTAAATTTTACTATTAAATTGTTAAGTTAGATGATTTGTAGTAATGATAAATGTATCAATTTAGAGTTTTACCCTCAATTTATCACGAATGTATTAGTTTTTTTTTTTACATTAATCCAATTTAACGGAAGGTAAAATTGTCACAAATATAATAATTTATAGTTTTTAATGAAAATTTATCACAAGTATATTGATTTAGGATTTTTTGTGTAAAAAAACTAATTCAAGGTAAATTTGTTGTAAGTATAGCAATTTAAAAAAATTTATAATATTAAACCCTTTAAATTTTCATAAATATTTTTTCGTTCCATTGGGAGACGGTTTCTCGTATTGTAAAAAACTGGAACTTCTTACCTTTTTCTCTTTCTAGAACCCTCATACAAAATGTCGAAATAAACATACTATTAATCACTTTGCAATCAACGAGCGAAATTTGCGCCAAGAATCTCTATCAACACCCACACCTCCATAATGTCATCTTCATTTTCTTCTATTTTTTTTTCCTAGTCATCATCATCTTCATCCCTTTCAATTTCTTTCCCCCATCGACAGCCTCTTCTCTCCCCACCCTTCGAGTCATGCTCAAGTCACACAAAACTCGACAAGCCATGGACCCTACAATCTTCCGTACTATGCCCCGGACACTCGATGTACCCTTCTTTACACGTACTCCACTTTCATTCACACGAATTTTTTAATCATTTTCATTATAATTTTTTTTTCCTTTAAAGCTTAAAAAAATTCTCTTACCTCAAGTTCTTAGTAGGGGTGATCGGTTCCCGGTCCGGTCTGGTTCCAAGGCGGAACCGGGAACCGGACCGGGAGGACCAGTTCCCAAATTCTAGGACCGTGGACCGGACCGGCCAATCCTGGAACTGGGAACCGGACCGACCGACCGGTCCGGTCCAATGAAACCGGTAATTTTCTTTTTCGGTAAAAAAATTGTTAATAGTATAGTATATTCTCAAAGACAATCCATTCGTTTATACACCACTTTATTGATTTGTCCTTTTAATTTGTCTATAATTGTATTTTCCTAAGATTTTGAATAATTTTCTTCTTCTTTTTTTGAATTCTTGAGAAACTTTAAAATATTTATATTAAAAATTATCGGTCCGGTCCGGTTCCCACCTTGGAACTGGGAACCGGACCGACTAGTCACTGGTTCCAAGAATGGGAACCGGGAACCGGACCGCCGGCTACGGGAACCACCCAAAACCGGCCGGTCCAGTCCGGTTTGGGCGGTTCCCGAGTTGGGCGGTTCCCGTTGCACACCCCTAGTTCTCAGATGGAAGACAACTAGACTTCTTCAACTTATGAATCTTTTCATCCTTTTCTTTCTTTCACCTTAAGTTCTTGGTTGGAAGACAACTAAATTTCAAAACCCCAAATCATTCGAGCATAGGTTATGCCCTAGCATCAAACTCATCTAGGTTTCTCTTTTCCCAACACTGGAGAAACAATTTTTCAAGGGGGTATCACTCTTTCCAAGTTCCAAATATATCTCCATGAGTTCATTCATGCTTCCTTGAACTTAAGTAACATAAGTAACTTAGGTTCCATTCATTTCACAGAAAATAACTTCCAGGAAAACATTTTCCATGAAGAAAAAAAAACTTTTAAAGTAAGGGACTTATCTTACACTCTCTATTAGTCCTCACTTCTTTATTTTATTTTTAGATTTTTGTTATTTTTTCATAAATACGAATTTTTTGTTATTTTTTAATAAAATCGATTTTTTATTTTTTATTTTTCTTTATTTTTCTATCTTTTTTTTTGCTGTTTTTTCTTTTTCGGCCAGTCGTCGGCCACAGTGACTACCAGTGACCGATGACAAGTGAGTCGAGCTCACTAGATCGGCGACGCCCGAGCGTCACAAGACGGAAACTTATTTCCAAATTTACCCATTTTCAAGATAAAAAAAACGATAATCCTCTCTTCCCTCACTTCACGAACCCAACGCCCTCGTGCTTGCCTCTCTTTGCTCCCTTCAAAACAATCGAATCTCTCCTTTTTAAAGTAGAACAAAGTCAATCGCTTGCCCTAATTGGTCGATCTCTCTCACTCTGCTTTTGCATGGCGTTGTGCTTCTTCTTCCTCCTGGTAGTTCAACTACTTTCCGAATTGAAGCGGCATAACTGCGATGCTGATCTACAAGGCTCGAGCCTCATTGCCTTGAGCTCACTTTGCCGATGAGATGATCATGCGAGCTCGCCAGAGGTAGGCGAGCCTCAAGCCTTGCTAGTAAGGCGAGCTTGAGGCATGGCCGGCAACCGACCAAGGAATGAGAGAACACAAAATAAAGAAAAAAATAATTTAATAATCTATTTTAAAAAATAATAAATAACGATTTAAAAAATTAAAATAAAATAAAATTATTGAAAAAGAGTTTATGAAGGAAAATATTTTCCCAAGTGAACATTGGAAAATATTTTCCACTTCAAAATCAAGTTTTACCCAAACACCGGAAAATAATTACGTTTTCCTAGAAGATAACTTTTTGGAAAATATTTTCCAAAAAAATAACATTTTTCGTAAAACGAACGGAGCCTTATTAACATAATGATGTTACTATTTAATGACAAGCAGTTTTAAGCTGAATTCATAAATATGTACAATTGCCTTTGATTCCTGACTCTACATCCCATCACGTGCCAGAACTTGGTTAGTCAACGTAATTGACTTTCCTATGAAACAAGAAAGAAGTTCAAAGATATCAAATTGAAAAGCAATCATATTCTTCCTTTTTATAGTTCTTCCTTACTTATTGTTTTATGACTTGTCATCCATCGAAACCATATGAAAAACACAAACTAGAAAGTTAGACTTTTGGTGTTAACTTTAGACTATTTATTCCAGCTTGCCCTCTTTTCTTGATCCGTTCATCTTCTACTTAGATAACTATATAAATTCCTAATACACTCTAGCAGCAATATTGTCATTGCCAAGACTGCGTAATATTTATTAACACTAGATGAACTAGATTGAATGGCTTTTCAACAATTGTGGGGACAAGTGCATGCATGTGAAATGGCATAGCTAGTAATTGGGTATTCTAGGGCTGCAGTACTTTTCCGGTTTTCGATCTCTCCCATTAAACCAAACTGTGGTCACGTTAGCAAACTAATAGAAAACTGTATAGTTTTCACATCTCAAATTTACTTCACAGCTCTAGCTGCTACGTAGCTCTTTCGTTAATGATGGTGGACTATGTGTGCTAGATAAACCTGAACCAAGTTGTGGATTATAGTGCTGTCTCTAGCAAATCCAAATCACGGAGCTAAGGGAATAAAAACATATCAATGTAGGTAATAAAAACATGTCTTATGTTTTCTTCCAGACATATATCGCCTCAGCAGATTCTTTTCTAAAGAGTAATTATTTATTACACAATGGAAATATCACTTATAGGGAAACACAAAAATTTAAGGGGAAATATGAGAATACCTTTTATGTTTTTCTTCTAGCAAAACTTTTGTTTCCTATGGTGGGTCATATCTTTTGTTATGCTCTGTTAGCCTCATTTGCATCCCTTAGCTTCTGTAACTAAAAAAGAAAAGAACAGAAAAGAAAGGTCATATTGAAACAATGCTAGAATGAGATTCATACCTTCCCTTCCTTGAACTCGAAAGAGTGACGAGATTTTTCCATTGATCACTCTTCACTCTCTCCGACAGATTTTTCAAATGATGCGAGAATGAGTGAGAGCTATCATAGTAAAACACCTTTTAGATCACTTTTTCAGTATCTCAATTTAGAATTTAAGGAATGTAGTAGCCATTTTTTCCACAGCTGGTACGAAAATAATCAAAGCTTAAACTACTACAAAGAAATATAAAGAATGACGTTAAATTTATTTTCAACATGAATGGAATTTCAGACTGCCTCTACAATCCTAATCATAGCGTTTTTCATATCCTTGGTAATTTGCTTCCAAGTCGATACTTGGCTCCAGACATCGTCCCCCAACAATGTTCACCTTTGCTCCTCATCGAGGACTGGCATTGAGAGCTGCGGTGGCGAATCCCCTGTTCGGCCCTACTCGTTGGCCGAAGACGCCGGTGGACTTTGTCCTTGATCGATGCTCCATCGCCGGTCCGTATCCTCATTGGTGATGTGTAGTCTGTAGTTGTCTCAGGACCACCCCGTCATTGGCCATCACCATAGCACTACCTCGGCAAGGACATGTTTGGAGCTTACGGCTAGAGAGTCCAACCGTAAGACGTCCATCTTGGTTTGTCTCTGCAGTATTTGTTCTCCATAAACTTGTTGTTTTATGATTGTGAATGTGAACACTAGTAGCTGGTGATGATGAACGGTGTTGGCGTTGGAGTGAAAGGTGGTCGGCAGTGGTTTTTCCCATGATGCGGCAGCAGCAGACGGTGGTGGTTGATGTCTGGAGATGGTGTCGTGCCGCGATGGTATCATTAAGTGATGGTGTCGATCAGCAGCTTCGACCGTCGGCTGAAGTTTAGTGATTTGGGCTATTAGCTAAATTTGGGTTTAGAGTTTCGATCTAAAATCAGATTGTGTTGGGTTTTGGTATATTTGGGCTTGTCACTTCAGTAGATTTGGTTCAATTGAGAAGGGGTATAAGAGTCAATTTGGACCCGTTACCCAGATCCATGAGACCAGCCGTACCCCATATTCGGACTAGGCCCAAGTGCCCAGCCCAAGTCCCTATTTTCGGAATTAAAAAATAAATAAAATGTATATTTTAAAAAAATTCCAAAATTAGAAAAATTAGAAAATGGCTTAGGAAATTGCGTTATGATTAGATTGCTTGATTTTAGCTTCAGATTTAGCTTAGTTTCATCCCGTTAGAGTCTATAGAAAAAAAAAAAATCTATTTCTTGCTTTTAGTTTAGTGCAAATCATGCCTACTTGGTTGATCGATTGTCAACTTGTGTCCCCAATTACATGCTTAATTGTCCTTGCTTATAGATGTCTTGACTGCCTTTTAATTATGTGTACGCATGTTCTTCCGTATTAAGTTTAGGTGGGAAATTAGAATATAATTAGATATTAATAATGTTAGCTTATCGCTTGCGAGTGCAAGTGGAAGTTGATAATCATTATCTTTGATTAGTTAATCCCCGATTGGATTAGGAGGTGAATGAATTAGGCTTATCCTGGATAGAATTTAGTCTTAAGCTTATGGGGGTTCATGTGCCAAGGCTTAGAAATGAAGCCCTCTATATTATTTACTTGACTTGTATTGGATTTTTTCTTTCACATTTACCTAGATGTCTTAAATACTCAGTTGTTTCATTACTGCACCGCATTTCAATAACTTGTTTGTTAATTTCATTTTTTGGTAGTATTAGGTCTAGTTTAGAACCAAATAATGAACCCTATAAGAATATATGCATGATCACTTAATGGCTTTGATACCTTTAGAATCATAATTCATAATCAAAATTGCTTGACCCTTGAATAACAACTTCCCAAGCTAATGGCATTGAAAGGACATTAATGAAAATGTTAGCGTAATCAAGTCCTTGTGCTAGAATCCCTGGTTGCATAAAACGTGAGATGAACCTTTAGCATCTGGTTTGGTTTCTAGCCAACTCCAAATGGTTAGTGGCAGTTCATGGAAATACTTAGGTTTAAAAGAACTAAAAAATGATAATTCAATGTCATGCAATATATAGGTTTTGGAGAGCTCATGTCTAAGTTGATGGGCCATTTGGCTCGTATTTTGGGCAATACCTCTAAACTCGTCCCAAAAACCTTCAGGGGGTCTCGATGAGTAGAAAAAAGTATTTCACAGAGGTAGTGCTATATCGTTAAACCAATTTACTAATTCTAGTTGATAAGTTCTAAATTTGGCAATGTAGGTTAGAACATATAGAAAATAGAAAAAGGAAAAGAAAAGAGATATTTGTTGGAATAAGGTTAGGAATGCAAAATAGTGTTTCATAGCTTATTTACAAATGATATAGACCTTGGGTATTTGAATACAATGCGGTCATCAAAATAGTGGGTACCATTGTCATTTTGTAACTAATTTTTGTATATTAGTTCGTGATAGGAAATTCTAATACTTTTCACTAATCATTAGTAATCTCACTCTCTACATGTTCATGCGACATGTTCGTGGTTAAATTCTTCGATCGATCAAAGGGCAAAGGCCTATCCTGTTCATGCACGAGAGAGCTGCTAAAGCTAAAGTTAAAATGGAGAGGTCGGAGGCAAGAACATCATTAAAAAATGAGTATCAAGTATTCCCGAGCTTTGAAAACTTGACACTCATTGTGAATTCACCAATTTCTCTATTTTAGCTTGACTGATGCTAACATCTATGTCTTTCAAGACAATGAAGAGTTCACTCTTGATTGAAGAGTCAATGCAACATTCTCGAGAGCGATTGACAATTCTACGATGTGTTTTGTAGACTTTTGTGGATAAGATTTTTTTAAAATTGTGAGTGGTAATTATAGTACATTAGTAATTTGTTCAATGTTGTTCAATTTGAGATTGATAATGTGCCTGGATTTGTGTTGTGAAAGTTGTGTAAAGAGGTCCTTTATGGCAAACAGGGTGATTTATCCCACCAGTTTAGTAGGTTTCTTGCATGTTAATGGACATTTTAGTGGACCTGTTAAATACATCTGAGCAAAATTTCATAGATTCTTCTTATAAATGGGTTAATGCATGTTTGTCGGGCCTTCTCTTGAGGTATCGCGTAGAGTTTTCTAGAATTGGGGCGTCACAAAGGTTTCACTCTTTACCTCTTTTATTCGATAACACTTGGAGATGGAATCACATTGCATGTACTATTTGTACAATTTTGCAGGCTAATCTTTTCTTCTTCTTTTTTTCTTTTGAAATTGAAATTGAAATTCCATTCATTTTATGTCTTAGTACTGAGGAACAAGAAGAACATGATTCAAAACATAACAAATTCCAAATTCCACACGAAGGTTGGGGAGGCTTAGACCCTTTTTGATGGGCTTTCACAATTCAATTTGTTACTTGTTTGGCTTCAAGGAGCGGAGGGTGATTTAGGATCTATTTGTTTAATGGAAAATAACTTTTAGAAAAATATTTTCTGGATTTTTCAGCGTTCATTTTACGAAAAATGTATTGATTGGAGGAAACATTTTCCATGAACAGAAAAATTTCTTCTAAAATTGAAGAAAAATATTTTCCACACTTACCCTCTCTTACTCACATCCCTTATTAGTCCCCACTTCTTTCTCTCTCTTTTTTTTTAAATTCATTTTTATGTATTTTTAATAAAAAAAATTCATTTTTATGAACAGAAAAATGTATTGATTGGAGGAAACATTTTCCATGAACAGAAATTTTCTTCTAAAATTGAAGAAAAATATTTTCCACACTTACCCTCTCTTACTCACATCCCTTATTAGTCCCCACTTCTTTCTTTTTTTTTTAAAAAAAATCATTTTTATGTATTTTTAATAAAATAGAGTATTTTATTATTTTATCTTTTTCTTTTTCTTTTTTTAAGTATCTTTCCTTTTGCTCTTCTTCTTTTTCAGTTAGTCGGCAACCATGCAATGATCGACGACCAACCATAGGCGAGCCGGCAAGCTTTGGCAAGGCTCAAGGCTAGTGAGCTCGAAGCGTCATTAAAGGCCGCATGGCTTGGGCCTCGCTAAGAGGTGGCGAGGCCCACGCCTCACTGATCGACCAAGCCTCGAGCTCGCCAATCCTTGTCTTCTTTTTAAAAATAAATAAATAAATTTTCATTTTTTAAAAAGAAATTTCATTTTTATGTATTTTTAATAAAATAGAGTATTTTATTATTTTATCTTTTTCTTTTTTTAAGTATCTTTCCTTTTGCTCTTCTTCTTTTTCAGTCGGTCACCAACCATGCAATGATCAACGACCAACCATAGGCAAGCCGGCAAGCTTTGGCAAGGCTCAAGGCTAGTGAGCTCCAAGCGTCGTTAAAGGCCGCAAGGCTTGGGCCTCGCTAAGAGGTGGCGAGGCCCATGCCTCACTGATCGACCGAGCCTCGAGCTCGCCAATCCTTGTCTTGGTTAATCGCCAAGCAATTGGCCATTGTTGAGGCACGTCGCGGCGAAGGAGGAAGGAGTGAAAGGAAGAAGGAAGAAGGAGAAAGCCATGGAGGAAGGAGAAGGAAGAAGAAGGAAGGAAAAGAAAATTTTAAAAATATATTTTTTAAAATAAAAGATCATTTAAATTTAAAATTTTAAAAAATTAAAATTAATTTTTTTGATAATTTTTTCCAAAAAAATTTAATCAAATATGAACGGTGGAAAATATGAACATTATGAAAATTTATTGCATAAACCATACATAAACAAGTGAAAGAAAGGGAAAGGGCATATGCTTTTTCAAGTGATTTTCGTTTTTGATTTTAGTAAGGGTTTTGACTTTTACTTGAATTGTCTATCTATATCAAAATGATTTATTTCATTCTATAAAAAGAGAAATATTAGGTAAATTTAAATCATCTAAAATGTTTCATAAATTTGAAGAAATAAAATGATATGGTTTTATTTATCTTGATGCAAGAGACAATAAACATTTTGAGAAGACTTTCGATGAAATCATAGATAATGATGCAATTCAGTGATCTCTCGTTATATAATTTATTATTTTTGAAATCACGATTTAAAACAAGAAATTTCAACATCCATTTTCCTCTATAGAGCATCTCAAGAGGTTTTCGACATTAACACGAGGAAGTTCCAGAAAAAACCGAAAGAGAAGAGTCGAAAACAAATGATTTACCAAAGGAAAAGGAAACATAAAAATGAGAAAAAAATATTTTATTTATCAATTGTGCGTTTCGAAAAAAGATTCTCAAGCGCGTGATTTTTAACGACTTCATGTAACCCCACGCGCATGAGCCCGCGAGAATGCACCTCGGCAGTCGCCGACCGAGGAATAATTTGGACCAAACAGCGAATGGTCCAAAAAGCCCCTGCCTCCTCCCGCGGCCATCGACAATTTTCAATTGAGTAGGACCTGGAGCCCAAGGAGGGCGTTTCCGGGATTTCCACACCCAGGCTGCCCCCCTCCCGATGGGACGCGAGCCGCCTGCTCCGCGCCCCACACCGTTACGGTGGTCCCCCGGCAGTGAATGCCCCGCGATGGAGATGGAGACATCTAGGCCCTCCGTCCCCTCCCGTCATGAGATCCGATGGCAACGGCTGGCGGATCGCCCTTAAAGGAGAAAGACAACATTAGAGATTTTAGATTTAGAGGGGTGGGTTGGGAAGGATGGAGGAGGAGGAGGAGGATGGGGGAATGAACATCTATGGGCGGCTGATTAGCTTGTGTCAGTCCCGAGGAAGGGACCACGGCGGATGGACGTGATTGGCCACGGCGGTCGCGCTGCTTTGCACGCCTCCTCCCTCCCTTGTTTTGAAGCTTTTTTATCTTTTTGATGGCCCAAGGCCGGCTAGGGGATTGGATATTTTTTCTCAAGGGGACCGCATGCTGTTGTTTCGTACTTTAAGACCCAAGTCTCGCGATGGGGTCATACAGTGGTGGAGTGCGGCGTTACCTGGGGATAGAGGAGGAGGGTGGTGGTGGTGGCGGCGGCTGTGGCTGGAGGAGAGATCATGTGGGGCAGCCTTTGTAAGGAAGGAGGAAGCAAGGAAGCGGAGAGGAGTTTGGCAGGACGTCCATTCCAGATTTTCAAACATGATTGGAATCTTATGTTATTGCTATTGGATGACATCGGCCGTTCCCTTTTAGCCTTTTATTTAATAAATCCACATATAGACTTATGTACTATATATTAATATATTAAAAATTTCCACTATCTCCCTTTTATATCATTACATTTTAAAATATAGAAGAAAATCTGCTCACGCATGAGTTCCTACACTACGGCGCATGCCAATGATGCCAGCAGTGGAGCCCGCGTCCTTGCAATTACCTGGCTGCAGGGCCCATGCACCGTACATACAGCCGGAAGCCCCGCTCAGATCGTTTGGAAGTTAATTTTTCATTGGGCCCCCATGGTCATCCTTCATGGGCGTGAGGGCCATTAGGCTTCGCCTCAGTCGTGAGTCCACATGACTTCTAATTCCACGGCCCGCCAACCCTTGCCATAATTCGTGAAAGAAAGGAAAGACAGGGAATCCTACTCAATCTCGCTGAGAAGGACACAGACTACCAGCCTATGCCGACAAGAGCTCCTTTTCTTTATCAGAATTAATGAAGTGACGACAAATAAAGTTGTCTCTAAATCCTTGAAAGTTTGATTCCCATAATCAGATTAAAATTCATGATGAGAATCGATTAAATGCAACTTTAGTACGATCTAAACTCCAAGTCTCCTTCATAGAGTCAACAACCACCATGGCTTCTCCACATGCCTTGTCCTCAGCATCGCACAGTGTTTTATAATTGGAGGTATCACCTTGGTAAGTCAATTAAAAACTTAGTTACAGCCTCTCCACATGCCTTGTCCTCATCAAGTTGATTTCAAACCTACTTACAATTAAAATGGAGTTAAATCTCACAACACACCTCATCCTCAGCATCAGCATCGCACCACAATAGGGCCAGCAAGAGCAGCGCCAACCCTGTCACGAGGATGAAACTGACCGCCATTGACCCCTAAGCTGCCCTTGGCAGACGAAATTTGCCGGCGAACACTTTCTCGGCGGTGATCCCGACGGCCACGCAGAGGCCGTGCACAAGGAAGAAGGAAGTGACCACCTCTACTCGGCTCCTTACACCCAATGTAGCAGAAAATCTGCTCATGCATGAGGCCTAGACTAGGAAGCATGCGAATGATGCCGGCAGCGGGGCCCACCACCTCCCAATCACCCGGCTGGAAATGGACCTGGTATGAGACAAGGAAGAGAAGAATGCATTAAATATTGAAATTTTGTTTATGTTAGGTTGTGAGAATCTACGGATCAAAAGTGAATATTTTAAATAAATGGGGGACGGTGGGCGATCGGAACTCGTTTTAATGGGGCCAACATGCCTTTGCGTAGCTCGAAGCCACGCTCAGATCGCTTGGAAGACTTCGAAGTCTTCAAGCTCCGTTTCCTCACTCGACATACAGCTTGGGGGCTAGGGGGTTTACCAGGAGCCAACGATATTCATCTTCACGAAGCCCTTTCCCAGCAGCGACCTCGAACATGGTACGTTTCTCTTCAACTTATTCTGGAAGAGTTCAGAATGAGTGCGTTGTCTACAATCGAGGCCGGATCTGGTCGTCGGGACTGAAATACACATTTGTTGCGTTCCTTCCTGTGTAATTGGACCAAGAGTCTCCTAGATCAGCTTCTTAACAAGAGTAGACAGACAGTGGATTTCTGAAAAAGATCACAGGCCAATCTCAAAACCGTTCAACATTTAAGTTTTTTAGAAGAATCAGTGATTTAGTATTTAATTTCACAATACTAATTATTATACATGTTTATTTGCATATGTTTGAATTGACTTTTATTTTTTACTTTTTGAGTTTTTGGTGTTCTTAAGTCTTGCGGAGCAAATTTGTTGATTGTTGGTCTTTTCCAGTTTCCTAGATTCACATATAATGTTTCACAATCTTTACAAAATTTTTTAATAGTGTTTCTAATATTGGCAAAATTGAAAAGGGCACATTCTTTGCTTAGAAAATGCATATAACGCATTGATCTACTAATCTCTCAACCTTTTGTTCTTCGCAAAATGTCTTAATAGAATTTCATGAGTGGAGAGGCAAAAGCAATGTTATATAAGCGTTTCAGAGTGCTGACTTACAAATGATATGGATCATTGAGGGTTTGAATATAATACGATTATCTAGATGCTTACTTTTTATTTTATTGTTAGTAGTAACTGAATTTATATGTCAATAATCTCACTAATGATATTCATGCGATATGTTCGTGTTTGAAACCTTTAGTTAACCAAGGACAAAAACCTGAAGAGAGCTACTAAAGCTAAAGTTAAAATGGAGAGCTCAGAGGTAGAAACATCATTAGGAAGCGAGTATCAAGTGTTCCTGAGCTTCAGAGGACCCGACACTCGTAGCGGATTTACTGACTGCCTCTACCATAACTTGACTGATGCTAGCATTTGCGTCTTTCGAGATGATGAAGAGCTCCGTGTTGGTAAAAGAATCGATGGGGTTCTCCAGAGAGCAATCGATAGCTCTAGAATCTACATCCCTATCTTCTCGCGAAACTATGCTTCGAGCCAGTGGTGTCTCCTCGAGCTCCCGCATATTGTGGAGAATACCTCTAAGTCGAATGGGGATAAAGAGATCCTACCTATTTTCTTCGACATGAAACCTGAGGATGTTAAGTTGAAAACCCCGTTGTATCGTGATGCCATTCTCAAGCTGAAGCACGAGAAGAAGTTGAGCACTGAACAAGTAAATTCCTAGAAAAAAGCTTTGGAGAACGTTTGTGCAATAAAGGGGTGGGAAGTCAAGGAATACGATGGGTGAGCTTGCTGCATTCTAAGATCCTTATATTTCCCTAATATATTTATTCCTGTTTGCAAAAACTAAGTAAATAATTCATAGATAGAAGCAACATATTTGATGCGGGTAGGAGGAGAGAATTCCAAAACATAAAAATCATGCTAGAGCTATTAAAATTGTTAGTGTTCTTGATTTCACTAGAGGCACTATCATATGTCTATTTTTAATGAAGAAATAAAAAATAGAAACGAACACTCTCTTTTTTCCTTTCTTTGATGGCCTATATAAATTTTGTTTCCCTTTTCACCTTTGTCATTTAGTAAGCAACTCTTAGTAAAATTCTAGTGCTTCTAGAACTACTACTCAAAATTTAAAAACATAGATATATCACCACAATTGAGGTGGGACTTCCACTAATAATACTAAATGTGTAAAAAAAATGTGAAATTGCTCGAAAAAAGGCATTTTATATAATGGGCGACAAAGTGGAATTATTGGGTACCATGCACGGTACTATCTAATAATTTGATCTTTTAATTAATACATCATACATTTCTCCTCTTGAACTTACAATGTCCCACTTCTAAGGTTGTCCCATGAATATAACTGATAAAATGCTAATTCATGATGCATAAATAGTTGTACATTTACCTTGCACAAACAAGATTAACATAATTTGAAGATTGCTAATCACATGTTGCGATCAAGTCAATTTTCAGGTGTCATGACACAATGCGACATGCGGCAACTAGCAATGTGCATGAAAAGCACATTTGAAAGTGACGTAGATTGACATTTTTGATGGTTAAATAGAATTAGCTAGAAAAATCGAATCCGAAATCCTTCGGGTCAATCCCATCTATCTTGTCAAAATGTTTGTGTTATGCATGCTTGGTGTTATTTTGGAACTTTACAGGATTGAGTACACGTAAGGTTTGCACAACAAATCAAATGGCAAATGTTAAGTTATCAAAAGCGATAACTAAGAAAACCTTACATTCAATATGAAATTTGAGAAGACACATCTTGAATGTTGATGTCTCATTAGTTATCGAATTATTGTGCTGTTAAGCAGATGCAATTGAGTAACATCAACTCCTAGGAAACAAACAAAATAAAAAAAAATGAGAATCCGTTGAAGTCTGATGGAATTGAACCACAAATAAAATTTAATTGCTAGAATTTTTTTTTTCCCACAATTTTCCCCTATTGAATGGTTTTCCTTCATGACAGCCACGGAAAACTAATCAAGCACGTCATTGAGGAGGTTGTGGTCAAGTTAAAGATAAAGCAAAAGTCAGTGACTAAAAATTTACTTGGGATCGATGATCGAGTGGAAGATGTAAGAAATTTGTTAGACATAGACTCTGGAGGTGTGCAGCTCATTCAAATTCATGGCATGGGGGGTATCGGTAAAACGACTCTTGCCAAGGTCATGTTCAACCAACTTTTTAAGTACTTTGGAAAGTGTTGCTGCTTCCTTGAAAATGTTAGAGAAAAGTCGTTAATAGCTGAGGGCTTGGTTGAATTGCAAAAGAAGTTATTATCTGAAGTAGGAAATGCTGCAGGGATAGGAAGCAGCAATGACCCTGAATATCTAATGAAGAGGATCGAAGAAACACTTCACAATAAGAAGGTCCTCATCATACTAGATGACGTTGATAAAAGCGAACAAGTGGAGAAATTAGTTGGAAAAGGTGCTTTGTGTTCAGGGACTAGAGTAGTGATTACTACTAGAAACAAGGATGTTTTGCAAATCAATGGACTTGAGTACCCAATATTACTTTATGAAATGAAGGTGATGAGTAGTGATCATGCACTTCAACTCTTCAGCAAACATGCATTTAATGAGGACTCTCCTTCAAATGATCGCAATGATATTTCAAAGGAAATTGTACATGCTACTGGAAAACTTCCCTTGACTATTGAAGTAATTGGTTCATTGCTGAAAAATAAAACACAAGAACTATGGAAAGAAAACTTGGAGAAGTTACGCAAAGCACCTCCGAAGGGAGTTTTTGAAAAGTTGAAAATTAGCTATGATGCATTGACTTCTGAGCAACAAGAAATTTTTCTCGATATTGCATGCTTTTTCATTGGTAAGGAAAAGACAAATGCAATTTATATGTGGAATAGTTGTGGATTTTTCCCATATAGTGGAATTGCTGTCCTCGAAAACATGTCCTTGATAAAGATTGGAGAGGACAATGGATTTCTAATGCATGATCAACTGAGAGATCTCAGAAGGGAAATTGTTCGTAACGAAAGTCCGAATCTTGAAGAGCGTAGTAGGTTATGGACTAAGGAGGAAGTCCTCAATACAATAAGGACAAAGAAGGTAGAATGCTTCAAGAGAGAACTAATAGATTCTCTTTTTTCTGTGTTTTCCTTGAGGAAATAGAATGCTGATAACCATTCATTTCTTGCTTTCATTTGCAGATAAAGAACAACGTTCGACAATGGAACTTCATCATGAAGTCTTTATCAGAAGTGAAGATATTAGAAAGTTCAAAAATTTGAGGTTCCTTAGTTTATGGAACGGAACCTTTGTTGGTGACTTGATGGATTGTTTTCCCGAATTAAGATGGATTTGCTGGAAATCTTCTTCTAAGCCGATCGAGCTGATCAACATGCGCTTAAATAATGTAGTCATTCTTGAATTTTCTGCAATTTACTTTAAAGACGATTGGAAATTCTGGAGCTTAATAAAGGTGTGTCATATGCTTATTTCTATTCTTTGTCCTTGAAAACAACATTTGAACTACTCTTCCATTAGATAATGTATTCACTTTACAGGAGGCAAACAAATTGAAAGTTCTTCGTGTTGATAATTGTTATGGCATTACAAGAATACCAGACTTATCAGGATGCTCAACTTTAGAGAGGCTGAATTTTTTCCTTTGCCCCAAATTAAGGAAGATTGACGGCTCTATTGGGCAGTTACAGCATCTGATAGAGTTAAAGTTTGATCATTGCTTTGATCTTGAAGGTTTGCCTGAAGAAATTGAGGACCTACAAAAGCTAGAGAACTTCTCTTTAAAGATGCGTGGTCAAATAAAGGAACTACCGAATTCCATATTTAAGTGGAAATCATTACGGGAGTTGCAACTTTCAATTTCAAGTCCAGTGAAGTTACCGGATGCTATCAAAGAGCTTGAGAAACTGGAAGTGCTTCGGGTTGAAGGAAATTTGAAAGGTCAACTTTCTTCTGAAATTGGCTTGCTTCCTCGGCTGCAAAAACTGGTGTTAGAATGGTGTAATGAAATTCGAGAGTTGCCGACACTCCCAATAAGTTTAACCCATTTGGCAGTGTCATCTACATCAATGCAAGTTGTCCCGGACCTCTCAAACTTGACTAATTTGGTTGAGTTGGATTTAGATGACGGCTCCAAAATTGACAAACAAAATAGAATTCATATTGGTGACTTAAGGTGGATTGGCAAATTATCCAATCTGGAACGGTTGACATTGTGTCTTCTCCGTGTCCTTGCTCCCACTGAGTTGGCTCTCCTTCCTCGGCTTAACCAACTCCGTTTATCTGGATTGGGCTTGCAACCCTCCACCCAGGTTCCCTCTTCTCTATTAGATCTAGCCCTTGTGAATTTCAATTCAATCGCATTACTCTCCTCCGACTTAAAGAATTTGTCAGATTTAAGGCTCATTGGCTCTCAAATGCAAGCTATTCAACTCGACGGGCATCAACTTCCAAATTTAACGGATCTTTATGTTAATGCATGTGGACCCCTCGAGAGATTCATGCTATCCAGCATGAGGAAGCTAAAAGGGTTCTACGTGAGCGGTTGCCTAAAACTATATGAGATTCACATCGCTGGAAAGTTGGAATCGTTGGAGCTTTTGGATATCGGAGTCTGCGAGTCCTTCAGAAGGTTCGTGTACGATGACATGCCTTGGAAATCTTCTCATGAATCTACACTATTCCTTGCATCGGGAGTCTTCAATAAATTGTGGCGTCTTCGGCTATATAGTTGCCCTAATATACTCATTATTCAAACTGTTGATACGTCAAAATCGTTGAAAGAGTTGGCACTTATTTGTCATCATTTGCGTAGTTTTGGTGGTTCGTCAAACTTAAAGAATCTCGGGTCCTTGAAGATATGGTACTGCCATGAGCTACAGATTGTTGAGGGCGTCGATGAGTTGGAGTTTTTGGACAATTTATCACTTATGGGGTGTGAATCGTTGGAAAATTTGATTGATGTATCGACCACCCAATTGCCATATAATTGCCACTTACAAATCACCCGTTGCCCAAAATTACATGGGGCTAAGCGAGGATTTGATGGCTCCATCCAACGTTTCAAGCGGTATAAGGTGAGTCGGAAAAGCCATCCACAAACATGAATTCAACTTTAGGCAAACTTATAATAATTGTGGAAAATCAAAAAACTATCTTACAAACATGAATTAAAAGCTAGTAGACGTATGTGATGCTTTGTCTCTATTTTTTTTTCCTTTTTCTATATATGAGAAAGTTACACGGTTACATTAAGAGAAGTTTAGTTTTTATCACAAATATTTGGAAAAGTTTCATATTGTAGGAATTGCTTAGAGCCTATAATTAAAAATGTTTTCTCAAATGGCTTTACTTGGCATTTTCTCTATGAGATATACTTCACTTTCTTGTTTATTTCTTACTTAATTTCAATCATTATGAAGATGAATTCCGTGATTTGCAATGTTTATAGTGAGGATAGAACATTAAAGGAATAAGTCCTAAAACTTGTCAATTGAGTGCAATCAAACCCTTTTTTGACAATTTGGCTAATGAAAAATACTGACAACATGGTTTTTATTCATTTCACTCTTCTACGTGGCATAGAGTTCAAAAGAAAAAGGCCTGTGTGCAAAACTGTCTGTCGCTTAAGGTTTGCCCCAAATTTCCAAGCCCTAATTGAGCTTTCTTCTACAGTTTTCTTCACTAGTCCTTATTCGTGGAGTTCTCTTCTCAAGTTCTTCTCACCCTTTCATTGGACTTTCTCGTCCATAGTGTACTTCTTGTTCGTCAAGTCCGCTGCTTATTCGTCGATCCTGCTGTGCTTCGTCCGAGTGTCTCCCCTCTTCTTCGCCGAGTCCCCAAATTTCCTCTTCCTTCATTGGCGACAAAGTCAAGTCCTCGCGCAAGAGTTCGATGTTATAAGCCACTTCGTCGAGCTTAGTCCCCTTGCTTGTACTTTGCTTTTGTTCTGATGGAGATATGTGAACTTATTTGAGGTGTTTTATCTTGTGGATTGAATAGGTCTATAGTTTGGGAATGATGTCAATGAGTATATGCACGAACGCAGGAAGTTCTTGCGATCTTACTAGTCTTAGCAAATAGAAATATTAGGTTAATTAAGGCAGGAGCAACTATATTTAATGCTCAATTTCATGATTCTCTTCTTTGGAAACATGCTAAAAAAATGTAGGGATTTGGCTTGATTATCATGTATACCGCCCTCGGAAATTTCCCGAAAATTCAATTTCAAATTATTATGAATACATCTTTTGGCCTATGGAATCAAAATATATGCGTCGTCTTACTTAGAGTGCCATTTGTTCACTTAGAATCTCCAGAATACCCAATGAATTTACGATTTCTTTAATATTTTCTTTGGGGTATTTTCAACTTAGAGCTTGAACTAGCGTACATACTTTATTTGATGATCCAAAGTGCTATTTATTTTTGGAGTGCCACTTTTCAAGGACAAGCTGGTCTGAGGCTCCGAGTCTGCTACCTGTAGAGGACCATTCGTGCTATGGGTGAAAAAAGCATGTTTTCAGTGTTACAATCATCAGCATTAAATGGTGACTTAGGGAAGACGGTATTCGTTTTTATTCTTTCATGTTGCCAAATTTGTTGCTTGGAGCCCTTCAGGCAATGAAACAAAAACCCAGATAAAATGTGTTTGTTCATGAGTCTTGAAATTGGTCTCGTCAGTACTTTGTCAAATCAAATATGAGTAGGGCCAACATGTGGTAATTAGGTGTCCTTCCTCTGGTGAGGCTGCGAAAATGGTGATAGACAATGCCATGGGTTTGCTAATGTCTCCAGTTTTTGCAGGAGGAAGAAAGTGTGCCGGATGCATTAACAGATCGATTGATGCCTACAGAGGGCAGCGCACAAGAACAAATGTGCGTACCAGGAAAGATGGGGGAACCCCTGGCTCCAGTTAAGGTAACTTCCTGTCAGTAGACTAGCCGTATGCCTGAAGTTTGAACACTCGGTTTGGTTGCATTCAATTGGGACCGTATTGAAGTTTAAATACTTGGTTTATTAGTACTCCTCCTGACAGTAAGATGATGGAATATAGTTGGTTTATCAGTGGGGAGTGTACTGAAGTTTAAATACTTGGTTTATCAGAGTACGCCAGGGTCTCCGTTTCTTGAAGATCAGAGAGAAGAAGAAGAAGAAGAAGAAGAAGAAGAAGAAGAAGACCATGATACTGGTGAGTGAGCAGAAGCCCCTGCAATAGGCTCAGCAGCAGCAGCTGATCCTGCAGAACTCGTTGGGGAGCATGGGCTTCAGCAGCAACATGTCGCTGTCGAGGGAGGATGAGGCGATGTCGAGGCCAGCACTGTCCACTTTCAGGGCCAAGCAGGAGGAGATCAAGAGGAAGAAGATTATTCACGAGGTACGCAACATGAAATCCCCACATGAAAATGGTTTACTTTGGGGCTTTTCTTTTCTATGTTCTTGTAATAGCAAAAAAGAGGTGAGGGGTTTTTGTGGTTATACTCATGGAGAGTTTTTTGTTACGTTGTTTTGGGTAATGAACAGCAAAACGGTAGCGAACGTGACGTGGCGAGGATAAAGCTGCTGAGGAACAAGAGACGGGGTGGTGAAGCAGATGAGGCACGACATCGCGTTGCTTCTTCAGTCTGGTCAGGACGCCACTGCTCGTGTACATCTAGTTCTTCCACTACGATTTGCTTTTGGTTATTGCATTGGTAGTTGGTGTGGCTTTTTGTATTGGACAGAATTCATGTCTGTGTTAAGAGAAATTGGTCTTGAGAAAAAGGGTTACTCTCAAATTTCCAGTGACTTTTTACCGTCTAATTTATAGTTAGAATGCTTCGGGAGTGTGGAACTTGAAATAGTCGTATTGATTTTTGATTGCATTCAGTCATTTGTATCATCTGGTACTAAAAAATTCATTTTCGGATGAACTTTTAAGATTTTGCATCCGCATCTTATTTGATTCATGAAATGCTCTATACATATTACGGACTTCTAGAAAACTTAACATTCAAGTAAGAATGCTTTTATATCCAAATCATTCATCCAAGACTTCAGCATTCCGATGGACGGGGCCGGTAAAAACATATCATGGACCTACCTAAAAAGCCTAAAGGTGACTTGATATGTGACTTGATACATTGAATTGGACCTACAAAATGACATAGTATTATGAAAAATGCTTTCTAATGTGGATGAGAGCATGTGTCTGACACACGCCCCAAAGTGACACATGAAATTGACGACCGCAGATCCAAGCCAAGGGACTCGACAATAGCAAAGCGGAATCCCAAGCAGTACATATGGGCACCCATTCGATGATTTCAATGAGAATTGAAAAAAAGAAAAAAAAACTGATGTATTCAGCACAAACAAGAACGAGTATTTCCCACATGTCTGCAAATACGCTGAGATATAAGTGTTATTGAAAATCGCGTATTTGTCTTTAGTGTTGAAATAAACAAGTAATTAAACCTTTGATAAACGATGAGACTTCATTTTATTCCTCCTACTCTGACCATTCAAGTTCAAATCTTTAATCATTGTTTATGCTTTCCAACAGGCAATTCATGGATATATCTTACCATTAGACTATTACATTAGGCCGAAGTTCCCAAGTTCACTAGATTTTTTGTAACAGAATGAGAATGAATCAAAATTCTCCAATAAGAATGGTAAGAACGATGAAAGCTTCTCATCAGATTGCTAGACATCCAACAACTTTCCCCTAGAATTTCTAGTTTTCAGTAGAAAAGCAACTCTGAAGTGTGAAGCATGAACAAGTACTGAAGATGAGGGAAATAGAATCCTGGTTCAACTTGTCGCAAATGTACACATTCACCTCAATAAACTATGGAAGGCTTAGAAACTTCCCACCAACTCTTGCATTAGACATAGCCAGAACAAAGACACAACAACTCCATAGAACCACTAACAATTGATATATCATAATTTTTTTCTTCACTCGTGTGAGCTCCTCCTTTCAACATCTATACTTTGCCCTTTGTGTCTTAATTTCAGCTAGAAGTTAGCCCTAGTCAACCTTGTCCCACCTCGATTGGCTTAATTCACACAATGCTCGATTCCTCTTAAGGAAGTCGACTATCACTTCCCTTGCTTGATCTGGTGTGTTCTCAACAAATGACTTACCACAACCATAAAACTATTTTTCCTTGTCTTTGCCATGAGAATTGGTGATCGAAGGCCACAAGAGCAATTAAGCTCGGAGATGACCTCCTTAGGAGTTACACCACTTGATTTAAACTTTGGCTCTCTCAATCTTCTGGCCACCATTCTTTGATTTGGCAATTGAAGGTTCTACTAAATGCAACAAAAGCATCAGATGAACGCAACAGAAGAAATATATGTTGACTATCAAGGTTATATCATAATTCTACTAGGAGCTTCTTCACGACAACATAGACAATGCAAAGCAAGAGAAAAAGCACCTGAATAAGAAAGAAGTGGACTTTGTTGTTGGAAGAGGAATGATGAATTCACAGACGTCATCATGTATAGCCTCCTGATCACGAGAGCATAGAAGAAATTGGTGACATTTAAGAGCAAAGTGTTAGCCACATTACAACTCAAGTCATGGGAAGATAAAGTGTAACTCCTGTTTTGGAATGATTCTACATTAGTGACTCCCAAAAGACAAGGACATAAGAGGAACAGACATATGCAAGCCTCGCCAAGGAACTGCCATGAAAAACAGGTTTTCTTTTTTGTTTCCCAAGTGTTGTCTCGTGATGTATAAAGCAAATCAGAACTGGAGTTAAGAAAAGAGTGGACAACATGATAATGATGATTGCAATTAGAGACCATGACACCAATAGAAAAATACCCATAGCACGGGATGCTCACTGAGGATCGAGTCTTGTTATTCGAGACCAGGAATGACCGAACAACAACAGCCGCTTACCAGCAGAATGAACTAAGAAGGAAAGAACTAAGCTTGTTACATCTCCTTACATCAAGTCTCAAACATTGACCTCACCCTTTAATTAATTCACATACCTCCATCGGGAGGAAAGCAAGATACAAGAAAGGGGATTAAGCTTGATGTAGTGGCTTATAATGTAAGAATTATTGTGGCCCACATGACATGCTTTATTATATGGTTTAATAATTATTGAAATGCTATAAAATAAATATTGGTTACGAAAAGTTGGGACTCTAATAAAACGAAATACTATAATCCTCAATAGAAGTTACTGCTTTTCTGAAGAGATGCAACTCTTATGGAAGTTAAAAGACGCTTTAATGGAAGGCATCTGTTAATAGAACGTATAAATAGAGTTCGGTCCTCTCTCCACCCATATGAACAACAATAACAGAAAAGAACTCAGTATTCTCTTCTCCATCGATATAATGCATTAAAGAATAGTGGGTTAAGGGAGAGAAATCGGATTTCTTCATTTGGTTCGAGTTCTTCGGTTTTCCACAACGATTGTCTTCAAGGGTAACGCTATGGATAAATGTATGTTTTCATCTATTTGTGAAAATCATGAAGATCAAAGATTACTGGTTTCCAAATTTCTGCATTAGAGAATTACATGTATTTTCTAACATATAACACCTTCGTTCACGCCATCAGGCTCCTTGACCTCATCAAGCTCGTGTGTGAGTACTTGACGTCATCGTGCTCGAACGAAGAGGAAACTTGGGGACTCGACGAAGAGGAAGGAGGCACTCGGACGGAGAATATGAGGATCGACAAATAAGAAGCGGAAGCACAATTAAGAAGGACACTCTGGACAAAAGACAAATGAAGAAGTGGAGAAAAACTTGAGAAGAAAACTCAATTAGGATTGGAAACTTTGGGCAAATCTTAAAAGACGGGCGTTTTACACACAGACCTTTTCTTTTAAGCTCTATGCCGCAAGAGAAATGAATAAAAAATACAATGTCGGCAATTTCTATTAGTCGAATTAGATGGAATTAATAAATGGACTCAATTATACCAAATTAACAAGTTTTATTACTCAATTGCATTTTCTTTTATAAGTTTTAAGATTCAATTACACTTTCCCAATAAATTTTAAAATTTCTAGCACACTTTTCTAACATTAAAAGAATCAAATGCTCATTACACAACTCAAAACATATATATAAGATACAGTGACTCTTTATAAGTTTCTTTTGACACTTGAGGCGATTTACCTTCGTGGAATTCTTCCTTAGTTCTTTACGTATCTGTTGTGGTCCCAGCAGTAAAATCCAAGTTGGGTAGTGAGACCGTTGGTCAGTATCGGGTATGGTTTTAATCTTCTGATCTTTCTCTTTATATATATATATATATATATATATATATATATATATATATATATATATATTTCTAGGGGAGATGTTTCAAGAGCACAACTTACATGGTCCACCTATCCACTAATCAAGTGATCTATGTCCCTGATGAAATTGAGCGCCAGTTGAATATTGCGTGTGTTTGGGGTGGGCCAAGCGGGATGTGTGCTCCAGAAGCATTTAAATTGGTGGATGATGCATTTCTGTATCCTCCCCAATCTTTTACAGTTTGATTAAAAGCCATTTCAAATAGGAATTAAAGCAGTCGATCCTACATACATTCATTCTTTTAGTCATGAAGGTCTCATTTTGAGTATAGAGTCAATTTTTACTACTTATTAATTTTTCATGCTAAGTTTGAGTCTTGATTTTAATTTCTTCTATAGTTTTTTTTTTTTGTCGGAAAAAGCATTGTCTCTATTTACAGAATCGAAAAATTACATTCACTATCATAGTCTAAACATAAAATTTGTAAAAGAGGTTGTGGCGGCATGGATACCCAAGTATTTGGAAGAGTTCCCGATCGATGAGCTTTGGCAATCCAATCGGCGGCCCGGTTCATTTCTCTAGGTTCAAACTTCAGGGATGTGTTCGGTAATTAGGCTAACAAGTCTCGGCAGTCTAACACTACAGATTGACAAGCCCATGAACACTCAGCCCGGCCCAAGATGGCTTCAACAACTAGTAAGCAGTCAGTAACTATTGTGGTCTTCAGTTCAGTTCGTGGGGAAGTGTGGGGAGGTTGTACTTCTCTTTCTTCAAAGCTGCGAACATTCTGAAACCAGAGCAAAGCTTCGCGCACCCCTAGGGTTTCCGCTGCGGAGGCCAATTCTGCATGGATGGTCCTCGCAAAGCCGTCAAAAACCACGCCGGTGCTCCCTTGACAGATCCCCGCCACAGATCCCTTCATCTCGGAGCTGTTCCAGGCAGCATCAACGTTCAATTTGAGTTCATCTCGAGCGGGAGGAGACCAGGTATGCGTGTCTGAGTTCCCAGCTTCTCTGTCCAGTTTTTTGGAGTTCCATTTTGCGAATAGCTGGTGCATCAAGTTTGCTTCACTTATGATAGGGCTCGAGTTCGGCGTTTTTCCTTGAAAGGTCATAGTGTTTCTTGTTTTCCAGATCATCCATAGAATGTTGGCAAAAACGGCCTTGTCCTTGTGCGAGACACCCGAAGTAAGGTACTCATACACCCACTTGTCCATCCTCGTAATAGATGTAGCAGAAATATGGATTGCGACCCTCGAATCTGACCAAATTTGCGTTGTCTAGCCACATAGCAGGAATAGATGCTCTGTTGACTCGGGATGCTGGGCACAAACAGGGCATGTTGGTGTAGGTATGATATGTCGTTTGTGAAGGTTAACTTTCGTTGCTAGTCCTTCATTACACGCACTCCACATAAAGAATTTGACTTTGGGGTGAGTCTGTAAGCTCCAAAGTTCAGACCATAATTTGTTTGGGACAGAATAGGATGATGAAGTATGAGTGCCTTTTGTTGCCCTGTCTAAGTTGCGCAAGTTGTTGTATCCACTCCACGCTATAATTCCCTGATTTACTTGCTGCCCACACTAGTTTGTCTGGCTTCGGGTGTAGACTTAGAGGGATTGCTAGAATCTCTTGAACAATGTTATTTGCAAATGTCCCCAGCAATAGTTGAATGTTCCATGTTCGCGATCCTGGAGTGATTAAGTCATTTACCATCATAGGGTCATTGATATTAGCCGGTCCGCCTATTAGGCCAGATTTCAACCATCTGTCCTCCCGTAAATTAATACTCCTCCCATCCCCGACCTCCCATCTTACATAGGAGGCAATTGTATCTTTGCCCTTTAGAATGCTTTGCCAACCCCAGGATGACCTAGTTCCTTTATTAGCCTTCCAGAAGTCACCATTTGGAAAATAAAGACCTCTAAAAACTCTGCTCCATAATGCCTCTGGAGCTTGATTGAGTCTCCAAGCTTGTTTGCCCAACATAGCCCTATTATAGTCAACCAGGTCTTTAAACCCGAGGCCCCCTTTATCCTTGCGAGTCTTCAGTAGATTCCAGTTCTTCCAATGAATGCCTTTGTTCCTCACATTTTGTTTCCACCAGAAAGAGGAAATTATGTTTTCTATTGCTTTGCAAACCGAAATAGGGATTTTGAAAATAACCATAGCATACTATGGTAGAGCTTGGACGACCATTTTGAGGAGCACCTCCTTACCCGCCTTCGATATTAAATTCTCCTTCCATCCCTCTAGTTTTTTGTCAACCTTCGCTAGCAACCAAGCAAACATTTGTTTCTTGGTTTGACCCCAATCGGATGGAATCCCCAAGTATTTCCCCGTTTTTTCAATTATAGGAACACGTAATTCTGTGGCAATGTTTTGTTTCAGCTCTTGGGGACAGTCTTTTCCAAAATATACCCTTGATTTGTTTAGGTTAATAGACTGACCAGAGGCAAAGCAGTAGCCTTTTAGAGTAATAGCAAGGTTTTGGGCTTCTCTAGTTGTACCATCCAAGAAAAAAATAGCATCATCTGCAAATAAAAGATGTGACAATGTTGGGCAATGAGAATTCAGCCTAATTCCTTTTATGGTACCATCATTCATAGCTTTATGCATAAGGGAGGATAGTGTATTAGCCACTATAATAAACAGATAGGGAGATAGGGGGTCGTCCTGTCTAATTCCTCTGGTGGGGTAAAACTCTTCGTCTGATTCCCCATTTACTTTGATCCTAAAGCTGACTGAAGAGACACAAAATTTTATCAGCTGTACCCATTTCTCACAAAAATCCATCTGCAGCATACAGTCACAAAGAAAGTCCCACTCCACCCTATCATATGCTTTTTGCATGTCCAGTTTCAACACAGCCTGGAATTTCCGCTTTCTTTTTCTAATTCTCAACTGGTGTAGACTTCTTGTACAATAAAGATATTATCCTGTATTTGCCTACCCCCAACAAATGCACTTTGTTCCTTGTGGATAATTTGTGTGAGCTAAGGCTTTAGTCGGTTAGCCAGAACCTTTGCAATTACTTTGTAATTAAAATTACAAAGACTAATTGGCCTATATTCGGTAATGTTTTCTGGGTTCGCCACTTTGGGTATTAAAGTGATATGTGTCTTATTTAGAGCAAGGTCGAACAAACCTTCATTGAAGAAAGACTCCACCTGGCTGAGAATATCTCCCTAAATTGTAGACCAATTATGGTGGTAGAATAAACCATTCAGACCATCTGGCCCTGGTGCCTTGGTAGCTCCCAGTTGAAAAACAGCTTGATGTACTTCTTCCATTGTAATCTGGTTCATTAGGGCCTCATTCATCTTTGTGGTAACCACCAATGGGCAGTTCGCTAATACTGGTTGATAGTTCCGAGAACCGACTGATGTATACAGCTGTTTATAAAATGCCGTAATATGTTGTTGAATTGTTTGAGGGTCACGGCTCCATGTATTTTCAGCAAGCTGTAGCATTGATATTCTATTCCTCTGCCTCCTCTGGATAGTTGTTGCATGAAAAAATTTTGTATTTCGATCGCCATATTTTAGCCAGTTAATTCTTGAACGCATCCCCCAATACATTTCCTCTTGTCGCCATAGAGTTTCAATACGTCCTACTGTTGTTCTGTAGTCCTCCCCACTAGCACCAGCATCCGGTCTATTCATAAGGGCTGTGAGAGTTCTCTACATCCGCTCAATCTGTCTATTGGCATTCTTGAAAGTTTTTTGACTCCATTTTTGTAATGCAACAGCCACTGTTTTAGTTTTCCTCACTATATCCAGGTTGTGCCCATTTTCAACATTCCATGCATTGTCCACTACTATTTTGAACTCTGGATGATCCACCCAGTAAGCTTCAAATCTGAACAGTTTTTGTTTCTTTTGTTGTATTGGATCACAGTGCACTAAAATGGGACAATGGTCAGATCCTATAGCTGGAAGAGCAAAAGCCTCAGCACTAGGATATAAAACTCGCCATTCTAGATTACAAAGTGCACGATCAAGCTTCTTTTTTACTAACTCATTCCCTTCTCTATGGTTTGTCCAAGTGAAAGCACAGCCGTTACTATCAATCTCCATAAGTGAACAATTGTCAACAAAGTTCCTGAATGACATTATCCTATACCGCTCCACTGGTCTTATTCCAACATTTTCCCATTGATGTAATACCTCATTAAAGTCGCCAACACATAACCATGGGGTATTTGGGTCTGCATGCTGGTCCCAAAGTAGATTCCATAATGTAACTCACTGTTGGAAGCAAGTTGGCGTGTGTAAGAAAGAAATTGTCATAGATACCCCCTTGTCCCTATCCCTGCATATAGCCTCAATCCATGCATCATTAGAATACTCCACAGTAATGTGTGCCACATCATCCCATAAAAGAGCCAATCCACCTGCTATTCCCATTGGATTTATAATAAACGAGTTAGAAAAATTCATCCTCCTTTGGATTCTATCCACCACTCTCTCCTTATTTTTGGTCTCTATGAGAAAGATAACATTAGGTCTCTCATGGGCCATTAAGGCTCTTAGATGATGAACTGTCAAGGGAGAGCCTAAACCTTGACAGTTCCAACTCAATATTCTCATGTCTACCGTGGTGGCTTATTAGGGNGCCATATTTTAGCCAGTTAATTCTTGAACGCATCCCCCAATACATTTCCTCTTGTCTCCATAGAGTTTCAATACGTCCTACTGTTGTTCTGTAGTCCTCCCCACTAGCACCAGCATCATGTCTGTTCATAAGGGCTATGAGAGTTCCCTGCATCCGCTCAATCTATCTATTGGCATTCTTGAAAGTTTTTTGACTCCATTTTTGTAATGCAACAGCCACTATTTTAGTTTTCCTCACTATATCCAGGTTGTGCCCATTTTTAGCATCCCATGCATTGTCCACTACTGTTTTGAACTCTGGATGATCCACCCAGTAAGCTTCAAATCTGAACAGTTTTTGTTTCTTTTGTTGTATTGGATCACAGCGCACTAAAATGGGACAATGGTCAGATCCTATAGCTGGAAGAGCAAAAGCCTCAGTACTAGGATATAAAACTCGCCATTCTAGATTACAAAGTGCATGATCAAGCTTCTTTTTTACTAACTCATTCCCTTCTCTATGGTTTGTCCAAGTGAAAGCACAACCGTTACTATCAATCTCCATAAGTGAACAATTGTCAACAAAGTTCCTAAATGCCATTATCCTATACCGCTCCACTGGTCTTATTCCAACTTTTCCCCATTGATATAATACCTCATTAAAGTCGCCAACACATAACCATAGGGTATTTAGGTCTGCATGCTGGTCCCAAAGTAGATTCCATAATGTAATTTGTTGTTGGAAGCAAGTTGGTGCATGTAAGAAAGAAATTGTCATAGATACTGTAACATCCTGAAATTCGAGCCCTTTAAGGGATGAATGAACATTAATTTCGCCAATGCATTGTTGGTTGATCTCACTCGGAACTGATCACTCCTGAGATACTGACATTGAGGGGAAAGGCTAATGAGGACAGAACTCGTGCGACTAAAGAACCTAACCTGGGAAAATGACTCGACCGTGAGACTTGCGTAAGGACGATCCTGTAGTCATGCAGGCCGATTTCAGGGACGACTAGAAGTCGATTCGCGGACAGAAATAATGGAACAACGGGTGATTCCGTCTACTATTATCGAACCCACGAACGGCCCTATGTCGATCCTTGATAATCGTGTACTTTGAAATAAGAATCGATCCTTCGCAATTTCATGTAGTCAAGGACGTCCATGTGTCGAGGAGTCTTGAATGTGAATTGGCACGAGTCGGTTACGCGTGAATCCTCAAAGTCGCCGTCAGTCTGAGCAGTACCAAAATGGCATTCGGGCGAAATTGACAAGGCATGAGAATCCAGTATTGGAGTTTGAATTTTCAGGAACGTTCGGGACGGACTTTTGGACGATGCTTCTTAGACAATCGACACTGCCAGTTGAGCCGAGTAATTGAAAAAGGGACTTTCGGACCGAGGAAACGAGCCTATGAGGACGTGGGTCGGGCAAAATCAGTGTGGGCCTCACGCCCAAGGTGGGACAGCCGCCATGGAAGGCCTAAGGCAAGCAAGTGAGCCCGTTTGGCCAACCGACAATTTACCCTTCCGAGCCCATTGTCTAAAACCGAGCCGATTCAAGCCCAATAAATTCCCGAGCCCATTCCTATTCATTTTCAAGCCCATTTCCTAGGCCCACCCTCCATTTTCAGCCCAAGGACAGATTGGGAAATGTGCAAGGTGGAAATGACCAAAATGCCCTTGGATATTTTGAAGAAAAGTCAAAAGGAAGAGAGAGAAGATGAGGTCAATTGTTTGGCAAGTGGGGCAAGCATTGATGGCCTTGATAAGGCTTATCCTTCATCCTTCACTTCACTCTCTCTGTCCTCTTCATCTTCTCCAAAATCGCAGCACCTCTCTCCCATGGTTTTACTTCCTTTCTTCTGTTTTTCAGTTCTGACCTTTCACCGAAATCTGAGTTTTTCATTGCCTTCCCGTTGGAATATCGTCTCGTGCCACCCGCCGTTGTGTTCAGAAGAGAATTTCCGTTCAGATAGCATCAGTCGATCGCTGGAAAGATCTGCTGGTCGTCCCGTATTCCGGCTGTCGCCGGACCGTCACTATTCCGCCCGCAGCAACTTTGTTCTGTCTTTTCTTCCGTTTCTCTCCATTTCCGGCCAAACCACCGCCCATCCCAGCCACAAGTGGTTCCCCCTCGACCCCAAGTGCTGTTGGTCGCTAGCCCGCTGCTCGCCGGAGCTCCGAGCAGCCCGTTTTCCTCCGGTCAGCTTCTTTCTCCTCCAGCAGTGCAGTTTTCAGTGTTGCAGTGGGTATTCCGAGTTTATTGCTGCTGTTCCAGCCTCAGGACCGCCTTGGATCACTGTGGTAGAGGTCCCCGGGTGTCGGGTTCGTCGCCGCCGCCGCGTCCGTGTCACCGGCCCGCTTAACGGGTGAGTTTAGCTCCTAATCCCTATTTAGTGCCTAAACTTGCTTAGGGTTGGTTAGTTAGTATTAATCTTGGTTTAAGGGGTTAATTAAGTTGTATTAGCCCTAATATAGGTGGTTAGATAGATGATTAAGATTAGATTAGTTTAATTTTGCTTATTTAGCTTAATTGTGCTTAATTTGGGATTAATTGTGTTTTATGTGATTAATTAAGCATGATTTGCTTTAATTGAATTGATTAATTGTTTTAATTAATGTTTTGTTTAATTCTTCTGGATTAAATGTTTTAATTAATTGAATTTCGGGAAAATCACTGTTCATAATTACTGTTCACGATTACTGTTCATGGCACTGTTCATCCGGAAGCTAATTTTTGTCTAAATTTGATGTGCTATTGATTGTTATGATTAATTGAAGTGCCGATTGTTAATTATACTCATGATTAATGATGAAATGCGTGATCGAGTGTTGGTTGGATTTGGATTTTGGAATTGTCGAGTGAGATCGCATGACATATTGCGTGGGTTATCTGAAATGGCACATCGCATGAGCATGGGTGATGTTGCATTCACGACAGAGCAAAGATATAAATGGATTGTTTGATGACGTGTTGCATGATCACATTAAGAGAGGGAACCCGGCGTTGCCGGAAAACCGCCAATCCTTATGGGGTTGTACCGTGGCCGTTTGGTCGCCTGACTTCGGTCGAATGCCTGACGGGGGACATGTGACGGGACTGCGGTAGTGGGCGGGTCCTATGTTCCTATCAGTTGCGGGACTGCAGTAGTGGGCGGGTCCTGTGCTCCTTTGGGAATGCCGTCAGAGGGAAGGGATGACTCCTGACGTCGCCGTGCCTCGAGATAAAGAGGACGAAGCTGGTTTAGCCAGGAACCGCCAACTATAAGGTTGTGCCGTTGGCCTAAGAAGGGGTGTTAATAATCGGAGCATGTGTGAGTGTGAGACATGAGAAAGTTGTGTGAGATGCTCTGATTATTAGCATGCTCTTAATGTCGTGATGATTTGTGGTACGCACACATGAGTTGACAGTCGTGCAGGGTGTGGCAATGGTCAGGTGTGGCAATGGCCAAGTGAGATCGCTTGTGGCGCAACTCGCATGTGATTGATGTATTGTGTCATCTAACGGCCATGTGCCTTGCTTGCATTGTATGAGATTGGACGCGCAGGGTATCGCATACTGGGTAAGGTTGCATGCGAACCGAATATTGATTGTGGGTTGCCCTGTCTGTTGTTGGCTGTTGTTTGGTTTTGGTTGTTTGTTGGGTTGAGTGAGGGGTGGTTCTGGAGAGATACCCCGGGTTGAGTTGGCGTACTAACCGGGGCTTAGGGGGAAGAACTCGCTGAGATTTTATCTCAACCCGTTGTGATAAACATTTTCAAGTCTTTAGAATGGCGTACCTGCAGTGGAGAATCCTGCCGCCATTTCTCCAGTGATCGACTCGATGGAGCTTGAGTCCGATGGGTTCGAGTGACCGTGGTGTTGAACCCGAGGGTTCTTCTTGTTTCATTGGATTAGCCTAGTTTCTTTTTGGTTTCGCTTAGAGGATGGTCGGCCCTTTTTGTCGGGCTTGTAACTCGAAAACGATCATCCGTTGGTTAATCCAATAATTTGAATAAATGAGTAGTTGCTATTGTTCTGGATGTTCATCCCTCTATCCCTGTTTGATTGTTTGTTTGTCTGGGGATGGTTCGTCTTCCGCTTGCGCATAATCAAAGATAAAATGAATGGTCGTCGACAGGTCCTAGGACGTCGCTTTCAATCAACCAAGAGAAGGGGTTGTCGCGAGCTCGAGAGTCGGGGCATGACAGATACCCCCTTGTCTCTATCCTTGCATATAGCCTCAATCCATGCATCATTAGAATACTCCACAGTAATGTGTGCCACATCATCCCGTAAAAGAGCCAATCCACCTGTTATTCCCACTGGATTTATAATAAACGAGTTAGAAAAATTCAGTCTCCTTTGGATTCTATCCACCACCCTGTCCTTATTTTTGGTCTCCATGAGAAAGATAACATTAGGCCTCTCACGGGCCATTAAGGCTCTTAGATGATGAATTGTCAAGGGAGAGCCTAAACCTTGACAGTTCCAACTCAATATTCTCATGTCTGCTGTGGTGGCTTATTAGGGCCAGCCACCAAAGCCCCTGCCATGACCCCTTCCCATCCTTGAATTGGGGTTTCTGTGAGTTTATCCATATCCACTAGACTTGCTAGCGACTCCTATTTTTCAGAGGGAGTGAACCTCTTCAATTTTTTTGCAATCTATTTTTTTGAGCTTGACCGTTCAGATTTGATCATTCTGACCTCATTGTCCTGATGTATCCTCTTCCCTTTGTTTGATTGTCATGCCCCGACCCTCGAGCACGCGGCAACCCCAGTTCTCTTGCGGTCATTTGATTTGCGACTCCCCAGGATCCATCGCCGACCGTTATTTTTATCTTTTAATTAAACGCATACGGAAGCGAAACACAATCCCCGGTCAATTACAAAAGCAGGGATAGCAGGAAAACCCAACAAGAACACATTCAAAAGTGCCGCTTTATTTATCTACTGATTAACCCTAGGAAGTTTACAAGTACAAGCCCTTACCACGGGCATCTTCCTATTGAGCCAATGAAACCAACAGGCTAGGGTTAATCTACTGCCTTCAAAGACGGCCACGAACTGAAACACACGTCGATTCTCCATCCTACGGCCCTGAAAATTGTTAACCACGACGGGTTGAGATAAACTCAGCAAGTCAAAGTCTTAAGCCTCGGTTAGAAATTTCGCTCGCCTCGAGGGTAGTCTAACCATGCAACCTAGTTCCGACAAACAACACATACCACACCTCAAGCAACATTATCAGACGACAGTTCAATAAGTAGACGCAAACACAAGCGACCTTACCTAGCCTTGGCACACGCAACCTGCAGAAACTGTCAATTCAATCATCACGACATTAAGAGCATGCAAATAATCAGAGCATCTCACACAACTTTCTCATGTCTCATACCCACACATATGCTCTGATTATTACGACCCTCTAGGCCACGGCACAATCTTATGGTTGGCGGTCAACTGGTCGTAAATCAGGCATCGTCCTCCCCCGTGAGGTACGGTGACGTCATGGGCTCTCCCCTACCGACGGCATTCCATAAGGAGCATGGGCCCGGCCTCAACCACGACTTCGCATCTGACCACTGTCAGGCGACCCAATAGTCACGGCACAACCCCGAAGGATTGGCGGTCATCCGGCTCAACCAGGCTATCAACTTTAATCTGACCATGCAATACATCAGCAAACAGTTCATTCTTGCCTTTACTTTTGCTTGTTCGTGAATGCAACATTGCTCATACGCTCATGCCCATGCGACATGCCATTTCAGATAACCCACACAATATGTTATGCGGTATCACTCGACAATTCCAAAATTCAATTTCCAATAAGCATTCAATCACGCACATTCCCTAACTCTTGGGATCGACCAATAACTCAAGTCACGGTCTATAAATCAATTCCAACCAATAACATCACAATACTCCAATACCCAACCGCGTGTATCAATATTTAATAATAAATAAACACACGTCTCAATATTCAATAATAAATAAATATGTGTCCTCATGGCGACGACAATCAACTATGTCCAACACTACTCAATTATCCCAAAATAAGTATAAAATATAATTATACTCAAAGATACTCATTTAAGAAGCATATAATACTATAGTTGATTATTCCGATAAAATAATTCAAGTCCCTCAAAATACTTATAATTATTTTTCAATCACATAATTAATTATCCAACCCAAATAATTCCATTTAGTAAAACTCTTCTTCAATAAACCAATGTCATTTAATAATATAGTATATAAATACTATTGACTTTGGAAAAATAGACCATAGTAATTTTCCCCCAAAATTACTCAATTAAAACCATTTCCAATAAATAATCACAATTAATTATTTTCTCCAAAAATAATTAATTTTCAGCAATGAATAGTAATAACAATATTACTATTAATAATTCTAAATTATAAAATAATTTAATTAATTAATATTTCCGAAAAATAATATATTATTATTATTATTTATTCCAAAAATAATAATAATATTTATTAATACTAAACATGATTAACACTAAGCAAAGCTTAATCAAATAGTATTAAAACACTAATAATCATCATCCAAAGCACTAATCAATAATTAAATTACTCCTAAGCAAGATTAACCCCTAACTAAGGGATTAGAAAATCGACTCACTGTTTAGTGATTCCGACGACACGAGTGCGATGGTGGCGGGGAGGGGAACGCCCGGGAACTTTCGGCACGTCGGGACGAGGCGGCCCGGGACCGGATCTTGGCCGAGGGCGGCTATCCACGCGGTGAAAAGCTGGGATACGGAGGAACCGGCGGCTGTGGCGGCATGGGGCTGACTGGTGGGCGGTCTGGCGACTCCGGACGGCGACCAGTAGCTCCGACAACCAGGCGGACGGCTCCAGCGAAGGGAAAACAGAAGCTAGAGAGGGAAAAGGGAGGCGGTGCAGATGGTTTCAGGGGGGGAACAGCAGGCTAGGGTGGCTCCGGTGCAGTGGAGGAGGCTCGGGAGTGGTCCTCCGGCGGCTTGTGGCGGTGACTGGCGGCGGCGTGCAGCGGCAAGTCTGCTGGACACTTCTCCAGGTCACGGCCAAAGGGGCCGAAAGAAAGAGGGAGGGCATGGCGACGACGGCAGCTGCTGGAGTGGCTCCCGGACAATGCCTAGTAGTGGTCCAAGGCAGCCAGACGTGGCGGAGGACGGCTGGACGGCGAGGGCGGCCATCCTGATCCCAGATCCGAACTGAAGAAGGAGGGAAAGATGGAGGTGGCAGCTAGTTCACAGGGTGGCAACAACGATTCGGGTAGCTCGCCAGCGACTCCGGCATCTGGGCAAGGCGGCCGGCGATGCGGCGGCGGCGGCGCGACCAGAACTGGAACAAAGCAGCAGCTCGGACAAAGGAGAAGGAGAGGAGGACAGAAGCTAGGCAAGGCCAGTTCAGCTGGAGGCCGACGGACGGCAACTCGCCGGCGACCGGGCGGAGAATAGGGGCGGTGATCGGTTCTGGTGGCAGCAGCAAGCCAGGGACGTCAGCCGAAGAAGAAGAAGAAGAAGAAAGAAAGAAAGAAGAAGCTGCAAAGGGGGGCAAATGTGCAGAGGAAGCTGCCCGTAGAGAGAGAGAGAGAGAGAGAGAGAGAGAGAGAACGTGCGGAGGGGATGAGGGGAAAAAGAAAAGAAAAAGAAAAAGAAAAGAAAACAAGACAAATATCTAAACAAGCAACTAGAAAGGGGTATTTTGGTCTTTTTACCCATGAAGCACAAATTCTCAAATATTTGGCTCCAAAACTCGGCCCGTTGAATCCTTTTCCAATAATTCGGGCTTACTGAAAAATTCGAGAATCAATGAGACACGTTCAATATTTTAGTCTCGACATCCTTTAAAGTTCGATACCCGATACCGGATTGAAATTCGTGGTTAACATCAATCAATCGCAACTTTAGTTTGACCTAACTTTCGGGCGACGTTTAGGGGTTCTTGCGCGTTTGACTCGTGGTTGATAGCTTTTCAATCCACGATCGTGCATATTCAAATCAAGGCGATCCTCGGTTGTCATGTAATTACGAGGTTAATTGCTTACACTGAGTACAGGGCTAAAAGGAAATCGGTTTAACGTCGTCCGCAATTAATATCGAAGTCGTGTAGAATCACCTGCAATCCGACCTCGTATTTTTGCCGACTCGATTTATTTCCGTTCGCTAATTAGCCTGCAACAATGTAGTATTATTTCTCTTTGATCCTTATGATCGAGCGGCCTATCCCTGATTAAATTCACTAGTCGTACACGTATCGGTCCTTAATTGCCTTGCCGAACAGTTAGTTAACTCGTGAAGGGCCAACTCACAATAAACGCAACTAACAGTGCATTGATAAAATAACTATTTCATCTATCCCGGAATGGGTCGAAATTCAGAATGTTACATTGATGGAGTATGATCAACCAGTATTGCACATTCAAGGTCCGTCTAGACCAATGGGGTATATATCACTAACGTTTGACTATCTTCCACTGTGTTTTGACAGCTGGAGTTATTGCCTGCAGGTGGAGGCTGGTTTTCTAACATCATGTCATCCATCCCCAAGGTAAGGTCTAGCTCACCATAGAAAGTGTTCCAACATGGGCTCAACTCTTTAACCTCCGCTTTCAGCCAAGAACCATATTTTTTTGATTTGTCTTGTGATAATCCAGTCTCTTCATAAGGTATCTTGGAGCAATAATTTGCATAATGACCCATACATCCGCATGAGTAATAGAAATGCGGAAGCCGTTTATACTTGAAATCAATCCACCACTTTCTATCCCCAACCTGTATAATAGTGCCAGTTTTCAGGGGATTTAGTAAATTCATCTTAACTCTTGCTTTCCTGGTTTTACATGAGCTGTTGTTTCTCGCCTCAATGCGAACGTCTTCAATTTCTCCCAATTTTCCAGCAATGTTTCTAATCGAGTCCTCTATTACAGCTATTCGTGGAAGACCAATCAGATGTACCCAGAAAGAGCAACATGAAAAATCATAGCAATGTTCAGGGATATGTGGATTGCCCTCAAGTAATACTAGCAGATTACTCGCGAAAGACCAAGGGCCGGTTTGTAACACTCTATTCCTTTCTTCTTCAGTCTTAAAGATGAATACGTAATATCCAGGTTCAATCACTTCGCATTTAACATCCTCGAGTTTCCAAGCTGTCTTCATAGTGGTAAAGAATGCCTGGAAGTTGACATTGGGCTTCAAAAGTAACTTACCATATAGAAGAAATTCATGCTCCTGTTGTTGTTCTGTAGGGGATTTTTCAGTCAACACTGTGATTTCATCTTCTGCCCATAAGTCACCCATTTTCTTACACAGGGCCAGCAAGCGGAGCTGATTGTCTTGTACGCCCTCCATCCTGAGACTGGGACTATCAAGGGAGAAATCGGCAGCTAGGGTTTGGAACAGCTGGGGAAGAAGCAAAGACCACCCAAAATCTGGGCATACCCTATGCTGTGGAGTGAAGGGAGCTCGAATTTAAACTGCTATTACGAAGGGAACCCAAGAAAACCTCCTACGTGGAGTTCGAAACCAATGTTCTGCTTGTCAGGTTACTGTGCGATCAAAACACAGTAGAGTGGAGGAAAAAAGATGCAAGAGGAATTAATCAGGTGGGTGTTCGATTAAGGTAGCCATTTAGAGTACTGTGTAAAGGTGTTTTAGGGTTTTGAGAGAGGAAAGCTATCACCTGAGGGATAGAGAAGGACTCACCCAAGGTGAGAGGATCCTTGTTTACGTTTGATTCAACTTTCTAAGAGATTTTCAGTCTCCAAATTCTGTTGCTCACATAGACATTGGACTCACAAATCTTAGTGCGACTGATGCCATTGAGTAGTGCCTTACGAGAATGTATTAAGGAAATGTCTCGTTGGTGAGAGAGAAAAGAACTATATAAATTAAAATCACCAGTAGAGTAATCAAGCACCATAAAGTTAGATATCAAGGCATCAGAACAGCTTACTTAAAGGTTATGATTTTACTGAAAATCATAGTGCAAAGAACTTTTGGGATGTAATGTGGCCGGAAGAGGAAAATCAGAATTTACCAAACCTATACAGTAGTTAAATCATCTTTGCTAAAGCGGCCTTCAAAACCAGTGAAGTCAGTCCAAAAAGAGGCAGACAATTGTAGTCAAGAAATTGTAAATAATTATATACTTGAGATTAATATTTCTTTTGGTCTGTAAAAGCATCCCCTTTTGGCTTGACATTATATTGTTCCCAACCAAGGCATTGCAATTGTTCACGCTCGTATTGGATTAAAGCCAAAGCCTGAGCCTCGCAAAGCAAGTGCTTCGTAGTGGCGCTCCCCTTACCTTGACTCTAATCTTATTAGGAAGGCTCGATGCAAAGCAGTCGTGTAATCCAAATTAAACATTGAATTTCCTCTGTAAGTGACCTACACAATGCCTATAGCTGAAACATCAGCTATAAATGGCCTAGACTAATAGATCTTAGATTTTTCCAATGGTGTTCTTGGAAGCCGCAAATTCCAGGGTCGACGTCACATGGAAATACCGTTCATCATGTTTTTTCAAATTTCTCTGTGTTGTTGATCTGGTTTTGGTGCTAAAGGTTAGGGACTAGATTTGCATTGCATTGAGTTTTTGCTTTGGTTTGGTATTCTGGTTGTTTGCCGTCTGAAGTTCTGAACTAGTGTCCGATTTGCTTTGATGTGATTAAATAGCACATTTTCGGGAAGGAATGAAGCTACTACATTGAGCTGGGATGATGTTCTAAACTCTGTTAACTGTGTGATGCTTTATGATAATAAGTTGTCAATGTCTGAAGTGTAGTTGTGAAGCGTCTCGTTTGTTGTAAGTCTTGGGTTCCGTTTTTCTTCTTCATCAGGAAGATGAGAACCTGCAAGACAATAAAAAAGAGAGAAATGTGAATGAGACTAAAGCTAAAATTGGAAACAAACAGTGTTAAGCTCGTAAGCAAGAAGCACCAGATGAAGCACCAGATGAAGCACCAGATGACAAAAGACGACTCTCTCTCTCTCTCTCTCTCTGTCTGCTTCAAACTGGCACATTATCTCGTGAGGCACGCTGGACAGTGACAGGTGGGATGACCATGCTTGCTTTAACGGGAAGAGTGGTTAAAGAGAGAAAAAAGGCTGAAGTGAGATAAAGGATAGAATGTCCATCATGAACAACAGTTAAAAGCACTCCCCTTTTCATTCTCTTAATTTAATTTGCATTCCACCAGCTTCTCGGTGAATCCAGTTCTGCTCCTACTGACCTCAGCTCGAGTCCTGTCGCTTCCAGCTCCTTTATAGCTACACATTGCTTGACACTCGCTAGCCTGAAGCAGGATGTCTGCTCCTATCTGATCTTAAATAAATCTCAAGGTATGATCGACTCTCTGCTTCGATGGTCTCCTAGTTTGTTGTTGTGTTCTCCAGTTTGTATATCTATTATTGTTGCCTTACTACTTATGCTGTCTAAAAGATTTCCTTCCAGGATCTGGTGAGAGAGTGAGGATAAAGTGGGCAATATGAAAATTCTTGCAGAGGCCAAGAATTTATGGATGAAACTCATTCTCCGAGGGGCTATCCTTACTAGCTTATCTCTGCAAGTATTTCTCATATTTTTTGCACCCTTTCGAAAGAGGTGTTCAAAAAGGTGGCTCATGACATTCACCTGGTCAGCTTATTTGGTTGCTGACTTGGTCGCTGACTATGCCCTTGGACTCATTTCCGAAGTCCAATACGCTGGCCGTACTCCAAAATCCAAGGCTGATGCATATGGTGACCTTATGGCATTTTGGGCTCCATTTCTTCTACTACACCTCGGAGGACCAGACACCATAACTGCTTTTGCACTCGAGGACAATGAGCTGTGGCGTAGGCACTTGCTTAATCTCTTATTCCAGCTAGCTGCTGCGGGCTATGTATTTTATAGATCGCTCCCCAGTAACAAGTTGATTGTCCCAACCATCCTCATGTTTATTGGTGGAACCACAAAATACATAGAGAGAATACGTGCTCTGTATATCGCAAGCTTCAGGAAACTCCGTGACTTCTTGCTCGTCTTTTGATGCTAGGCTGAATATCCATGCTTCAATAGAGATGATGCCAGCACCCGATATTGAATCCCAAGATGTTGGAGCGGAAGAAAAAACCACATTAGACGAAAGAGAAGTGATAAAAGCGGCATGTTTTTACTCCATATACTTTATAGGCCTCCTTGTGGATCTCCCCTTCAGCTTCCATGAACGTAACCGAAGCAGGGAATTTTTCAGGTGGAGAACCGCAAAGGATGCTTTTCGAGTCATTGAGGCTGAGCTCAACTACTTCTATGATGTCCTTTATACCAAGGCTCTCGTGGTTTACTATCCAATAGGATTCCTTTCACGAACTATCTCAATTGGTTGTCATTACTGCTTTTGCGCTTTTCTATTTCCTGAACAAGCATGGTTTTGACGAATTTGACGTACAGATTACATACACCTTGCTCCTCGGAGCCGTTGGCCTGGAATTTGTAGCTCTTATTATGCTCATTTGCTCTGATTGGACCATCGCTCTTTTAGGGATTTGTGAGGAATATTGTAGATGTTTTTCTATAGGAAGCAGCTTCATTGACTTCCTCCTCAAATTCAAATCTGAAGGTTCACCGTTTGCATTGCATATTCTTCGTGCTAGATGGTCTAAATCTATCTTCCAGTACAATTTGATAGATTCTCGGCTGAGAAGGTGGCCAAAATGGATTGATAAACTCCTTGATCTCATCTCTCTGGGGAATTTTCTGAAGGACTTGAAGCCTGGACGAGTGGAACCATACAGCGACAAATTAGGTGAACTGATTTTTAGTGAGCTGAAACGGAAGTCATCCTATGCAAATGATTTGGAAAGCATAAGGGAGATACGTGCTGCTCGAGGTCAATGGGCTGTGGAGCATTCTAAAACACAGCAAATTTGCGAAGAGTTGCTTCCATTCATCCGTGATGTTGATTATGATGAGAGCCTTTTGCTATGGCACATTGCCACGGAGCTCTGTTACAATACCGACACTGACAGAAGTACCAGCCCTGACACTGATGAAACTAGGAACAATCGTGTCAACAGTAAGGTCTTGTCAGATTATATGCTTCATCTTATGATCAAACAACCTGTTATGATGTCTGCAGTGGCTGGTTTTGGCAAAATAAGGTTCCGATGCACTTGTGCCGAGATAGACAAGTACTTCAGCGACAATAGTGAAGATATCTTTGATAAGAGTGAAGCGAACACAAGGATGGAAAATGCCTGCAAAATTCTCCTTTCTGTCAAACCAGAAGCGAGGCCAGCTGATGTGAAAGGAGACGGAATCAAATCTGTGCTTTTTGATGCGGGTATTCTCGCTAAAGAGTTGAGGAAATATGGGGAGACCAAATGGGTGATCGTGAGCGAAGTGTGGGTGGAATTGCTGGCGTACGCTGCGATCCATTGCCGACCGGACATGCATGCTCAACAACTTAGCAAAGGAGGAGAACTCGTCACCTTGGTTTGGCTATTGATGGCACATCTCGGCTTGAGCGAACTGTTCCAAATAGTCCGACCCTAGAAGAGGATCCTACGTGCGAATTCAATTTCAAATCTCACTTTGTTTTTGTTTACACCTTTGCGTTTCGTTTCTTCTTGTCACGAGTGTTGCTTCTTTGCTCTGACTGCGCATCGTTAATAGTGTCCTTCCTTGTAAGCTCTGGCTGTTCGATTTCTATAGTATCCAGCGATTCCGTGCACTTCTTTGAACCAAGTGAGAGAAGCTCACACCAATTACACCCGAATGCTCTGATTTAAATTTCGTGTCGCAAGTTTAACGGTTGTACTCTTAATAAAAAGTTAACATGTTAAAGTAAAATATTAGAGAGTATCAGTCACCTCCTCTAATACATATTCTTCATATTAATGATCATATACCCATCCAAACGCTGAAATGTCCAATTGTTTAACAGTGCTCTGATTGACATGGGGTAAAACGTAAACCCCAACTAAACCGAAACCCATTTGGTTTATTCTTTTTACTCCCCAACCAAAACCAAACCGATGAAGCCTGGTTTGAATTCGTCCGGATAATGTTTTCACTTTTCCTTGAACCCCCCAAGGAAAGTTTTTCTTCTTGTACAATGAAGCTGAATTTATTATGAAAGTAGATTTTTGCAGAAACCAAGCCATCCAATAATAAAATTAACAGAAAAAAGAAGAAGAAGAAATAAATTAGACATTGCATTTACGTAGTTCAATCAATGTGACTTACTCCATGGAGAGCAAGCAGCATAGGATTTCTCCATAAATCTAACGATACAATGAAGATTATAATCACACTTAAGTCAACTCACATTCTGTGTGTTTTTCAGCCTATAATTTACCCAAAACTCGTACAGTGTAGCCGTCATAATTACTCGCAAAATAATCCCCCTCAGTCTTACAAAATAGTACACATAATCTTACCCCTTCAATGCCCTTAGATTCCTTCAGGGTATAATTCACGAATAACCTATAACTTTACTGCCCAACCATTGCACACGCAAGGCACACAATCACGTAACAGGGGCAAGAAGACCAAAACCCAAGATCGAATATGAACATATATTTCCTGACTAAATTAGGAAACCTTGTGGCTGGCTACTAAATTGGACGTAGAAAGATGGTTTTCTTGTTTTGTGAGGAAAATTAATCCTGGATTCTTTTAGTGTCACACCTTGAATCCCGTAGGGATAGAGGAGACATGGCTGCCCTTTCACTCAAAAGACACAACCTCTAACCACAAAAGGTCTAGCTCCCAAAAGTCCTCACAAAAACGCTCTCACTCTACTAGCTGTTAATCAAACAACCTGGAAAGATTGGAAAAAAGGGGTGAGCAACCACAAGCTCAGTGAGTAGTATATATCTTCTAAGCAGATCGAGCATGCACTATGTATAAATTCAGAGCAAGACCAGAACTTTATAACTCAATTCAATGTATAAAATACATAATAAATCATATAGGAGTTGCTTTTATACTTATGTGAAAAACTCATTAAACCACCATCACAATACAATAATCAATGGTCAAGTCCATTGGATAATCTCCATTCAAAAATCACACATCAATGGTCCATCCATTGACCAATCTATTACTCAATCTTTTATCATGGTCACGACACAACGCCTTGTGACAAGGCGACCAAGATTCCCCCCTTAGCAAAGTCTCCATCTACAATGCTAGTGGCTCGGCCCAGAAGGATATCCTAACACGTTATGCATACCAACATACCTCTCAATGGGCTCATAGCAATAATGAGCAAAATAACCATCCTCCAATACCAGAAATCCAATTCATAAATCAATATCATAAACTAAGCAAATACATTTTTGCAACATCGTCATCCACCATTTTTCATCCATTCCTCAAGTCATCCACATACTTTTTCATAAACCCTTTGTAAAGCAATTACAAATATATTTTGCTTGCCAATACTTTGCATAATATTCTTTCCAAACCTTTATAAACAATCAAAAAGTAATCTATGCCTGATCCGACTTTTATGCAATAATAATGTCATTTCATAATCCTATACCATATATAATCCATAGAAGTTTCTCAACATGAATTTTACAAATTCAAAGAAGATATAGTACCACTTACCTCGTTGCCTACGATCCAATAAAATGATACTTGTATCATCAAACTCATGATTCTAACAAATAATTGAAGAATAAGTTAAAATCCAATAAAACTCTACCTAACTATGAGACAACTATATTACACCTTAACACTAATAAAATGACCTCTATGAGCTAACGAATCGCCTATCAAAAGTGATTAATCAAAGCTATTTATAAAGCGAGACTTGAGTGCGAAACTTGATTATGCCAAGACCTTCTCATCTGAACTCCAATCCGAGCAATCTTGAAGTCAAAATGAAGTTAATTCCAAGCAGTAGAAGACCCATAAGTTGGACAACCCAATTTTGAGCTGAAATCAACAAAATCAAACCTCAAAGTGACTACGCATGTATTGTTCACCATACACGGGAAAGTTCAAAATTCTGTTTCAGACAAACCACAAGCTCAAATCCAAATCCGTAAAATCTAACGGGTCCATGACGTCCTAAACTATCATTCTTATAGATTTTCACGGCTCAACAACTCAAAAATCAAACTTCACCACTCAATATTCCCAATATTCCGAATTTGAACCCTAAATCGGAAAAATGCTTCTATTGGAGGAACAAGGGACGTGTGTACTCACCGAGCATTGCATGAAGTTATCTCGTCGCATCCACTGCCCTACCATCACTTCAAAGGGCCAACGATGGTGGGGTGAAGGTCGGCCATGGTCATTGAACCTTGAGTAGTGGTCAGCGACCATGGCCAACCATTGGTGAGGGCTTACGGGCCTTTGCTTAGATTCAATGAGGGTCACCAGCCCTTGCCCAATTGAGTCAAGGATTGTTGACCCTCGTCGAACCTCTCCCCTTCCTTTTTTTTTTTTTGGTAATTGATTTTGGGCCTTATTGTTGAAAAACAAATGCCATGCTGACATTTTTTTAAAAACAAAACTACCAAGTGGATAACTTTTTTTGAAAAATTGACACATCAACAAAAAAAAAAAAAAAGTTGCCAGAAATGCCATATAGGTAATTTGGCCGGAATTTCTCACCATTGGTATTTAAGTAATCCATTTTTCTTCGATTTTAGCATTTAAGTGAATTTTTTGAAACTTTTGTTGCTTAAAAGTGTCATCACATGCCAAGTTTTGATACTTGAGATGTCCGGCACTTGTTTTTGGCAAATCACATGACCGGGAGTTTCATATACATGAAGTGGCAAAAGAAGGGATTTCATGCGATAAAGTCGATAATCATTCACCATTCCATGTCGGCGACATTGAGAAGGAGCTTATCTTATTTTTCCAGGGATTCAGAAGTAGAATGGTACAATTGAAAAGGAAAGGGAAAAATTGTTCAACAAGTCCTAAACATATTGCATGTTTAATTATGCCAATTCAGTTATGAACTTTTCAATTGTACCAATTGAGTCCTTAACCTTTTCATATCTTGCCAATTAAGTCCATTTGACTAATTTTGACTAAAAAACACTAATGCGGTGGCCTAGTTAGCACTGATCATCCTGGGTGGTGTATCGTTGCTAACATGGACAATTTTTTAATTTTTTTGCCTTTTTTTTTTCTTCTTTCTATTTTTTCTTTTCTTTTTGTTAGTGGCTAGTGTCATGCGATGGCTGGCCACTAGCAATAGTCGGAGAGGGCTAGGGTGAGGTTACCCTCTCTCAGTTTGGCAAGGACCACCCTCGTCGGCCATAGGTGAGGGACAACCTAGCTTGGGCGTGGCAACAATTGCCCAGATATAGCAAGGGTCGGCTCACCTCTCCTATGTTTGGTGAGAGCCGCAATGCCATCACGAGTTAAAAAAGAAAAGTAAAGTAAATTAAAGTGAGAAAAGAGAAGAAAAATTGAAAACCAAAAAAAAAAAAAAAAAAAAAAACTAGTCAAATATTATCCAAGAAATGTCAACATCAACACTGACCGTGCCTTGTAGAATGGTTAAGCATCTAACTCAGTAATTTTCAGATGAAATTGGCCGGATACACTTAATAAAATATGAAAATATTTAAGACTTAATTGACATAATTGAAAAGTTTATGACAACTTAGTCAAAATGAAATAGGTTAACAATTTTGGACAATTTTCCCGAACAAAAAGGAAATCAACACAAACCTACTGTCATCGGAGCCACTTGTCGTCAACATATTTTTGAATTTCTTCATCCTATCTCATAAATTGGATATACCAACAGATAAAGCTATCCGAGTGAAACTAGAAAGAAAACTGACACTAGAAAGTCAAAACAATGAAGTGCAATCAAATTCTAAGCGTATCGTGTGCTCAAGTCCTCAAAGTTTTCCAAACTTGTGCATCTCGACTCCTAATTTCAGTGCTAATGGTGTCTATTCACCGAAATTTCGAAATACTTGATTTTCTTACAAAATTGAACCCTCGATAAAGAGAGAGAGGAGGCGGGGGTTGTTTCATAAGTATTTGTCAAGGATTTTTGGTTTAGGGTTTATGCTGTTCTTACATGAGTTGTTACATAAGCAAGCGGTTGAATAATAAAATAGATTGAACAAGAAAATAAATTGAACATTAGATTTACGTGACTCGGTAATAGTGATATACGTCCATAAGAAGAGCATCAACGAATTTCACTATAGATCAAGCAATACAATGAAAATTATAACCATGTTCGAGTCACTCAAATACTTTCAATATTTCCAAGCTCTAATTGCATCCAATAACTCACGCAGTATTTAACTCTACAAATTTTACTCTAAATAATCTCTCAATTTGACAAAAGAATTATACACAAATCTTACTACAAAGTTTAATTGGGTACAAATACTTGAATTCTTGGATGTAACCTGCCGAAAAAAACCCTGACGAAGAAGCACCCTTCTATGCGCGTTAATGGACATGTGCCCCCTTAAACTCCCACAACCGAATATGAATCATATATTTGTAATAATTATTAATATGAACAATCATTAAATTAAGAATGAATTCGATTCATATATGATTGTAAAACACCAAGAATCTGAATATGTACAGCGGAATTAAATACATACCTGTTTGAGCCATGACCTCACTTGACTGGAAACTGATCAACCTAATATGATCGGTGATCTGTCGGTATGCTGGTTCTTCCTCTCTATGACCTATTTTGGTTTAGCAGCTTTAATGGGATTAAGCGACTGATAGGTATAACCTACCCTTTTATAGGCTAGAGAGGGGACCTAGCAAACCCTAATCAATAGCGTGTCAACTGGGCCCTTCCCATTACGGGCTTCAGTTAAACACAATTGCCTACACTTTGCTGCTCAACTAGGCCCGTAATTAATAGATGCCAAACCCAACTCAATAAGATCACTTTAGGGTTTAAAATATATTGGAATATCCATTAACCCGATTATATAAAATAGAAAATTAATTAATTAATGTAAGCCCATTATCGGAAAATTTCCAACATTCTCCCACTTGGGCTACATTAATTAATTTGTTTTATCTTTGAAAACGATTTTATTTTGAAAACGACACTCTCGGGTTAATAACTGAAAATTTATTTTATGTGGCTACAATTTTGAAAAATAATATTCCAATAATGGCATCTCAAAACCAATCCAATCCTATATAACTTCATTATAGGACTATGGCGATCAACGTGTTAAGAAAATACCGTAACACATGACCTTCCATAATCACATATAATAAACATTATATTTTCATGGATCATGGGCCTAGTAGTGTAGTAAGAAATAGTGCCAACATGTGATCAAAATATACACTATTTCTTATCGGTCCTCAATGCAATTTCTCAACGACATGAAACTGCATTAGCGCAATTTCTAAACAACATGAAATTGCCTCAGTGCGATTTCTAAACAATATGAAATTGCACAACTATGTCACAATCCAACATGAGATCTCATAATCAGTGACATCCAGTCGTCTTTAAACAAAACTTTGTTTAAAGATACTGTTTCATATTTCCATTTCTCAGTCGACAGGAGAAAGGATAACAGTAAAATCAATAATAATGATCATCAAAAATAAATACTTTAATAGACATTATAAAAGCATTATTAGTTTGTATATAACTATAATATCTAGAAATACAAACTATATAGCTCCCACTAACAAAAGAGATCAAAAGACTCTAAAACACCCATATTCTTTACATGTTCTTTAAACAAAATGGGTCGTAAGCCTTTTGTTAGGGGATCAGCCAAGATGGACTCAGTTCTAATATTCTCTATCATAATGTCTCCATTTTTTACTAAGTCCTTAACAGTATAATATTTGATCTCCATGTGTTTGGACGCATTGCTGATCTTGTCATTCTTGGAATAAAACACAGTTGCAATGTTGTCACAATAGATCACCATAGGTTTAGCAATAGAGTCCACAACCCGCAATTCAGAGATCAAATTTCTAAGCCAAACAACTTGAGTTGAAGCTCCGTAACACGCTACAAACTCAGCATACATTGTAGAGTTTGTAACCAAGGTTTGCTTTGTGCTCTTCCAAGAAATAGCACCTCCAGCCATCATAAAAATATATCCAGAAGTTGATTTTCTGTCATCCGAACAACCAGCAAAATCAGCGTCTGAATATCCAATCACCTTAAGGTCATCTACTTTGCTATACACAAGCATGAAATCTTTTGTTTGTTGCAGATATCTCATCACTTTCTTAGCTGCAACCCAATGTTCATGACCTGGATTCGACAAATATCTCCCAAGAGCATTCACAACAAAAGCAATATCAGGTCTAGTGCATACTTGTGCATACATAAGACTGCCAACTGCACTAGCATATGGAACATTCTTCATTGCTTCTTTTTCAACATCATTCTTGGGGCATTGTTCTATGCTCAATTTATCTCCTCTTACAACAGGAGCTTCACCAACCTTGCAGGTTTGCATATTAAACCTCTTCAGAACACGGTCTATATAACTTTTCTGAGATAATCCCAGAACCTTCTTAGATCTGTCACGATGAATTTCAATGCCTAAAACAAAAGAGGCTTCCCCAAGATCTTTCATATCAAACTTTGCAAACAGAAAACTTTTTGTGTCATTCAATAGATCAATATCTCTACTAGCAAGCAAAATGTCATCTACATAAAGTACTAAGAAAATATATTTACTCCCACTTACTTTCATGTAGATGCATTGATCAAACTTGTTTTCTTCAAAACCATATGATCTCACAACTTTGTCAAATTTCAAGTACCACTGACGTGATGCTTGTTTGAGACCATAAATAGACCTCCGAAGCTTGCACACCATATGCTCATTTCCAGCTTCTTTAAACCCTTCAGGTTGCTGCATATATACTTCTTCATCCAGGTCTCCATTTAGGAAAGCTGTCTTGACATCCATTTGGTGAAGCTCTAAGTCAAAATGAGCCACCAATGCCATAATTATCCGAAATGAATCTTTAGTGGACACCGGAGAAAAAGTTTCAGTATAATCAATGCCCTCTCTCTACGTGAACCCATTTGCGACTAACCTCGCCTTGAATCTCTCTATATTGCCTTTATTATCTTTCTCGGTTTTGAATACCCATTTGCAACCAATCGGTTTATACCCATCAGGTAAATCGACAAGTTCCCATACTTGATTATTTGACATGGAAATCATCTCGTCCTTCATCGCTCTTAACCATTTATCTGCCTAATCACTATCAAGAGCTTCTTTGAAGGTTATCGGATCAACTATATGTCCAATGTCAAAATCAGCTTCTCCAAGATAGACATGATAATCATCTTGAAGTGCTGGTCTTCTTTGTCGTTGTGATCTCCGCACAGGCATTTCTGGAGCCGGATCATTCCTTTGGGGAATTTCATTCACAGCCATATCTCCAGTATCTGCTTCTTCCTGCGCTTCCACTCTACAAGGCTCTTTGCAAGGCTCTCGCATGGAATCATCACTCAAGATGGGCAATGGAATGGAAACCGTTTTGTTTGGTTCTTCCCTTTCAAAAGATTGAGAAGAATTCTCTTCAGCAACATCTAACTCCAGGAATTTAGCAGTTTGAGACTCAACAATTCTAGTGCCCCGAGTAGGACAATAGAACCTATACCCTTTAGAATGGTGAGGGTATCCAATAAAATAACATCTAGTAGTCCCGGGTTCGGTCTTCTTTTGAGAAGGATCATAAATTTTCACCTCTGCAGGACAACCCCAAACTCGAAAGTGATTCAAGCTTGGTTTCCTACCCGTCCATAATTCAAAAGGTGTTTTCGGCACTGATTTACTAGGCACGCGATTCAATATATAAGCCGCTGTTTTAATCGCATTACCCCATAAGTATTCAGGCAAATTAGAACTACCCATCATACTTCGTTTCATCTCCATGAGTGTGCGATTGCGCCGTTCAGCTACACCATTCTGTTCGGGACTTCCAGGCATTGTATACTGAGCAACAATACCACAGTCTTGCAAATATTTAGCAAACGGTCCCATTTGTTGTCCAGTCTCAGTATATCGCCCATAATACTCACCACCGCGATCAGATCTGACAATTTTGATAATTTTTCCCAATTGTTTCTCAACTTCAGTGCGAAACACTTTGAACATGTCAAGAGCCTCAGCCTTCTCCTTAATCAGATAAACGTAACAATAACGGGAGAAATCATCAATAAAAGTGATGAAGTACTTATTTCCACACAGAGTGGTTGAGTATGGCCCGCTAATATCTGTATGAATTATCTCCAATAGATTTTGACTGCGAGTAGCACCTTTTTTCTTAATTTTAGTCAATTTTCCTCTCACACAATCAATACAAGTCTCAGTATCATCCGAGTCAAGAGGAGGAAGAATGTCAGCCTTGATGAGTTGCTTTACTCTTTCTTTGGAGATATGCCCTAATCGCTTATGCCACAGCAATGAAGATTTCTCTTTAATCAAGGATCTCTTAGCAACATTGTTCTCGACATTAAAAGAACAATATGGACTATCAGGAGATAAGGACAATCGATATAATCCATCACACAGAACACAATTCCCAATAATTTTGAAATCATAACTCAAATCCACTCTCTTATTTACAAAATAAAGACAATATCCAGCTTTGTCAAGCAAAGAAAGAGAAATCAAGTTTCTCCTAAAACTAGGAACATAAAAGACATTGTTCAAAATGAGCTGAAATCCAGAATCTAAATTCAAAACAATTGTGCCTATGCGCTCCACATCAACTCCGACTTCGTTTCCAACTTTAAGCTTTAACTCCCTCAGACTTGGACTCCTTAGATTTGTTAGACCCTGTAAGGTAGTAGTCACATGAACAGTAGCACCTGAATCAAGCCACCAAGAATCCAGAGGAACATCAACTAGATTTGATTCAAAACAAACCAACAACTCACCTTGGTGACTTTCTTTTCTTCCTCTTAGCCAAGCTTTGAACTTATAGCAATTGGCTCTCCTGTGACCTTGTTTCTTGCAGTGAAAACACTTGAAATCCTTATCTCCAATTCTCCCATTGTTCCCATTTTTCTTAAAGTCTTGGCTTTTCTTTGGACCATGAGCATTTGACCATTTAGGCTTCCATTTTCCCCTAGAGGAACTCGATTTGGCATTAGCAATTACATGGGCCGACTCATTCTTCTCCTTCTTCAACTTCTCCTCCTCAGTCACACATTTTGAAATTAGGGCATTAACGCTCCAAGTCTCATTCTGAGCGCTATAAGCAGTCTTAATTTGGCTGAATTCAACTGGCAAAACATTTAAGACGTGATGCACAATATAATCTTCAGAAAGAACAATTTTATGGGTTTTGAGTTTGGACTGAATATGGACCATCTTCAGTATAAACTCTCTAACACCCACAGCAGCATCATATCTCATATTTGTTAACTCATGCAACAAATTTCCAGCTTCAGCCTTGTCCGAGACTCTGTATCGTTCTCCCACTACTTCAAGGAACTGTCTTGCATTCGTATTTTCCGGTAAACCACTAATGAGATGCTCAGCAATGGACCTCTTCATAGCAATGAGACTCAGTCGGTTGGATTTTTCCCATCTAGCATAATGGGCCTTTTGATCTGTACTACTTTGGTCATTGGGCTTAGGAGGTTCATTCTCACGCAGTGCCAAGTCCATATCCACAATTCCCAAAGCAAACTCTATATCTTGCTTCCACCTCTTGAAGTTTGATCCAGTTAACATCTCAACTGTGGCATTATTGTTGTTCACAGCAAAAGTAACTGTTTGTCACACATAATGCAATATGATTAATTATGGGCAATAAGCGATTCCACAAAATAATTAGTATATTATAAACTCCCCTTTGGGCAGAGCGTATAATACACCATTATTTTTCATAGCATGAAGATTGTAAAACAACAACAAGAAGAATTACATATAATTGTCAAGAATTCATCCCCTTTGGGCAGACAAATCCTTTAAATTATACATCTCCATAATATCAATATATAGAGACGATAAGGAGAATTACATATAATTATCAATGACTTATTTACTTTGTGCCAACAAGACCTTTTAAATTATACATCTCCATTATCACAACATAGAGGAGAATTACACATAACTCTAAAATTTATCCCCTTTGGGAAGATAAAATTTTGAGTTATACATCCCCATCAATTATCTCTATTATATTAATATAGAGGGGAATTACATATAATTTTCAAAAAATTTATCCCCTTTGGGCGGATAAATATTTTTCCAATTATACATCCCCATCTTTTTAAAGTGGGAATTCTTCATGCAATTTTTCAAATTAATATACACAATAACCCCCTTTGGGCGGGTAATTGTATATACTAATTTTTTTTTTTTTATGACCGAGGTGTCCGGGCCAGCTTGCGCGCACCTCGACTATTCCTCGGGGGGGACTAGCACAGCAACCCACCGCCATGGCCCCTCCACTTAAATCACAGGCGCTTCCCCGGGGAATCGAACCCAAGACCTCAACGAAGTCCAAGTTCGCCCTAACCAGCTAGGCTACCTATAGGTGGGTTGTATATACTAATTTTTATTAATAGGAACTTCAAAAAAATTTATAATGTCCCATTTAATCAATGCCCAAAATTTATCAATATGAAACACTTAACAATATGTGCTTCCCAAAATCATATTGCATTAAACAACAATTTTTGCCACAAATTCCCCTTTTTCCCTTTTTTTTAATATTTATTTATTAATGCGGAGAAAAAAAAAAAAAACTCGGCAGGCTCGGGCCAGAGATTTCTGGCCACCGGCCCGCGTGGGCCTATTCCAAAAGCCCGGATTCTGGGCTTGCGCCCAGAAACTCAGAGGCCCGGCTCCCTTGGGCCTATTCCAAAAGCCCGGATTCTGGGCTTGGGCCCAGAATCTTTTGAGGCCCAAATTCTGGGCTCAGAAAGCCAGAAAACAGGCCCAGTTCGCTGGGCTTATGCCCAGATTCTCCGAAGACCTGAAAATAGGCCCAAAAAAAATGCCCAATAGACCAGTCAAGCCCAGACCCGCAGAAAATTGGCTGGAACGTGTGGGCCAACAGCCCAGAAGATCGCCTGGCCCGGCTGGAGGTCTTCTTCAACCTCCAGCCGGGTCCCGAAATCTGCAAACCGGGTCACACGACCCAGTTTCAGACCCAAAGCTCAAAAACTCATATTAGGGTTGATTTTGATTAAATTTGTCCATGGGTTTTACTTCTAATATCATTATAAATAGATTAAACTAAAGTAATGGAAGAACAAACGAACAAAACATCAACATTCAACCTTCAAGAATTTCGGATCTTATACCCATGGCCGAAATTCAATTTTCTTTAGTTTAAAGCCAAAAAACTCACTTTTATGCAACAAAACAAATCTAAAACATATATATAACAATAGCCATGCATCAATTTATAACATAAATCATTCAATTGCAAGTAATTTAAAAAAAAAATCGGAACTTTTCAAGGTACAAACCCTAGAATTTCAAATTCGAAATTCTCTCTCAATTCTCAACGAAAATCCATAAATTATATATGGTTGGAAAGATCTCAACATGTAGAATAAAAACCCTAAGGTTTCATAATCAATAGATGAAAGAGTCCGCATGAGAAAATAACGACAACATTAGGTTAAAGGGAGAAAATTTTGAATTTGTTCATAAAAAAAAAAATTGGGTTCTACAATCATATATGACTGGCTCTGATACCACATGTAATAATTCTTAATATGAACAATCATTAAATTAAGAATAAATTCGATTCATACATGATTGTAAAGCACCAAGAATCCGAATATGTACAACGGAATTAAACACATACCTGTTTGAGCCATGGCCTCACTTGACTGGAAACGGATCAACCTGATATGATCGGTGATCTGTCGGTATGCTGGTTCTTCCTCTTTATGACCTATTTCGGTTTAGCAGCTTTAATGGGATTAAGCGACTGATAGGTATAACCTACCCTTTTATAGGCTAGAGAGGGGACCTAGCAAACCCTAATCAATAGCGTGTCAACTGGGCCCTTCCCATTACGGACTTCAGTTAAACACAATTGCCTACACTTTGCTGCTCAACTAGGCCCGTAATTAATAGATGCCAAAACCCAACTCAATAAGATCACTTTAGGGTTTAAAATATATTGGAATATCCATTAACCCGATTATATAAAATAGAAAATTAATTAATTAATGTAAGCCCATTATCGGAAAATTTCCAACATATGGTCCTCACCAAATTAAGGTAAATGAAATTTTACTCCATCTCCTTACACACACCACATGCATGATATGAAAACGATATTATGAAAACCTTGTGGGGTTGGAATGATATTTTGAGGCATTGTGAAATTTTTGATGATATCAAATCACTTTTATGTGAACACAGATAGTATAGGCATACGAGTGAATATGTAAATGTCTGAATAGGAATAATTAAATTACGTGGGGTAGTTTCTTTTGTTCTTTTTTATTTCCTAACCTTAATCCCCTGGTCAGCCATAGACAAAGGACCACAACTTTCCCCTCCCCGAATTAATAATTCTTGGTTTGTGCCTTGGAGTATCGAATGAGTTGTGTGGCATCTCCACAATTTGAAATCTAATCTCGGGTTGCACCTTTATTGCTTTGGAACTTTCTAAGGTAGATAATGTCATGTATTTGTCGTCATTTAGTGGTTAAGATTTGTCAAATCATTGACTTTTTTAAATCATCTGTTGATGTCACCCAATTATGATATTTTTAGATTAACTCATTGATGCATTATCCATTTTGACTGATCTCATATTAAGTCTCACGATTTTATCCTTTAACATACAAGTAGGCATCCACCCATCCTAGCAATACACCCACATGAGCCTGCTTAATTTTGGAGTTCCAAAGCTGAGCATTTTAATTACGTCAAAAAGTGTTTTCATGAATTAATTCCAATTTTGAGATATATATTTTCAAATCGCACTTCCCCTATTCAATGAATAATTCAGTTCATTCATATCCCTTTGTCTATTGGAGAAATGTCCAAAAACATTTTGATGATTCCAAAACTATACTTAGTATAATATTTACGTTAATAACTGTATATGTCTCAGAAGATTTACTAAAGGACAAAAACGATATTTGAGAAGAAAGGAAATCATCTCGTCTTGTTCGTAATGGCACCGACTAACAAAAAGGATCAGCTGTTAAAGCCAGGAATGTCAGGTCATAGATGATGCTGGAATAAT